>JAUELO010000274.1:2696407-2717778 GCA_032357855.1 Amphibolips quercusostensackenii | reverse complement strand
AAAAGAGGCACAGAGATGAAAGGAAGGAAAATAAAAGTAAAAGGAAATCTTGGAGACAGGAAGGACGTAGTTGAGTATGGAAGATGAAAAGAAGTAAGGATGAAGTCGTGATGAACGTGTTTTGAAACACAAAATAATAATAATAATATAAAGGTTATTGATGAAAATTTAGCCGTTTTGAGGTGCAAATTCAAATTCAAAATTTTTCATTTTTAATCAAACCTTTTGGGTGGAAAATGCTTGATTAAAAGCTGAACTCCTTTGTTGAAAATTCATTTCATTGGTCGAAAACTGAAATATTTTTCGGTCCATTCGTTTGTTTTTGTTTAAAAATAATTTTTTTCGTCTCAAAATTTAAATATATCATTTTTCATAAAATGTTGCCGTTTTTAATAGAAAATTGAACTATTTGGTTAAAAATTTATGTATTTTGACGTAAATTCTTCTTTTTTGGGCAAAAACGCAACCTCTTGGATAAAAATTAAACATATTTTGAAAAATAAGCTATTCTTTTTAAAGAAAAAATGTATAAAATTAAGTTGAAAATGTAATTTCTTTTAGTTAAGAATTACAATATGTGGTTCAAAACTTTTTTTTTTGTTTACTATTATATTTTCAGGTAAAAATGCATGCTTATCGGTTAAAAATGTAACATGTAAAAACTTTCAGATTCTGGAATAAATTTTTTTTAAATTCATATTTTTTAAAAACAACAATATTTTCCTGATACACTAATTTAGTTACCTTTTTTTTTTACTTGGACTAAAAATCTTTCTAGAATGGAAAATTCAATATATGGTAATGTATGTTATATATGTCTGGAAAATGCAATATTTTTACTTACAATGTCAGCAATTAAAAAACTTTAGTTTTTGTTAAGTGAGCTTCTTTTTTTGTTTAAAATTTTGGTAAAAAATTCATTTTCGATTAAAAATTCAAATATATTATTAAAAATTCATTTTTCTGTTTGAAGATACTTGATTTTAGTTGAAAACGTTTTGAATGAAAATGCTACAATTTTTTTTGAAAATTCAATTTTCTTGTCAAAAATTAATTTTTTTTAACTGACAATTAAACTTATTCATTTTTGGGCAAAATTTGTATACATTTTTTCAGAAGTCAGTTATTTGGTTGAAATTTCGTTTTTGGTGATAAAATCCAAATCTTTTTAGAAAATTATTCTTTTTGATTGACAACTGAAGTATTTTGTTGAAATTTTAACTTTTGGTTGAAAAATTATTTATTTTGTTAAAAATTCGTATTTTCGGTCTATTTTGGTAAAAATATTTAACTAGTGTGTTAAAAAATAGTTTTTTTTGTTAAAAATCAACTTGGTTAACTATAAATTCAAGTATTTTATTTTTAATTGTTAATCTAGAAATGTAATTTTCAACTAAACATTTGACTATTCTAATTAAAAATACACAATTTTAGTTGAAAATTCATCTCTTTGCTAGAAATTGGTTTCTTTCTTTTTTTTTTGTAAAAAATAAAAATATTGAAATAAAAAATGTAACTTTCTTTTTTACTTGAAAATCTATTCTTTTAGTTAAAAATTTAACTGTTTTGTTGGAAGTATATCTTCTCTGTTAAAAATGTATTCTTTTGTTGAAAACGGATCGTTTAAGCAAAAAATTATTTACTGTTGTTGAAATGTTATGTTTTTCCAGATTGAAAATCAACTATTGGGTCGAAAGTTAATGTATTTTCTTCAAAAATTTTCTTTTGCGATAAAAAAAATTTTTTTTTGTTAAAAATGTTGGTCACAAAATTAATTAATTTGATAGAAATTATTTTTTTATGAAAAAATTAATCTTCTCGATTGAAAATTCATCTGTTTCTTTGATAAATGAAATATTTTGTTAAAAATACATGCATTTCATTCAAAATTCTTCTTTTCAGTAGAAAATTAATTTTCTTGCTACCAGGTTTATCTTTTCGGCTGAAAATTGGAATGGTTTCGTAAAAAATTTACCTATTTTGTTGAAAATTGTTTTTTTTCAACAATAATTTTTTTAGTTGCAAATTCAAAATTTTTATTCTTTATTGTGAATTTTTTTTTTTAGTTAAAAATTTGAATGTTTGGTTAAAAATTTATGTACTTTGTTAAAACTTAATGTATTTTGTGAAAAATTCAATTTTTTGGTTAAAAATTTAACTATATTGTTGAAATGTGCACGTTTTTGATAAAACATTGATTTTTAGCTAAAAATTTGACTATTTCGCCTTAAAATCCATCATTTTATTGTGTCAAAACGAATTTCAATGTTTCGATTAATTTAAAACATAAAAATTCAAATCTCTTACAAATTTTAACTCCTTTGTTGCAAATTTGCGTTTATTTTGTAAAAAAAAATTTACTAACTTCAGAACAAAATTCAACTATTTGTTTAAAAAATTTTTTATTTTATGTAAGTCAATAAAATTTATCGTTTTTAGTTAAAAGTTTAGCTATTTGATTAAAAACTGATTCACTTTGTTGAAAATTAAATAATTTTGTTAAAAAGTATCATTTTTAGGTAAAAAGTCAACTGTTTGGTTGCCAATTCCTTTTTTTTTTTAGTAAGAATCAATTATTTATTAAAAAATATATCTTTTTGCTAGAAAGTTTAACAACTACGTCATAGTAATTTTCTTCATCGTCAAATGAACAGTTTTATTGAAAATTAGTCTTTTTAGGTTAAAAATTTTATTGCTTTGACAGAAAATTCCACTATTTGGTTCACAATTTTTTTTTTTTTTTTAATTCAAGTATTTTGTTGAAAATTTATATTTTTCGGTTGAAAATTCCACTATTTGTGTAAAAGTTGAAAAGTTGAAAATTGGTCTGTTTCGGTACAAAATGATTGGTAGTAATTAAAAAATCATGGTTTTGGTTGAAAATTCAAGAACATCAATTTACTTTCTTAAAAATTAAATAGTTTTTTTTAAGGTTAAACTTTTCGGTTCATTTTTAAATTTTTAAATTAAAATTTAATATTCCGGTTGACCATTTAACTATTTTGTTGTGAAATTCTTTTTTCTTTTTTTTTTAAATTTTTATTTATTTTAAATTTGAATATATTTCGGTTTTATTTATATATATTTATATTAATATATTTGGTTTTATTAAAAAGTAATTTTTCCGTTTAAAGCTGCTTAATTTTAGTTAAAAAATCATCTTTGATCCAAAATTAAAATATTTGTTAAAAAGTTGTTGTTTTTTAAATTGATTTTTTAATAGAAAATTAAACTAATTTAGTTGAAGCTTTACATTTTAGTTAAAAATAAATCCTTTCGGATTAAAATCCGGCTATTTTCTCAACAATTCATTTTTTTTAAATATTTAACAACTTCGTTGAAAATTCATGTGTTTTGTGTCATTGTCAGCAGAAAATTATTCTACGGGGTTTTAAATTCATGTCTATAGTTAAAAGTTTATCTTTTTTTTGACAATTTAACAAATTTGTTCAAAAGTAATTTTTTAAAATATGCTTCACTTTTTTTTTACACGGAAAAAAGGAGAAAAATTACAAAAAACATAATTATTGAAATGATTGTAAAAGATTGTTTATGAAAATTATGCATGCAAATACTTCATAATTGATTTTTAAGTTAAAACTTTTGTACTCTAGATATTAAAAAACGTGACATTTAATTTGAAAAGAAAGTTTATTTTAAAATTTTAAAATACCTAAATTTTAAACGAAGTTCTAAATTATTTAATTTTTAACAATTTCATCAGCTTTAGATTTATTATTTCTAAAACTTCCAAACGGAAATCATATAACTCTCAATGTTTTAAGAATAATCAAACTTTAAAGGTTTACAGTATTTAAAATTCATTGATTTTGATTAGTGGAAATAACAGTGTATGTTTTTTTCTTGTGCAAAAATCTAATTTTTTTTAATAACAAAATCTATCCAATCATTTTAAATGTCATTTGATACTACGTGATATGATACCTCCTAATATTTTTTATCGTCTTGAAAATTTCTGTAGACAAATCAGAATAAAAATTACATAAACCTGTATTTTGAGGGACTTTCATAGAAACTTTGTTGTTCTATGCATATTTATAAAAATATTGAATTCTTCGCACAAAATATCAAAAAATTTTCAACTTTTTTGTTACGAATTTAACTTCTTCCAATGTAAGAGAAGAAGCTTTTAGTTCTATGCTCACAAGCTGTTGAGATACTGCGGAAAAATATATTTAAAATGAGCCCAAGAGCATTAAAAATATTAGTTATTACGGAATTTATTGAAAATGCAATAAAATATTCATCCTAAAAATGAAAAAGGCACCTCTCAGTGATCCTGAAGTATATAAAATACCTTGCTCTTGTGGCAAAGTCCATATTGGAGAGACCGGAAGAGCGGTAAGCCAACGTGTCAAAGACCATGAGAGTGTAGTCAGGCTAAAACATTTCACGCGATCAGCACAAGCTAACCATCATATCGAAACAGGACATAACATTTTTCAAAAAAACAACCGTCATCGCAAAAGCATTCAATATTTTTCTGAAAAAACATAGAGAAGCAGCCGAAGCCTTAAAACACTCTGATAACATCAATAGGGACAATGGATATAATACCAATCCGATTTGGCTTTCCGTCCTCCCGGGTTTTTTCAAAGAGACTTGATTGGCCAATCAAGTTCGACCAGCCTCCGCTGTGGGGCACTCTGGCCAATCGCACAAGATCCAACATGTTTCAAGGCCCTTCGGAGAAATTTTAATAAAAAACTAATAGGGAATGACTGTGTCTTGCTAATATCAATCAAATAACAGAATTGCATTTAAAGTTAATTATGAAGGAATTATTAACATTTGTTTATCTTTAGGAATTCCGAAAAACCGTTCTCAAAAGTTCGATTTTTGGTCAACCAAAAAAGAGAGCTTTCTTCAATTCTGTATCCCCAATCGCTATGCTCAAGCGGCATGCCATTCTCGAGATCACTTCTTTCAGATTCAACCTGTGTGGAAACTAAAGGGCCATATTATGACTGCCGAATTTATGGTCGCAAAAACGTGGCAAGGGACGAGAAAGTAAAAACATAGATTAGGAGAGACGAAGGCAGGAGAGAGTGAGAGAGAATGCTCTTGGGGACTTAATGTGCTTTAGGGCGTGAAGACGAATGTAGGCCGCCTCAGACGAGCTTTGCAGGAGCTGTAAGGGTTGGTTGCTTTCCTGATTCTCGAGACTCGATAGTCGCTTGGATGCCTTTTTCAAGAAAATCTTCTTCACTTCTCTGATGCACATTATTTTTTTTGTTCATATTTTTATTTTCTGTTCAGATTCCCGCGATCCATGGTTCAACAACTCCGTACAAATGATTAATGTCAGGAGAGATGAATATTCGAAAAATAAGCACAATGCATCCGGGGAAGGTTTGCTATTTCAGATCACACTCAATGCGAGCTTTATTTAAATCTGCCTGACCTGTTTCTAGCTTCAATGATTTAGAACATTCGATGACAATGTAAAATTTGCATAGTTTCATTGATTGAAACAAAATATTTAGATAAAATAATTAATGTGTTTTAAGCAGAGACCCGGAGGAAAAATTTTTAAAAAAAGGACAAGTAACTAAAATTATTTTTACAGGAATCTACAAATAAATACCATAAACTACAATTAAAGGTACAGGGAAGTGCAATTTTTTTATCAATTGGACGAATTTTGGACTTTTCTTGTATTTTATTTTATCTTGTTGTATTTTATTGTAGTTTTAATTTTGCAGCAAGAAAGGTTGTTCTTTTTGTTTTCCTTATCCTTTTCCTTTTTTAGTTACTCTTGTACTTACCCTTTTCCCCTTTTATTCTCCCCTTTCCTTCTTCTCTTTTCCCCTTTTATCTTCTGTTGTTCTTTTCCCTTTTCCCCTTAAATTTTTTCCTTTTCTACTTTTCTTCTTCGATTTCCCCCTTTCTGTTTTTCCTCTCTTTTTTCCGTTCCCTCTTTTATTTTTCTTTCCCCATTCCCTTCTCCCCTTTCTGTTTCCCCTTTACAATTTCTCTCTTCCCTTTCCCTTTTTCTCACCTTTTTCCCTTTTCTTTTCCCTGTATCCCTTTCCTGTCTCTTCTCCCTTTTCCTTTTTCAATTACCTTTCTTTCTTTATTTTTCACTTTTTCTTCTCTTGTTTGCTTTCCTTGTTCCTTTTCCTTTTTCCCCTCTACTTTTCCCCCTTCCTTTTCGCTTTTACCTTTTCTTTTCCCTTTTACCCTTTCCCATTTCTTTTTTACTTTTAGAGTCTCTTTTCCACTTTCCTCTTTTATTTCTTCCTTGTCTTCTTCCTTTTATTCTACCCTTTCCCTTCTTATTTTCCCCTCACCCTTTTCCTTTGATCTTTTCTTTCCCTGTTTGTTTTCCTTGTCCTTTCTTCCTTTTCTCTGTTTCGTTTCCTTTCCCTTTTCCTTTTCCCTTTTATTTTTCCCTTTCCTTCTTTTCTTTCTTTTTCCCCTTTCCTTTTCTCTTTTCCTTTTTGCTTTGACTTTCAACTTTTTATTTTCCCTTACCTTGCCTTCCTTTCTTTTTTCCTTTTCCATTACTCTTTTCCCTCTCATTTTCCCCTTTCGTTTTCCCCTTTTCTTCTTTAATTTCCCTTTTTCTTTTGCCTTGTCCTTTCCCCCTTACCCTCTTCTATTTCCCGCTTTTCCACTTTCCTTCTTCTATTTTCCCCTTTCTCTTCCCCCTAACCCCTTTAGTTTCCCCTTTTATTTTTCTTTACCCTTTTTGTTTTCCTTTTTTCTCGTTTCCCCTTTTTTTACTCTCCTTTTTCCTGTATCCCTTTCCTTTCCTTTTCTCCTTTCCCTTTTTCTTTTTTCCTTTCATCCTATTCTTTATTTTTTTTCTTTCCTTTTTTCCCTTCCATTCCTTTTCCCCATTTCCCCTTCCCCTCCTGGTTTCCTTTGGCCTTTTATGCCTTATTTTCGCCCTTTTTCCTTTCCCCTTTCTTCTTCCCCTTTTTTTCTTTTACCATTTTATTTTCCCATTTCCGTTTACCTGGTCCTTTACACTTTTCCCCTTTTTTATCGTTTTTCCCTTTCTTCTCTTGCTTTCTTTTTTCCCTTTTTTTTCTCTTTCGACTTTTATTTTCCCTTTCTTTCTTCTTCCTTTTCCTCTTTCTCTGTCCCTTTTTCTTATTCCCTTTTATTTCCTTCTGTTCTTTTTTCTTTCCTCCTACCCGTTCTCTTTACCCCCTACCTTTTCTGTTTCTTATTCCCCTTCCCATTTTTCTGTTTTCTTTTCCTTTCTTCTTCCTTTTTCCCTTTTCCTTTTCCGTTATCCTTTTCCTCTTTCTTTTCTCCCTCCCCTTTCTAACTTTTTTTGCCTTTTTTCATTTTTCTTTCTTTTTCCCTTTCCATTTCCCCTTTAATATTCCCTTTCCTTCTTTCCTTTATTTTCCTGCTTTCCTTTCCTCTTCCTCTTTTCCTTTTTCACCTCACCTATCCCTTTTTCACCTTAGCCTTTTCGTTTCCTTTGTCCTTTTCCCCTTTCCTTTTTTTCTTTGCTTCTCCTTTTTCCTTTCTGCTTTCCTTTTTCCCTTTCCTCTTCCACTTTCCCCCGTTCATATCCTCTTCTACCGTTTGCTTTTTTCCCTTTACATTCCTATTTTGTTTTCCCCTTTGCTTCTTTCCTTTTTTTGTCTTATTTTCCCTCGTCATTTACTCTTTTCCGATTTTTTCTCTTTCCGTTTTCCCTGACCTTTTGCCCTTTTCTTCTCTTCTTTGATTTTGCCCTTCCCTTATACCTTTCCTTTTTCCCTTTCCTCTTTCATTTTCCCCCGTTGCTGTCCTTTTCTCCCCTTGTCCCCCCTTTGCTTCCCCCCTTTGTTTTCTCCTTTTCTTCGTTCCCCTTTCTCTCTTCTTTTCACTTATTCTTCCCTCTTTCCTTCCTTTATTTTTCCCAAATACAGTTTTCTTCTTCCATTTTCCCCTTTATTTTTCCCCTCCCCCCTTACCTCTTCTCTCCTTTATTTTAATTTTCCCTTTTTCTTTTTCCCTTTCACTGTCCCCTTTCCGTAAAAGAGTTCCGTAGGAACTCTCTCCTTTGCCCCTATCCTTTTCCCCTTTTCTTTTCCCCTTTTCTTTTCCCCTTTCTGTTTACCTTGTCCTTCCCACTTTCCCTCTCTTATTTTCCCATTCATTCCTTTCATTTTTTCCCTTTCTCCCTTTTTTTTCCTTTTTTTTACCTTTTTGCCTCCTTCTTTCCCCCTTTCTTTAACTAATTTCCTTATTCGTTTTACTCTCACCTTTTACCTTTATTTTTCCTTTCCTTTTTCCTTTTTCCTTTTCCCCTTTCTCTATCCGCTACTCCCCATTCACCTTTTCGTTTACCTTGTCCCCTTTCCTTTTCCTTCACCCTATTCCCTTCTCTCTTTTCCGTTTTTCCTTTTTACATCCCTAATCGGTAATAAATTACAATTTACAATTTATTTATCAGAAGACTTCATTACAATAACACCTGTTTAGTTCACTACAGTCTTTTTTTACCTCATTGCTGCTACTTTACGTGCCGCTCGTCGCGGTACAATAAAGCGCTATTTTACTGCCGCTCGGCGGGCGGATACAGGGCGCTTTTTCTGCCGATTTCAGATAAAAATATTTTAATTTGGAAGCTTAGTGGCTTTTAATTAACAATTCTTCATTTAAAATTGTGAAAATTTTCCATTTAATAAGCGCAAATTATTGATCGTTTAAATGAAAAAAATTTTTGGCTTTCAATTTGAATGTTTAAAATTCAAAAGTATTCCACTCTAAGTGTTTTAATTTGCAGATTAGTTTTCATAGTTTCAAACGAAAAAATCTGTATCTTTAAGAAGTGAGAATAATAGAAAAAAGATACACTTTTCTGTAATTTTATTTATAATTTATTGTTTTTATTTGTAGATCCCTTCAAAAATGGTTGAAGTTCCTTGTACATTTTTTTAATAATATCTCCACGAGAGTTGTATATTTTTACAATAAACTACTAGTATTCACAACCATTTTTTTGTGTACAGTTTCTTAATAATTTAACTTTTGTTAAATTTTGTATTTTTTGTAAAGATATATAATATTCTAGAATAATTTACATAAAATTAAAATTTTTTTTTCACGCTAAACAATTAAATTGAAAGAATGTTAAATCCTGTAGTTTTCTATAATGCCTTGTAGACTTTTACAACATAGTAAAAAAATTGTACTACTCAGTTGACAGTTGAACTACTTCTCTAACATTTTATTTTTTGTCGTTAAATGTTTATAAGTTTATTTAAAAATTCATTTCTTTATCAATTATTTAATTTTTGTTGAAAAGTCTCCTTTTCGCGTAGAAATTTAAACTGTTTTGTAGAAAATTGAACAATTTTGCAGAAAAACCACCTTTCTGTTTTAAAAATAATTCTTTTTGGTTAAAAATTCGTATGTTTTTTTAAAAATTTTTTTTTTTTGGTAGACATACAGTCTTCTTGGTTGAAAATTCATGTATTTTGTTAAAAGTTCGTCTTGTTTCAGAAAATTTATCTTTTCGGTTAAAAATTTATCATTGTTGGTTGCAAATACAACTGTTGAATTGAAAATTAATCTGTTTTGGTTAAAAATTCAATCATTTTGCAGAAAATTTGTCTTTTTTTTGTTGTTAAATTTTACTGTTTTCGATTTTAAATTTAAATTATTTTTTGGTTTAAATATTAACTATCGCATGTTCATAAAAATACAATTTTTTTCATCAAAGAGTGCAACTCTTCAGTTGAAACTTCTTGCAACTTGTTGTAATTTTGTCTTTTTTGTAGAAAGTTAATCTGCTTAATTAAAAAATTTCATTTTAGTTGAAAATTTATATATTTTTTTTTTTAAATTAGTCTATTTCGTAAAAAAATTGATGTGTTTTTTTTCAATTCACCTTTCTATGTAAAAAATTAATTTTATTTGTTAAAATTTAATTTTTTTGTTCAAGGATTCAATCATGTTATTAAAAATTCGTCCTTTTCGGTTAAATTCAACTGGTTGAATATTCGTTTCTATTTGTTGAAATTTAATTTTCAAGACTCTTAATTTACCTATACTATTTTTGATTTAAAACTTATCTATTTTAGTTAAAAATTCAACTATTTGGTTAAAAATTTATCTATTGTTATTAAAAATTGAGTCTCTTGTTGAAAATTTATTTTTTTAATTATAAATGTCAATATTTCATTAAAGGATTCGACTTTTTAGTTTGAAACTCAAGTATTTTGTTGAAAATCCCTTTTCTTTTACTCTAAAGGTTGTTTTCTGCGGTTTTCCTCTCCACTGGACAAACTTCCAGACAAGTTCAAGTAATTTTTATCAACTAAAAATGTAACTATTCTATATTTGGTTGAAAATTCAACCTCCTTCTGAATAAAACTGCTAAGTTGCAAATTAATCTTTTCTTTTGTTAAGAAATTAAATAATTTGCTAAAAATTCGTATTTTTTGTTTAATCTAACTGTTTTTTAATTTAAATTTAAATTAGCTTGTAAACAAAATATTAACTATTAAATGTTTTACTGATTTCTTGTTTCGTAAATTCATCTTTTCGGGTTGAAATTAAAAATTTTTTTGTAAAAAATTCACCTTTTTGTAAAAAAATCAACTTTTTATCAAAAATACGAATTTTGCCTTGAAAATTAATCAATTAGGTTAAAAATTCTTTTATTTTATTAAACCTACGTCTTTTTTAGAAAAAAAAATTTTTTTTCCATTAGAAAATAGTCATTTTAAGAAGAAAATGATATTTTCTAGTAGAAAATTTTATCATTTAGTTAAAATTTTATGCATTTTATTAAAAAGTTAACTATTTTAATAAAAACTGGTCCATGTTTGTTGAATTTAACTGGTTAAAAATTTGCTTATTTATAAAAAATTGTCATTTTAATTGAAAATTTATATTTTCTAGCAGAAAATTCCACTATTAAATTAAGAATTCAACTATTTTAATAAAAACTGGTCATTTTAGTTGAATTCAACTTGTTAATAATTTTGTTGATTTTGCGAAAAATAGTTAATTTATAAAAAATTGATATTTCCCAGTATAAAATTCTACTGCTAAGTTAAAAATTTATGTGAATTGTTAAAAATGCAACTATTTTATTTTTTAAAAAGTCCACTTTTGTTTGAATTCAACTGGTTAAAAATTTCGTTTTTTCATATAAAAAATTGTCATTTTAATTAAAAATATTATTTTCTAGTAGAAAGTTCTACTATTTAGTTTAAATTTCATGTATTTTTTTGAAAATTCATCTTTTTTGTATAAAAAAAAATTTCTTGGTAGGACAGTTAACCTTTTTATTTAGAATGCAACTGCTTGGTTGAAAATTTATCTCTTTTGGGTAGGGATTCAACTATTTTGCTGAAAATTCTTTTTTTTTTGGTAAGAAACAATTGTTTTTTAATTAAAAATAAGAATCATTTTTTTGGTTAAAATATCAACTTCGACATGTTTTGTTAAATATTTATCTTTTCTAGTTAAAAAATAATTTGTATTCTAGAAAAATATTTTTTTTTTTAAATTTCATCTTTTTTAGTAAAAATTTCATTTTTTTGTGACAAATGAAAATATTTGGTTAAAAATTCTTGTATTTCGTTAAAATTAAAGTTTTTTTGGTGAAAAATAATCTTTCTAATTGAAAATTTATCTTTTTCTTTGAAATTCCAATTGTTCAGTAAAAAATTTAATTTTTGATTGGGAATTTATATTTTTTCATTAAAAATTCAGACGTTTGTACAAAATTTATGCTGTTGAAAATTAATCTTTAAGGGTAAAAAATTGAATTTCTTGTTAAAAATTCATTTGTGCAGGCTAAAAATTTATCTATTTGCTTAAAAATTTAAATATTCTGTTAAAAAGTTAATTATTTTGTTAAAAAAATCAACTATTCAGTTAAAGTAATCTTTTTTGGTCATAAATTCAACCATTTTGTCGAAAATTTGTTCTTTTGGATTGAAATTTCATATTTCTTTATTTTAAATTTGAAATAAAAAATCTTGTGTAATTGAAATATCAACTATTACATTTTTCGACCAGGGTTAATTATTTTTCGTAGACAATTAATCTTTGTGGTTGAAAATTATCTTTGCACGTTGAAAATTTAGCTATTTTACTGTTTTATTAAAAATTTTTGTATTTTGTTGAAAATTTATTTTTGAAGTAGAAATCATCTTTTTGTTGAAAATTTATCTGTTTAGAGAAATAACCTATTTATTTAATAATTGAACTATTTGATAGAAAATTAACTATTTGGTAGAAAATTAATTTTTTTTTTTTGAAAATTCATCTCTTCTCATCTCTCATCTATTTTAGTTAAAACCTCAAAAATTTGGTTTACTAGAACATTCGACTTCTTAGCTTGAAAAATAAAAAATTTATTTAAAATTCCTTCTTTTTTGGTAGAAAATTAATATTCTGGGTTTAAAGTTTATTTTTACATTTGCAATAGAAAACTCATCTTTTCTGTTTTAAAATTTATTTTCATTATTATTACTATTATTATTATTTGTTTTTGTTCAATTAAAATTGAAATTCTGTTTTGTTAATTGTTTTTTTTAATTCGATAATGAAATTTTTTTTTTCAGGACCGACCAAACGAACAGATTCCATATCTCTCTGTCTCTTTCTCACAAGCATACTTTATATACCTTTTTTCTCTATTCGTGTCCCCCAATCATGCGGCGATTCACAATCGCTTTGAAGACTTCTCTTCGGCACCCCCACTACTGCCGTAAGGCCCCACTGCTGCACACGAGTTTTTATTCAAAATTGAAATATTTTTTTGTTTTAATATCAACTTATACATTTTCTCTTGAGAATTCGTCTTTTTTCGTTGAATATTTCACTACTTGGTAGAAAATTATAATTCTTTGCCAAATAAAATTTTTTTCAAATTCAATTATTTGATTAAAAATGCAACAGATATTTTTCTTGAAATCTGAGAAATTTGAAGCGATTCATAATGAATTTAATTATGCTATCTACAATGATTTTAATTTAAAAAATGTATGCCTCTCTGTATATTCTCCTATTTTCCTGAAAAAGTCGAGGATTTTAAGCAGTTAATTGACAGAAATATAAACAAAAAAGCTTTAACGTATTATTAAAATGCATTAAATAAAGAGAAAAAAAGAGACTATGAAGTATCTATTTTCAAGTTTATTATGTGAAAATGCATGAAGGGCTTAACGAAAATTCTATTACACTCAGAAAAGAAATGTGCCGGGGTTCATATCGGCTTTAGATCATCCAAATTGCGCGTTACATTTGGCATACAAATGTGTTATATATATAGTAAAAATAATTTTTTACATTTTTATTTCACCAAAAATAAATAATAACTAATAATTTTATTCATTCATTTTTAGTTGAAAATAAATCAATTTTATTTTAAAATTTAACTATTTAGTTCAAAATGAACTTTTTGGTTAAAAATTCAACAATTAGTTAAAAATTTATCTATTGTTTTAAATTTATTTTATTAGTTAAATATTAAAATATTTTGTTCAAATTTGTAGTTTTTTTCGTTAAAAATAAACTTTTTTAACTAATGATTTGAATATTTCATTGCTGGTTAAACACGAATTAATTTTAGTTTGAAATTTGATTATTTGGTTCAAAATTAATGTTTTTGTTGAAAATTTATATTTTTGAGTTAAAAATTAAACTGTTTTGTAAAAAACACCTTTTGGCATAAAAATGAAATGTTTTGTTAAAAACTTCGTCTTTTATGTCAAAAAACCTTTTTTCTTTGGTTGAAAATTCAAGAACTTGGTTAAAATTTAAACTACTTTTTTGAAATTTATTTTATCAGTTGAAAACCCATCTGTTTAGCTGGAAGTTCAACTGTTTTGCTAAAAATTATTATTTTTTTGGTTGAAAATTCATTTTTATAACTAAAAATTAAACTATTTCATGTTTTGTTGGAAATTAATCATTTTTATTAAGAATATCAACTGTGTTTTAAATTTTTTGTTAAAAATTATTCTACCCAATTTAAAATTTAGCCACAAAGTTAAAAGTTAAATTATTTTGTTAGACAGTAATTTTATGGGCACAGATTTCATCTTTTTGGTTCAAGACAGTACTATTTTGTTAAAAATTTTGGTTAAAAATCAAATTTTAGAATTAAAATCATTTTAATTTTTAGTTAAAAATTGATCGTTCTCAGACTAAAATTTAACTTTTTTTTCAAAATTAATTTTTTTTCTTATAAATTCATGTTTTCGGGTAAAAATTCAACTGTTTAAAAACTCACCTTTTTTCTGGAAGATTAGTACTTTTTCGAATAATCATTTGATTGGTTTGTTGAAAATAAGTTTATCTTGTTAAAAATATTTTTCTATTTTTGAAAACATTTTTTTTTATTTTTTTCTTGCTTGAAAATTAATTTTTTTAATTAAAATTTAATTATTCCATTTATGTTTGAAAATTAATCTGCTTTGGTTGAAATATTAACTATTACATGTTTTTTCATAACTAATTTTCTTGATTAAAAATTCAACTACTTGGTTTAACGTTAAACTACTTTTGTAAAAATTAATTTTGTTGTTTAAATATTGAACTGCTTTTTCAAAAATTCTTTTTTTATAATTTAGTTCTCTTAGTTTAAATTAATTTTCTTAGCTTTTTCAAAAATTCTTTTTTTATAATTTAGTTCCCTTAGTTTAAATTAATTTTCTTAATTGTGAATTTCCTTAAAACGTCCTTTTAACGTAAAATATTGTCTTCAGGTGTGCCTTTTTTAATCTTAAATGGGCATTATACAATTCAGTTAAATTTAAAAATACCAAATGTGAAAAAGTATTGAAAAAATAATTACTCAGACAAAAATTTTTTTGAAACATAGAAATTCTCAAAAGAAAATAAAACCACCAATAATTTTTATTTCTTCTTTTTTAAATTCACAAGCTTTTATAAACTAGAATTCTTAAAATCCTGAAAATAGTAAATTGCCAAAAAAAAAATAAATATTTAATAGTATACTTGAGAATAAATACCCCAAATAAAATAAAATGTTAGTCCAAAAGAAAAAAATTTTTTAAATATTTTTTATTATTTGAGAATTTGAAAATTCGACAATTAGTTACTATTTTCTGGAATCTCAAATTTTGGCAATTTACTATTTTCAAGAATTTAAAAATTCCGGAATTCATTACATTCGGGAATTTGAAAATTTGTCAATTTACTATATTCTGGAATTTGGATTTTTGGCAATTATTTTCTATTATCTGGAATTGAAAATTCTTGCAATTTACTATTTTAGGAATTTGAAAATTCGTCAATTTACTATATTCGAAAATTTGAAAATTCCTGAATTTACTATAATCTGGAATTTTTAAATTCGGCAATTCACTTTTTTCAGGCATTTTTGAAATTTTAGAATTTAAAAGTTATTTAAATACCTATATTTTCAAAACTTGAGATTCGGTAATTATTTAACATTTTCCAGTTTTTAAAAATTCGTCAATTTACCATATTCGAGGATTTCAAATTTCATCAAATTACTATATCCTGAAATTTTTTAATTCGTCAATTCACTATTTTCGGGATTTTTAAAATTTGACAATTTTCTATATTTGGGAATTTAAAATTTCGTCAAATTACTATATTTTTAAGTTTTTTAATTCATCAAGATACTATTTTCGTAAATTAGTAAAATTCGGAAAATTTGAAAATTTAGCAATTTACTATTTTCGGAAATTTGAAAATTTGTCATTTATTTGCTATTTTCCGGAATTTGAAATTTTGTCAATTTACTATTTTTGCGAATTTAAAAATTCACGAATTTACTATTTTCAGGAATTTTGAAATTTGGCAATTATTTGCTATTTTACGGAATTTAACATTTTGGCACTTCACTATTTTTGGGAATTTAAAAATTTTTTAGTTAACTATATTCAGTAACTTAACATTTTATTGAATCACTATATTTTTACATTTTAAAATTAGGCAATTTACTAATTTCGACAATTTGTAGAATTTTGGGAATTTAAAAGTTAGTCAAATTATTTTATTACGAAATTTTAAAATTCAGCAATTATTTACTATTTTCTGGAACTTCCGATTTTCGCAATTTACTATTTTCGGGATTCAAAAATTCACCAATTTAACCATATTTGGAAATTTAAAAGTTCGTCAATTTACTATATACTGCAATTTTTAAATTCGTCAATTTACTATTTTCAAGGATTTTTAAAATTTTTGGAATTTAAAAGATAGTCAAATTACTATTTTTTTGAATTTCAAAATTCCGCAATTATTTATTATTTTCTGTATTTTGAAAATTCGTCAAATCACTATATTCTGAAATTTTTAAATCCGCTTATTTACCATTTTCGGGAATTTTAAAATTTGTCAATTTGATATACTCGGAAATTCAAAATTTCGTCAAATAACCATATTCTCGAATTTTAAAATTCGTCAATACACTATTTTCGTGAATTAGTAAAATTTCGAGAATTAAAAAATTCGGCAATGTACTGTTTTCGGAAATTTGAAAACTCGGCAATTATTTGCTGTTTTTCGGAAATTGAAATTTTGGCACTTTACTATTTTTGGGAATTTGAAAATTCACAAATTTAAAATTTTCAGGAATTATAAAATTTTGCAATCATTTGCTATTTTCCGGAATCGGACAATTTGGCTCTTTAATATTTTTGAGAATTTGAAAATTTGGCAGTTTACTTTTTTCGGAAAGTTCAAAATTCGGCAATTTAAAAGTTCGGTAATTACTATATTTTCGTATTTTAAAATTCGGTAATTTACTATTTTTGGGAATTTTGAAATTCGTCAATTTACTATATTCAGGAATTCGAAATTTCGCCAAATTACTATACATATTCTAGAATTTTGAAATTCGTCAATTTACCATTTTCCGGAATTCAAACTTTTGGCAATTTAGTATTATCGGATATTTTAAATTCGTCAATTATTCATCATCTGCCGATATTTGAAATTTTGGCACTTTACTATTTTCGGAAATTTGAAAATTTGACATTTTATTATATTCGGAAATTTGAAAATGCGGCAATTTTTTACTATTTTTTTTTAATTTGAAATTTTTGCACTTCACTATTCTCTGGAATTTTAAAATTCGGCAATTTACTATTTTCGGAAATTGAAAAATTCGTCAATCATTTACTATTTTCTGGTATTTAAAATTTGCATACTTTACTATTTTTAGGAATTTCGAAATTCGGAAATTATTAACTATTTTCGGGAATGTTTAAATTCGGCTATATTATATATTTTAAAATTTAAAAGTTCGTTAAATTACTATATTTTCGAATTTTGAAATTCGGTAATTTACTATTTTTTGGAATATAAAAATTTGTTAATTACTATATTCAGGAATTCAAAATTTTGCCAAATTACTATGCGTATTCTGGAATTTTGAAATTCGCCAATTTACCATTTTCCGTAATTTGAAATTGTGTCAATTTAATATTTTCGGATATTTAAAAATTAGGCAATTATTTACTTTTTGCCGAAATTTGAAATTTTTGCACTCAACTATTTTCGAGAGACAATTTACCACATTCGGGAATTTGGAAATTCGGCAATATACTATTTTCATGAACTTGTAAACTTTCAGAAATCTATAAGTTAGTCCAATAGATATATTCTGGATTTTGAAAATTGGGCAATTCACTATTTTCGAAAATTTTTCAATTCGGAAATTATTTACTATTTTCCGGAGTTTGAGATTTTGACACTTTACTATTTTCAGAAATTTTTAAATTCGTCAATTATTCATTATTTTTTGTAATTTGAAATTTTGTCACTTTACTACTTTCGGTAATTTTGAAATTTCTTCATTTACTATTTTCAAAAATTTTTTAATTCGTCAATTATTTTTAATTTTCTGAAATTTAAAATTTTGGCACCTTACTACTTTCGGGAATTTCAAAATTTGGTAATTTATTCTTTTCAGGAATTTCAAAATTCGTCAATTTACTATTTTCCCTAATTTTAAAATTTGGCAATTATTTACTATTTTCCAAAAGTTAAAATTTTCACTTTACTATTTTTGGGATTTCTTAAATTCGGTAATTTACTATTTTCAGGTATTTTGAAATTCGTCAGTTATTTATTATTTTCCGAAATTCAGAATTTTCGCTTTACTATTTTCAGGAATTCTTAAATTCGGTAATTTACTATTTTCGGGTATTTTGATATTCGGCAATTATTTACTATTTTCTGAAATTTAAAATTTTGGCACTTTACTATTTTCGGGAATTTCGAAATTCGATAATTTACTATCTTCGGGAATTTGAAAAGTCGGCAATTATTCACTATTTTCTGGAATTTAAAATTTCAGCACTTTACTATTTTCGAGAATTCAAAATTTCCTGAAATTACTATATTATTAAATTTTAGAATTCGGAAATTTACTATTTTGGGGAATTTGAAAATTCGTCAATATAATATGTTTAGAAATTTAAAATTTCGTCAAAGTACTGTATTCTCAAATCTTAAAATTCGGTAATTTACTATTCTCAGGATTTAAATTTTCGTCAAATTACTGTAGTCTTGGATTTTCAAATTCGGCAACCGACTATTTTCGGCAATTTGAAAATTCGGCTTTTAAAATTTCGTTGATTTAAAATTTCATAAATAAGTATTTTTTGTAGGTTTATTAGGTGTCTCCTCAAATAACAGAAATTTATTAACGTCTTTTCAGACTAAAATTAAATTATGAAATAAATTTTTTCTGAAAAAAAATCATTATCGCTCTACAGGGAATCGAACCGCAGGTCTTCTGATTGACAGTCGGGTGCTCTTCCCAGTAAGCTACTAGAGAGATCGGAACAAGAATCATTTTTCACGAGCACGTTATTTTTAACAATGGATACAAGTCAATATATTGATTAATATTCAGTACATACAATACATATTGACTTATATCCACTGGCAAAAATAACGTGTTTCTGAAAAAAGATTCTTATTCAGATCTCTCTAGTAGCTTAGTGGGAAGAGCGCCAGACCCGCAATCAGAAGACCTGTGGTTCGATTCCTAGCAAAGCAATGGAGAAGATCTTTTTTCAGAAAAAATTTATTTATCTTTAAGTCTTTTAAGATCTGAAAATTCTGAAGAATTGAACTCTGAATCTTAAGAAATCACAATTAAATTAGTTTAGGGAGTTAACAATAGTAGGAAGGGAGGGGCTGAAAGATGAGAGTTCAAAAGAATATATGGGATATATGGGTCATAGGGGCAGGGTTTAAGATGTATAATAGTGGTGGCATGAAGGTAGGAGGGGGAGAAGACATGAGAGGGGTTATATAAAGAAGAAATAAAAGAGGCTGGGAGGCAATAGGTATATTAGGGTAGGCTAGGGTAGAGAAGCAGAAAGGTGGGAGAGAGCCTGAGAGTGTAGAAGAATTAACGGATTTAGAGGGTGTAAGGGTCGTATAAGAGGTTGTCAAGGTTGTAGTGGAAATAAGAAGGTCTAGAAAGGGAAAACGGTACAAGTCGTGGATGAGGGCGAGGGGAAACATAAAAAAAAAAGAAAGAGTGGTAATAAAGACATGAGAACGGAAAAGATCAGTCGAGGAAAAAGGGTCCAAAGGATGAGGTGAAGAAGAAGTTACAATAGACTGAAGTTACAATGAAATAGGATAACCATTTTGAAAAGTAAAATGTTGCAGCTTCTTTTTCTCAAGTTTTTTTTTTAATTTTCTAATGTGCTTTTTTATGCATTAGAAAGTTTTTGACCTTTATACATCTTTAAAGAACTAAAAAGTTCTAAGAACTGGAATCAAAGTCTTAAGAAGTCACAACATAGAGAGCTTTGAGGAGTAAGTAATAGTAGGGGAAAGACTAGGGGAAAATAAGGGGACAGGAGTTAACGGGTGTAATGGTGGAGGAATGACGGGTGGACGGGAGGAGATATGGAATAAGGAGGGTCATTGTAGATTGAATGTAAATGAGAGAGATTGGAAAGAAATAAGTGTACAAGGGCTGTCTAGGGCAGAGGCGCAGGAGGGTCAGGCTAGTGAGAGAATCACCAGCAAAGGTATAAAAGAGTTTAACTGAGCAGAGAAAAATCAAGAAAAGAAATAGCACAAGGGGCGAAAAAGGTTAAAATAAAGAAAAACTAGAAAAGGGGTAAGTTGGTAGACATGAAAATGGGTAAGGTTAGGCTACTCAAGAGGTTTGAGAGTATGAGTTTAAGGCGAACTATTAAAGAAGGTACAAAGGACACTTGCAAAATGGGATTATGGTGAGAAGGAAGGTGATCAGACGGGTATAGTAAAGAAGAGGAAAAAAGAAGTTTATGCAATGAGGTAGGCTGGCTAGGGTAGAGAGGCAGGAGGCTGAGGTTACTGAGAGAATTATTAAAGAAGGTATAAAAGACTTTGACTGGAAAGAGGGAAATGGAGAGGGGAAATCATAGAAAGGGAAGGGATGGTCCAAATAAGGGCAAACTAAAAGAGAGGAAAGTATGTAAACATGGAAACGGGAAAGGTCAGGCTAGGAAAGAGTTTTGAGAGAATGTGTTTAAGAGGAACCATTGAAAAAGGTATAAAGGATACTTGCAAGGTGTGATAAGGAAGAAAGGATAGGTAGCCAAACAAGTATTGTAAGCAAGATGTAATAGGAGGGATTTGTGCAGTGAGGTAGGCTAACTAGGGTAGAGCAGCAGGAGGGTGAGATAAAAGAGAAAATCATTAAAGAATGTATAAAAGAGTTTAACTAGAAAAAAGGGAATGGAGGAAGAAACAATACAAGGAAAACAAAAGATTTAATTGAGGACAAACAAAAAGAGAGGAGAGTAAATAGAAATGGAAAAGGCGAAGGTCTGGCTAGGGAAAAGGTATAAAAGGATAAATTTAAAGAAAACTTTTGAAGAATATAAAGGACACTTGCAAGAAGGGATAAGGTTGAAAAGGCAGGTGGTCGAGCAGGTATAGTAAAAAAGAAAAAGATGGAGGGTGTTGATGCAATGGGGTATAAGATGAGAGGCATTGTGAAAGATTATTGATAAAGGAGATTACGTATTTAGAAAGGGGGTCTAAGACAGAATGAGGGATGAGGAGGAGAGGGTATGAAGAAGAGTTACGATAGCTCTTTCACGGGATTCTTAATATTATTCTTGACTATTCGTGATGGTGTACTGAAGGGTAGGTTTCTAATAATCTTAAGTCCGATTTTCCCATACTTCCTGTGATTCTGCCTTCTCTGTGCCGGAAGCCTTACTTGATGATTGATAAAGACAATTTTTCTTCTTGCCTTCGACGAGTAAGACTCTTTGTCACAATCGTACTCAAGGTACACAATATATGCTATCGATTGGCCTACATAAGTTTCCACTAGGTTTAACTAGCGGGTCCTTTTCTTATTTCCCTCTTTACTGTATTAAATCTTGAACAAACTTGATCACGGCAGTCGT
>JAUELO010000274.1:2680960-2696307 GCA_032357855.1 Amphibolips quercusostensackenii | reverse complement strand
AGTCGTTATTTAAGCAGCTCGTAGATTGAGCGCCCAAGGCCTACATAGAGGGTAACTTGCTAGTTTACCCTCTTGTTCCTCCTTTACTCGTGTTTCTCAACTCTCTCTCTCTACTCCTTTCTTTTCTTTCTTGACTTTCTCCTGTTTCTGCTCTTTCTTTCTCGATGTCTTACTGTCCTCCTTTATCTAGAGCCAAATCTCTGTATTCTTTACTCGTCTCTTCCAACTTTCTCTTTTTTATTTTCCTCTTTCTTCACTTTCTCCTTTTTCTGCTCCTTCTTCTTGAAGCCACATTTCTTCATTCTTTACTCGTCTCTTCCAAATGTCTCTTTTCTTTTCTTCTCTTTCTCCAGATTCTACTTCTTATGCTCTTTTTTTCTTAATATGTTTTATTGTCGAACTTCATCCAGAGACACATTCCTATATTCTTCACTCACCTCTCCCAACTTTTTGTTTTCTTTTCTCCTCTTTCTCTACTTTCACCTCTCTTTTCCTGCTTCTTCTTCCTAGAGTCACATCTCTTTATTCTTCACTCGTCTCTCTCAACTCTCTCTTTTCGTTTCTCCTCTTTCTTCTTTACTCGACTCTCTCAACTCTCTCTTTTTCTTTCTCCTCTTTTTCCTCTTTCCCTTTTTCTGCTTTTTCTTAGAGCCACATCTTTTCATTCTTCACTTGTCTCTCCAAACTCTCTCCTTTCTTTTCTCCTCTTTGTCCACTTTCTACTTTTTCTGCTCTTTCTTCACCGATATGTCTCATTTTCGACTTTTATCTACAGCCACATTTCTTTATTCTTTATTCAATTTTCCCAACTTTTTGTTTTCTTTTCTCCTTTTTCTCTACTTTTTCCACTTTCTGATTCTGCTTCCTGGAGTCACATTTCTGTATTCTTTACTCGTCTCTCTCAACTTTTTCTTTTTTCTTCTCCTTTTCTTTACTTTCTCCTCTTTCTGCTCCTTCTTCTTGAAGCCACATTTCTTCATTCTTTACTCGTCTCTCCCAGCTCTCTCTTTTCTTTTGTTCTCTTTCTCCAGTTTTTACTTCTTCTGCTCTTTTTTTCTCGATATGTCTCATTGTCGAACTTTATCTAGGGCTACATTTCTATATTTTTTACTCGCCTCTCCCAACTGTTTGGTTTCTTTTCTACTCTTTCTCTACTTTCTCCTCTCTCTCTCTCTCTACTTTCTCCTCTCTCTCTCTCTCTCTACTTTCTCCTCTCTCTCTCTCCCTACTTTTTCTTCCTAGAGTCACATCTCTATTCTTTACTTGTCTTTCTTAAGTCTCTCTTTTTGTTTCTGCTTTTTCTTCTTCACTCGTCTCTCTGAACTCTCTCTCTCTCTCTTTTCCTTTTTCCTTTCTCCTATTTCTCTAATTTCTCCTATTTCTACTCCTTTTTCTTAGAGCCACATCTTTTTATTCTTCACTCGTCTCTCCCAGCTCTCTCTGTTCTTTTCTCCTCTTTCTCCACTTTTTACTTCTGCTCTTGCTTCATCAATATGTCTCATTTTCGACCTTTATCTAGAGCCACATTTCTTTATTCTTTACTTACCTCTCCCAACTTTTTGTTTTCTTTTCTTCTCTTTCTCTACTTTCTCCTCTTTCTGCTTCTGCTTCCTAGAGTCACATCTCTGTATTTTTTACTCGTCACTCTTAACTTTCCCTTTTTTCTTTTCCTTTTTTTCACTTTTTCTTCTTTCTGCTTCTTCTTCTTAAAGACACATTTTTTCATACTTTACTAGACTCTCCCAATTCTCTCTTTTCTTTTCTCCTCTTTCTCCAGTTTCTACTTCTTCTGCTCTTTCTTCCTCGATATGTCTCATTGTCGACCTTTATCTAGAGCCACATTTCTTTAATCTTTACGTGCCTCTCCCAACTGTTTGTTTTCTTTTTTCCTCTTTCTCTACTTTCTCCTCTCTTTCTGCTTCCTCTTCGTAAAGTCACATTTTTTTATACTTGACTCGTCTCTCACAACTCTCTCTTTTCGTTTTTCCTCTATTTTATTTGCTCGTCTTTATCAACTTTCTCTCTCTTTTCCTTTCTCCTCTATCTCCACTTTCTCCTCTCTTTACTTCTTCTTAGAGCCACATCTTTTCATTGTTCACTCGTCTCTCTCAACTCTTTCTTTTCTTTTCTCCTCTTTCTCCACTTTCTACTTTTTCTGCTCTGTTTTTATCGATATGTCTCATTTTTGACCTTCATCTACAGCCACATTTCTTCATTCTTTACTTAACTTTCCCAACTTTTTGTTTTCTTTTCTTCTCTTTCTCCACTTTCTCCACTTTCTGCTTCTGCTACCTAAAGTCACATCTCTGTATTCTTCACTCGTCTCTCCTAACTTTCTCTTTGTCCTTTTCCTTTTTCTTTACTTTCTTCTCTTTCTGCTCCTTCGTCTTGAAGCCACATTTCTTCATTCTTTACTCGTCTCTCCCAACTCTCTCTTTTCATTTCTTCTCTTTTTGAAGTTTCTTCTTCTTCTGCTCTTTCTTTCTCGATATGTCTCATTGTCGAACTTTATCTAGAGCCACATTTCTTTACTCTTTAATTGCCTCTCCCAACTGTTTGTTTTCTTTTTTCCTCTTTCTCTACTATCTCCTCTCTTTCTGCTTCCTCTTCGTAAAGTCACATTTTTTATACTTTACTCGTCTCTCACAACTCTCTCTTTTCGTTTTTCCTCTATTTTCTTTGCTCGTCTTTATCAACTCTCTCTCTCTCTCTTCTCCTTTCTCCTCTTTCTCCACTTTCTCCTCTTTTTACTTCTTCTTCTTAGAGCCATATCTTTTCATTGTTTACTCGTCTCTCCCAACTCTTTCTTTTCTTTTCTCCTCTTTCTCCACTTTCTACTTTTTCTGCTCTTTTTTTATCGATATGTCTCATTTTCGACATTCATCTACAGCCACATTTCTTCATTCTTCACTTAACTTTCCCAACTTTTTGTTTTCTTTTTTTCTCTTTCTCCACTTTCTCCACTTTCTGCTTCTGCTTCCTAAAGTCACATCTCTGTATTCTTCACTCGTCTCTCCTAACTTTCTCTTTGTCCTTCTCCTTTTTCTTTACTTTCTTCTCTTTCTGCTCCTTCGTCTTGAAGCCACATTTCTTCATTTTTTACTCGTCTCTCCCAACTCTCTCTTTTCATTTCTTCTCTTTTTGAAGTTTCTTCTTCTGCTCTTTCTTTCTCGATATGTCTCATTGTGGAACTTTATCTAGAGCCACATTTCTCTATTCTTTACATGCCTCTCCCAACTGTTTGTTTTTTTCTACTCTTTTTCTACTTTTTCCTCTCTTTCTGCTTTTTTTTCCTCGAGTCACATCTCTTTATTCTTCACTCGTCTCTTACAACTCCCTCTTTTCGTTTCTGCTCTTTCTTCTTTACTTGTCTCTCTTAACTCTCTCTCTTTTAATTTCTCCTCTTTCTCCGCTTTCTCCTCTTTCTCCGCTTTCTCCTCTTTCTGCTCCTTCTTCTTAGAGGCACATCTTTTCATCGTTCACTGGTCTCTCCCAACTCTTTCTTTTCTTTACTCCTTTTTCTCCACTTTCCACTTCTTCTGCTCTTTCTTTATTGATATGTCTAATTTTCGACCTTCATCTAGAGCCACATTTCTTTATTCTTTACTCATATCTCCCAACTTTTTGTTTTCTTTTCTCCTTTTTCTCTACTTTCTCCTCTTTCTGCTTCTGCTTCCTAGAGTCACATCTCTGTATTTTTTACTCGTCCCTCTTAACTTTCTCTTTTTTCTTTTCCTTTTTTTATACTTTCTCCTCTTTCTCCTTTTTGTTCTTAAAGCCACATTTCTTCATTCTTTACTAGTCTCTCCCAACTCTCTCTTTTCTTTTCTTCTCTTTCTCCAGTTTATACTTCTTCTGCTCTTTTTTCTTTGATATGTCTCATTGTCGAACTTTATCTAGAGCCACATTTCTATATTCTTTACTCGCCTCTCCCAACTGTTTGTTCTCTCTTCTCCTCTTTCTTTACTTTCTCCTCTCTGTCTCTCTGCTTCTTCTTTCTAGGGTCACATCTCTTTATTCTTTACTTGTCTCTCTCAACTCTCCTTTTTCGTTTCTTCTCTTTCTTCTTCACTCGTCTCTCTTAACTCTTTCTCTTTTCCTTTCTCTCCCTTCTCCTCTTTTTTGCTCCTTCTTCTTAGAGCTAAGTCTTTTCATTCTTCACTCGTCTCTCCCAACTCTCTCTTTTCTTTTCTCCTCTTTCTCTACTCTCTACTTCTTCTGATCTTTTTTCATCGATATGTCTCATTTTCGATTTTCATATACAGCCACATTTCTTTATTCTTCACTTAACTTTCTCAACTTTTTGTTTTCTTTTCTCCTCTTTCTCTACTTTCTCCACTTTCTGCTTCTGCTTTCTAGAGTCACATCTCTGTATTTTTTACTCGTCCCTGCTAACTTTCTTTTTTTCCTTCTCCTTTTTCTTCACTTTCTTCTCTTTCTGCTGCTTCTTCTTATAGCCACATTTCTTCATTCTTTACTCGTCTCTCCCAACTATCTCTCTTCTTTTTTCCTCTTTCTCCAGTTTCTACTTCTTCTGCTCTTTCTTCCTCGATATGTCTCATTGTCGGCCTTTATCTAGAGCCACATTTCTTTACTCTTTACTCGCCTCTCCCAACTGTTTGTTTTCTTTTTTCCTCTTTTTTTACTTTCCCCTCTCTTTCTGATTCTTCTTTGTAAAGTCACATTTCTTCATTCTTTACTCTTCTCTCCTAACTCTTTCTTTTTTTCTCCTCTTTCTCCACTTTCTACTTCTTCTGCTCTTTTTTCATTGATATGTCTCATTTCCGACCTTCATCTACAGCCACATTTCTTTATTCTTTACTTAACTTTCTCAACTTTTTGTTTTCTTTTCTCGTTTTTCTCTACTTTCTCCACTTTCTGCTTCTGCTTCCTAGAGTCACATCTCTGTATTCTTTACTCGTCTCTCCTAACTTTTTCTTTTTCCTTCTCCTTTTTCTCACTTCCTCCTTTTTCTGCTCCTTCTTCTTAAAGCCACATTTCCTTATACTTTACTCGTCTCTCCTAGCTCTCTCTTTTCTTTTCTTCTCTTTCTCCAGCTTCTACTTCTTCTGCTCTTTCTTCCTTAATATGTCT
Organism: Amphibolips quercusostensackenii; assembly: GCA_032357855.1. Classification (NCBI taxonomy): domain Eukaryota; kingdom Metazoa; phylum Arthropoda; class Insecta; order Hymenoptera; family Cynipidae; genus Amphibolips; species Amphibolips quercusostensackenii. The sequence continues at coordinate 2,691,213 of JAUELO010000274.1, read as the reverse complement.
CATGGTCGACCTTTATATAGAGCCACATTTCTATATTTCTTACTCGCCTGTCCTAACTGTTTGTTTTCTTTTCTTCTTTTTCTCTACTTTCCCCTCTCTCTCTGCTTCTTTTTTCTAGAGTCACATCTCTTTATTCTTCACTCGTCTTTCTCAACTCTCTTTTTTCGTTTCTCTTCTGTCTCCTTTACTCGTCTCTCTCAACTCTTTCTTTTTTCCTTTCTCCTCTTTTTCCTATTTCTCCTTTTTCTGCTTCTTCTTCTTAAAGCAACATCTTTCTATTCTTTACTTGTCTTTCCCAACTCTTTCTTTTCTTTTCTCCTCTTTTCTACTTTCTACTTCTTCTGCTCTTTCTTCATCGATATGTCTCATATTCGACCCTCATCTAGAGCCACATTTCTTTCTTCTTTACTTACCTCACCTAACTTTTTGTTTTCTTTTCTCCTCTTTCTCCACTTTCTCCTCTTTCTGCTTTTGCTTCCTAGAGTCACATCTCTTTATTCTTTACTCGTCTTTCTTGAATCTCTCTCTTTCCCCTCTTTCTCCACTTTCTCTTTTTTCTGCTCTTTCTTTGTCGATATGTCTCATTGTCGACCTGTATCTAGAACTATATCCCTTCATTCTTTACCCGTCTCTCCCACCTCTCTCTTTTTCTTTCTCTCTTTTTTCTACTTTCTCCTCTTTCTGCTTTTTCTTTCTCGATATGTCTCATTTTCGACCTCGTTCAAAGCTACATCTCTGTATTCTTTACTAGTAAATACATCAAAGCAGGCAACAGTCCCTTTCGTGTGGAACTGAACGCGAGATGTGCACGCCAGTTGGTATGCCTGCTCGACGCTGATTACGCGCGCTCGGGTGCACCCTCGGCTGACACTAATTAAACGTCGTTAATAAAGCGGGGCCATTATTTTGCAAGCGGGCTTAAGTTTGAGATTACACAGGAGAGCGTGGGATCACAAAACTGCACGTCACATAAGGATGCTTAGTGGAATATAATTCCTCATGAGCAGTAAAAATACACAACTTAATTTGGTTGTTATAAAAAAAAAGTTACCTGGAATTAAGTTTCTAATTTAGCCCCTAAGGGTTTACATTTTTCTTGTACCTCTACCCTATTCCTCTACACACCGCCCACACACTTATTGGTGGTCGGAGGGGGAATAAGGTTCAAGGTGGATTCCAAACCAACAAAAAAAACGGCCACCGTCCCACTCTAAAAAAAAGTTATTATTATTATTATTATTATTATTATTATTATTATTATTATACTATTAAGCTAAATCCCTTTTGGGGTAAACGTAATTCGATTGATTCCAGCCTCGCTATAACATGTTCTTTTTACATCATGGCTACGATCCGGGCTGCTGATCAATCTCTCTAGCAATTACCCCAGGCAGAAAGCTCCACAGAGTCACCATGTGTCGTGGATCACACAAAAATACGCAAAATTACTAAGAATCTCATAGTAAGATCCACACACTAAGATTTTTAGTTTATCTACCCAGTTATTGCCAATATTTGCAGAAAGATAATTTTGACATTATTTTTATGAATGGTTAATAAAAAAAGGGGTCATGCATAAATTACGTCAGACGATATTTTTTGTGCCCCGGGAGGGGCGGGGTAGTAATATCTTAACCTTTCTTATAAAAAAGATGCAAATTTTATGCTTAAAGCAAAGTTAACAACTCACAGAAAAACACATTAACTTTCGAATAAATCCTGGAATTTTTAACAAAAAATAATAATTTTTAAACCAAAAATGGTTTAATTTTCAGTAAAAATTTAATGGTTGAATTTCCAAACAAAATAACGAATTTCTTAGCAAGAATATTAATTTTCTACCAAAAAAGATCAATATTTAATAAAAATAAACGAATTTATAATAAAACAATTAAACTTTGAAATAATTAAAAAAATTTCAACCAAAAAGATTAATTTTCTACCAAAAATAAAATAAATAAATTTTCAGTGATAGCAATTATTTCCAACGAAAAAAAAAAATAATTTTGAACCGAATAGATAAAATTTCAACAGAAGAATTAAATTTTTAACTAAGAAAGATTTCTCACTCAGTAAAGACAAAATATTTCATGTAAAATTTTAATTTTTCATGGAAAAAATATTCTACACAGCAGTTGAATTTCAAGCCGAAAATATAAATCTTCAAAGAAAAAAGTTTATTTTCAAACAAATAAATGAATCTTTTAAAAATATATTCAACTTTACAACAAAACAGTTAAATTTTAACTAAACAAGATTGACTTTACAACACAACTGTTGAATTTTCAACAAAATTATTAAATTTGTAACTAAATAGGGTAATTTTTATTTGCAAAAATTTTTTAATTAAAAGAAGTGGAATTTCCAAACAGAAAAAATTAAATTTTAACAAGAGTTGATTTTTCAACCGGAAAAGATTTTCTACTCAAAAAAATAAAACTTTTATCCAAAAAGACGAATTTTTACAGAATAGTTGAATTTGAAATCCAAAAATATAAGTGTCCAACAAAACAATTGCATTTTATCCTGAAGAGGACAATTTTTTGTAAAAATTGTTAAATTGAAAAAAAATTGAAAATGCAACCAAAAAGTTGAATTTTTACCCAAAAAAAAATGAATTTGTAGGACAAAAAAATAATTTTTCACCGAAAAAGGCAGAATTTTAACCAAATATACGATTATTTAAAAAAATTGTTAGATTTTTTACTAAAAAGTACATTCTTAACCAAAAATAGAATGGTTAAATGTTCAGTTAAAAAAATTAATTTTTAACCAATTAAGTTGATCTTTAACCAAAAAGATTAATTTAAAAAAAAAACAATTTTTGAAAAAAAATTTGAATTTTCAACCAAATAATACAAATTTTAACCAAAAATATGATTTTTCAATTTTTTAAATTTTAAGCCATAAAAATAATTTCTTAACTAGAATAATAAATCTTTCATGATAACAATTAATATTCAATCAAAACAATGAATATATACTTAAATATTCCAATTTTTAACGAATGCGATGAATTTTAAACCAAAAAGATTAATTTTCTATCAAAAAAGATAAATAATGAACTAAAAAAAAACGAATTTTGAACAAAATAATTCAATTTTCAACTAAAGAAATAAATTCTTATTTAAGAAAATTAATTTTCTACCAAAAATATAATAACCAAATTTTCTGTAAAAGCAATTCTTCTTAATAAATGAAGTGAACTTTTAACCATCAAAGATGAAATTTTAACAAAAAAGTTATTTCCATCCAAAAAAATATAGGAATTTGAAAAAGAATTGTTAAATGTCGAACTATAAAAGGTCTATTTTGTTATTAAAAATATCGATTTTTTACAAAAACTTTAATAATTAAACTTCAATTCAAAAAATTATTGTCTACAAAAAAATGTAACCCAAAATGAATACATTTCAACAAAAAATGTAAATAGTTAACTAAAGCAGATTAACTTTCGACCAAATAGTTGCATTTTTAACCAAAGATTAATTCTTAAACCAGTAAGGGAAATTTGCGACAAGGAAAGATTTTTCAATCCAAAATAAAACAAAAGTTGAGCAAATTGTGGAATTTTCAACAAAAAAATATAAATTTTTTACACAAACGTTGAAATTTCAAGCAAAAAATTCAAATTTTTTAGAAACCATTTGAATTTTGAACCCAAAAAAATGAATTTTTGAAATCAGAAGCTAATTTTCAACCCAAAAAAATAATTTTTGAATGCAGAAAGACAAATTTACCATTACAAAGTTTAATTTTCAGCCAAAAGGGAGTTTTTATTTTAGAAAAAAATAATTGGACCTAAAAATAAAATTTTTAACTAAAAAAAGATTAATTTTCAACCAAAAAAAAAACTAAATAAATTTTTAGTAAAAAAATTTACGTTAAACAGAATAATAAGAAATTTTCAAAAAAAGAGATAATTCTCCAAATAAAGAAAAAACATTTTTAACAAAGCAGTTTCACTTTAAATTAAGCAGTTGAATTTTCAAACGAAAAAAATGAGTTTCAAATTAAATATGTAATAGATAATATTTCAACCAAAAAAATTTTTTAATTTTTAATAAAAAACAGGTAAATTTAAATAAAAAGACCAATTTCGAACTAAATATTGGAATTCTCAATCAAAACAGATCAATTTTCAATTAAAGAGTAGAATTTTCACCAAAAGGAAAGCATTTCTTTAACAAAAGGACAAATTTTGCATTAAGATTTTCACAACAAGAGAAAAAAACAACTAAATTAATGAATTCTCAACTAAAAAGAAAAGAATTACTAACCAAAACTGAATAAATACATTTTTAGTTTAGAAAATTAATTTTCAACAAAATAATTGAATTGGTAACTAAATAATTCAATTTTCAGTTTAACAAGATCCTTTCTTTACCAAAAATCTAATTTATTCATACTTAGTTTAAAAAATTATTTTTACACTAAAAAAAAAGTGTTTAACAAAATAGGTAAACTTTTTAAACAAATAGTTAAATTTTCTAATTACAAAAGTTCTACTTTTTATTAAAAAAGACTAATTTTCTACCCCAACTTAAGTAAATTTTAGTTCAAAAAATTATTGGTAAAAAAAAAAATTAATTTTCAACACAAAATAATTGAATTTTGATAAAGAAGTTAAATATTCTACAAAATAATAAATTTTTTACCATAAAAAAGACGGAAATAAGGGAAAGACTGTGAAGCCCCCGATAAACAAAATAGGAATTTTGATCATTTATAGCCTCAAGAATAAAAGTTTAAATGAGAATAGAAGTTCATTTTTGATGGTTTTAGAATATTAGGTTAGAAGAATAAAAATTTTGGTCACATTTTTCTCCAAAACTAATTTAATTATATATATTTTGTAATTGTTTCATACTTACAATTTCTTATATGTTGTGAGATTAAAGTTAAACTCACCTGAAACAAAATAAAATTTTTTGTTAGTGATTATAATTGTATTTAGAAGATTATGTATCGTACGCAAAAAAAAATTTTTTTTAATTATTTATAGATCCTCTGATATATTTGGGACAACTGAAAAATCCCGAAAAATGAAACCACAAAACTGTAAAATTCCGAAATAATAAAATTTCCAAACAATAAAATTCCCGCATTAGAAAAATCCTGGATTATTAATTTCTCGAATAATACAATTCCTAAATAACAAAATTTGCCAGTAATGAAATTAATTATTAATCATATTACCAAATAATAAAATTCCCAAATTATAAAATTACCAAATAATAAAATTTCCCACAGTTCATAATATTACCGAATTTTAACATTTCCGATAGAAAATTGGCGGATTATAAAATATCCGAAATAGAAAATGTCTAGAACTAGAAAAATAAATATTTATTAAAAAAAAATTTAATATTTTCATAAAAAAAATTATTATTATTGTTAAAATTTTTAAAAATAATTGCCTAAATTTAGAAAAATAATAATTGAAAACAATGTATATTTATGAGTAACTTTTTTTCAATTATTGTTATTTCAAATCTAAACAATAATTTAAGAATCTTTACAAATTAAAAATATTCTTTTTTATAAAATTGATCTATTATGGTATTTTTAATCAATAAATGTTTCTTTTTTTAGTTTAAATATTTTATAATTCGGCAATCTTATGTCGGAAATTTTTGAATTTGGTAATATTATATGCTGTGAAGAATTTTATTGTTTGGTAATTTTTAAATTCGGCAATATTTTAAATTGTTTAAAAATTTTATTATTTGGCAATTCACAAAAAATAAATAATCTAATCAATAATAAAATCATTAATAAAATTCCGGAACGACCAAGAAATTCCTAAAAATAAAATTACCGAAACTGTAAAATCCCGGGATAATAAAATACCTTGATAAAAAAAATTCCAAATAATAAACTGCCGGATTTGGAAAATTTACGAATATCAAAATTACTGAATTATGAAATTCACAAACAATAAAATTCATGAATTGGAAAATTCACGAATAATAAAATTTTTGACAGAAAATTGCTAAATTAAAAAATATTCGAAATGGAAAATTCCTAATTTATAAAAGTCCGGAATTTAACCAAATAAATTTTTTCTAAAATTATATTCATTTATTGAAAATACAATAATCTAATATTTTCATTTCGAAAAATGTAATGTATAAAAATTCTAAAATTATTGCTTGGATTTAAAATATTAATAAGTAAAAAGGAATTTACATGATATGAAATATAAATTATACAAAGTATAATATAAATATAATATATAAATATAAAAAACTTCTGGATAAATCTGTAATCAATTATTGTTGTTTTTAATTTAAACAATGATTTTAGAATAATTTATTAGAAAATTCCAAAAAATAAAATTCCAGACACTGCAAAATTCCTGAATAATAAAGTTTTTGAATAGTAAAATTTTTGAATTGAGAATTTCCCAATAATAAAATTTTTTAATAATAAGATTTCCTAATAATAAAACTCCTGAGTTACGAAATTCCCGACAGTTATATTATTCCGAAATTTTATCATTCCGGAATTTCATTATTCGGAAATTTTATTATTCGGGAATTTAACAGTGTCGGGAATTTCATTTTTCGGAATTTTTCATTTGTCCCTTTATTATTAGGGATTTTTCTGATTCGTGAATTTCATTATTTAGAAACTTTATTATCAGAGAATTATTCAATTCAGGAATTTAATTATTTGAAAAGCTTTCATATTGGGAATTTTTTTATCTTGGAATTTTTCAATTTGGAAATTTCTAAAATTATTTTTGGAATTTAAAATAACAATTGAAGTCAATGTATATTTCTGAATAACAGTTTATAATTATTGTTATTTTAAATTCAAAAAATAGTTTTAGAAACTGTAAGCACTAAAAATATTTTGTTTTATAAACATATTTGATAATAGTATTTTTATTAGATAAATATTTATTTTCCTACTTCTAGAAATCTTCTATTTCAGATATTTTATAATTTGGCAATTTTCGAATTCGGTAATATTATACACCTGTTTAGAAATTTTATTGTTCGGGAATTTTTTGATCCAAGAATTTAATTACTCAAGAATTTTTTGATACACGAATTTTATTATTCAGCAATATTATTATGGGACAACTGAAATATTCCGAAAAATAAAATTTCTGACGCTGTGAAATTCCCAAATTGAAAAATACCTACATGTGAAAATTCCAGAATAATAAAATTTCCGAATAACAAAATTTCCGTTTAACAAAATTTAGGAATAATAAAGGTGCCGAATTGAAAAATTTCCAAATAATAAAATTCCCAACAGAAAAACGCCAAATTATAAAAATTGCCGACTTTAAACAATCCTATTTCTTTATTTATAAAATTAATTGAATTATCAAAATTAAAACTTTAGTTGCTTATATTCAGGAATTTTCTGGTTTGGATATTTTATAAATCGGCAATTTCTGCCGAAAAATTTTTAATTGGGTAATATAAACTGTCGAAAATTATATTATTCGGGAATTTTATCATTCAGGAATTTTATTATGGGATGACTGAAAAATTACAAAAAATAAAATTTCCTACGCCTGGAAATTCCCAAATTAAAAAAATTACCACCTAATGAAATTCCCAAATAATAAAATTTCCAAATTATAAAATTTCTGAATAACGAAGTTCCTGAATTACAAAATTCTTGTCAGAAAATTTTCAAATTATATAATTGCAGATTTCAAACAATTAAATTGTTTTATTTATAAAATTATACAAATTTAATTTTGATTGCTTATATTCAGTAATTTTTTAATTCGGATGTTATATTAACCGTCAATTTTCTGTCAGGAAATTTCAAATCCGGTAATGAAAACTGTCGGGAATTATATTATTTGGGAATCTTACAGTGTCGGAAATTCTAGTTCTCGAGATTTTTCAGTCGTCCCTTTATTATTCGGAAATTTTATTATACGAAAATTTTTTAATTTTTTAAATTTATTATTCCGGGATTTTATTATTAAACGATTTAAAAAATCCGAAAAATCAAGTTCCCGACACTGTAAAATTCCCAAATTGGTGAATTTCTATATAATAAAATTATCGAATAATAAAATTTCCGCATAATCAAATTCCGACATAATAAAGTTCCCTGATTCCAAAATTCCTGTCAGCTTATAGTATCGTCGAATTCGAAAATTTACAGATAATGCAAATTTTTGCAAAAAATTACCGAATTTAAACAATTAATTTTTTTATTTATAAAATTAATGAAATTATAAAAATTGAAATTTCAATTGTTTATATTCAGAAATTTTTTAGTTCGCATTTTTATAATTCGTCAATTTCCTGTCTGAAATTTTTCAATTCGGTAATATAAACTATCAGAAATTATATTATTTGGGAATTCAATCATTCGGAAACTTTAATATTTGCGAATTTCATTATTCAAAATTTTCCAATCAGTCATCCTATATATTTTTGGGTTTTTGGAATCAAAGTTGAAATAGGAAATTGAATTTAGTAGAGGATTGCATATTTTAATGAATACAGAAATGGTAATAGTTAATTAACTGCCTTGCGATTGTCATACGCAGGGATGTAACAGAAATGTTATTAAAATTGAATTATTTATGTGACTGCTAATTATTTTCACGTTGGAATTACATGCAACAAGAGAGCACTTTTGATATTTATTTGCTAATGCATTTTCATTTTGATAGCTAATTAGTGATTACTTACTTGATGGTACAAAGTTTTTCCAAATTTCTATTTCGACGATAAATAGAAATTGATATACTTATACTAACACATTTTTTTAATATTTTTAAATCAAATTTTTTTCTTTGTTATCACTTGATAAGTGCCTAAAATAAAACATAAAACATACAAACGTAATATTTTAAGAGGCTTTATAGACAAAAATACTAGTTCTCAAAATAGGGCAAATAGGACAATTTTTCATTAAAATAGAGGAATTAATTCTTTTGAATCAAATTAATATATAGGTACCATATTTAATTTTGTGTTAAACGCTAAATATTTTAAGTCAAAATATGTTAAATGTCGATAAAAATTGTTTACACATTATTAGTATTGACCATAACATTTTAAGAGGTTTCATGATAACAAAACGTTTCCTCAGAAACAATCCTGATATAATTTTCATTAATGCTGATGAAGGTAATATTACTGTTTGTATGAAGAAATCAGATAATATTAGGGATATGAAAGATTTACTTTCCAATCATGATGATTATAATTTGCTGAATGAAAATCCGTTGAAACAATCAAAAAGAGACACTTTTAAGATGCTTGAAAATCAGAGAAAAAAAGGACTTTTAGGAAAATATATAAGATGTGAGAAGATTATGAACCAATCGATTGAGAGTCATAACATTATCAAAAAAAAGAAACAATCAAAAAAGTTTTATTATTTTTAAAAATTTTTTATTTTTTATTAATTTGTATATTTATTGCATATTCCAAAATTACTAATGTTTAATAAACATTTTTTATGAAAAAAATTTTTGAAAATTAAAAATAAATTCAAAAAGTTAAAATTAAAAAGAATTCTTTAATTTAATTGAGGTAAGCATTATGAAGCCTCAACTAAGAAAACTCTTAACATATTCATAGGCAAATACTAAGATTTGAACAAAATCAATTGTTTAGTGTCTCTATTGAAATATTTTATTTTAAGGTCGAATAGAATTCGAGCTTTTCATAAAAAAAATTTTTTAATGCAAAAAATATGAAAAAGATTTACAATCAAAAAACAGACTTCCAAAGACTACCTCACTTTCCGGCTCGTCAGAGACGAATAAAATAACCAAAATTAAAAAAATAGGGAGAAAAAGGGAAAAAGTCAACCAAAAATTCTTCAAAAATTCTCGAAGCATTGCCACGTTTTTTAATACATTCCGTCCCACCCTTTAGACTCTTTAAAGTTTAGAGAAAAAGGACCCATAAAAAGCAAGGACTCTTCCTTTGTTTTATTATACAGGGTGTCTAAAAAGTCCCGGGACGGTTGGATATTTCCTTAGATAAAATATTATTTAAAAAAAGTGAAGGTCATTTCTGAAGTAAATTCCAACGAGGAATTCAATGGTGACCTTGATTTTGACCTTGAAGTTGACCTTCATGGCTTTTTGAAGGTCAACTTTTTTGAGAGAAAACCCCCTTTTTTACATCTGCAATTGATAGAGCAGAAAATTCTACGTTCAGGTACGTACCCAAGTCATAGGTCGATTGTAACGTTCAAGGTCAGTTAGAGGTTATTTGAAATTAACAAAGTTTTCCAAGAGGTCAGTG
>JAUELO010000274.1:2562337-2580634 GCA_032357855.1 Amphibolips quercusostensackenii | reverse complement strand
TTTTAGTGTCAGGAATTTTATTTTTCAGGATTTTTCTTCGTCCCCTTATTATACGGGAATTTCATTATTCGGAAATATGATTTTTCGGGAATTTTCCAATTAGGGAATTTTATTATTGGGTGATTTTCAAATCCGAGAATTTTATTATTCGCAAATTTTATTCATTGAGAAATTTTTAATTATGCAATCTTATTAATTGGGAGTTTTCCAATTCGATAATTTTATAAACTGTTTGAGAATTGTATTAATCAGTCATTTTTCAATTCAGAAATTTTCAAGTTAGGAAATTTTATTATTCGGGAATTTTCCAGTTCGTGAATTTTATTATTCGGAAATTTACTAATTCGAAAATTATATTAATTGAAAATTTCATTATTTGGGAATTTTCCACTTCGGGAATTTTATTATTTGTAATTATTTCAATTCGGAAATTTTATTATTCACTAATTATCCAATTCGTGAATTTCACAGTGTAGGGAATTTTATTTTTCGGGATTTTTTAGTCGACCCTTTATTAGTCAGGAATTCCCCAATTTGGGAATTTTTTTATTCGGACATTTTATTATTGAGGAATTTTCCAATTCGGGAATTTTAGTGCCAGGAATTTTATTTCTCGGGTTTTTCTTCGTCCCCTTATCATAAGGGAATTATCCAATACGGGAACTTTATTATTCGAAAATTTTATTATTCGGGGATTTCCCGATTCGGGAATCTTATTACTGGGGAATTTTCTAATCCGAAAATTTTATTATTCGGAAATTTCATTATTTGAGAATTTTCCAATTCTAGAATTTCATTATTTGGGAGTTTTACAATTCGGGAATTCCCCAATTCGATAATATTATAAATTGTTTGGGAATTGTATTATTCAGTCATTTTTCAATTCGGGAATTTTCAAATTCGGAAATTCTTTCATTGGGGAATTTTCTAATTCGATAATTTTATCATACGTAAATTTTATTATTTGGGATTTTCCAATTCTATAATTTTCCTATTTGAGAATTGTCTAAGTCTGGAATTCCATTATTTGGAAATTTTCATATTCTGGAATTTTATTATTTGGGAAATGTCAAATTCTGGAATTTCATTATTTAGGAATTTTCCAATTCTGGAATTTTATTATTTGGGAATTGTCTAATGCAGGGAATTTCACAGTGTCGAGAATTGTCTTTTTCGGGTTTTTTCAGTCGTTTTGAATAGTTCCAAATTAAAATGATATAATTTGCTCAAATTTTCAATCCCAATTTGACCTTCAAATTTTATATTAGTCTATACGCTAATCTTCTTATCAAAAGAACATAATAATAAAAATTAAAATAATTAAAATGAATACAATTTAATATTTTCAGATAAACATTTAAAAATTTTAACAATTTAAAATTCAAAACAATCGAAATTAAAAATTGAATAATTTAAAATTCAAAACTTGAATCTAAATCATTTTCATCTCGAAGCGTTTGAAATTTGATAATTTGAAATTGAAAACTAATTTGAATGTTTTGAATTTAAAGATTCTGAAATTCCAGAAAATAAAATTCAAAATCTCTCTTGGCAGAAGATAAACTTTTTTATTTAATTAAACTTGTTGGATTGAAAATTCAACTATTTAGTTGAAAATTCAACTATTTAGTTGAAAATTAACATTTTCGTTTTAAATTTTTCAAAAATCTTTGAAAAATTATATTAATATGACTTAAAACATAAATAAATCTATAAATAAATAGCTAAACAAAGATTGTATTAAATTTTTAAAATCGTGTTTCCCTTGAATAGGAGAACTTCAAGCGCGCGTTTCACGCGATTGATGATTATAACCATATTTATAAAATCAAAAAAATTATAAAAATGTTTACTAATTCTTGTTAAAAATTTATTTTATTAGTTAAATATTCTTTTTTTCGTTAAAATGTCGACCTTGTTCGTTCAGAATTTATCTTTTTGTTTAAAAATACAACTACTTGGTTGAAAAACGAACTATTTCGTCAAAAATTTAACTATTACATTTTTAGTTAAAAAGTGATTTTTGTTAGTTGAAAATTTCTTTCTATAATTGAAAATTTGAGTATTGTCTTATAATTTCGTTTTTAGTCGTCTGAAAATTAATTTTTTTGACTAAAAATTCATTTATTTTATTTTTTGTTAAAAATTGATCTTTTTTTTTTTTGAAAATTTAACTAATTTGTTGAAAAATCGTCCTCTTTGGTTGGATTCAATTTTTTTTTGAAAATTATTTCTTTTGTGGAAAATTTACCTATTTTTGTGATCATTTGTTTTAATAATCGAAAATTAATTAACTAAAAATTTTAAATTTTCATTTTTGGTTGAAAATTTTTTGTTTTTAGTTCAAAATTCAACCATTTTGTTAAAAATTGAATTGTTTCTTTACATTTGTTGCTTTCCGGCTGAAAATTAACTTTTTTAAGTTGAAAACGTAACTATACTACTTTTATTTAAAAATGTATCTTTTATAGTTGAAAATACATTTATTTATTTAAAAATTGAACGATTTTACTGAAAATGTAATTTTTTCTCAAAAAATATTATTTTCAACTTAAAATATTTCTAGAAGACAATTAATTTCCTTTTTTAAAAATTTATCCTTTTGGTTGAAAATTCATTTATTGAGCTGAAAATCAAATTATTCAGTTAAAATTTTTTTTTTTTAATTAATTTTTTAACTGAAAATTTGAGTATTTTATTTAATATTTCAAATTTATTTTTCCTTATTAAAGAGTATTTTTTTAAAAATAAAAATGTAGTTATTCTACTTCTGGCTAAAAATGTGCCTTTTCCAGTAGAAAAATGGTCTTATGTATAGCAGAAAATTAAATTTCTTGTTTGAAAATTCATATTTTTGGTTCAAAAGTTTACTTAATTTCAAAAATTCGTTTTTTTTACCAAAAATTTAACTATTCCAGTTTAAGTTGAAAATTTATTTGTTTTGTTGAAAATTAATTTTTTAAAAGAAAGTGTAGTTATTCTATTTCTGTTTGAAAATTTATGTTTTTTAGTTGAAAATTCGTGTATTTTGTTGAAAATGCATCTTATTTCTAGTAAAAAATAAATTTTTTGTTTAAAAATTCTCCTTTCCCATTGAAAATTGAACTTTATTTTTATCATCATTGTTTTTTGCTCGAAAATTTAACTATTCTGTTTTTTATAAATTTATCGTTTTTAATTAAAAATCAATTTCTTTAGTTGACGATAATTTTTTTAGTTTAAAAAGTGCATTTATTCAGTTGACAATTGAAATATTTTGTTAAAATTTCGTTTTTTTTTTTGTTTAAAAATTATTTTTCTGGGCTGAAAATTGATTTATTGCATTTTTGTTGCTAAAAATAAATTTTATTCAAAGAGAAAATGTACCTATTCTATTCCTGGTTGAAATTTTACTTTTCTTGATGAAAATTCATGTGTTTTGTTGAAAATACCTTTTATTTCTCGTGAAAAATTTTTTTCTTTGTGTTTGGAAATAAAACTTTTTGGTTAAAAATTAAACTGTATTTTAAAAATCCCTTGATTTTTGCGTGAGAATTGAAATGTTTCACTCTTTGGTTAGAAATTAATTTCTTTAGTTTAAAATTGAACTATTTTGTTAAAAATTCGTTACTCTTTGATTGAATTTTTTTTCAACTGGAAATTTAAATATTCTACTTTTGGTTTAAGATTTCTTTTTTAGCTCAAAGATTATGTATTTTGTTAAAAATATGTCTTATTTCTAGTGAAAAATCAATTTTTTTCATAAATTTTTTTTTTGGTTTGTTGAAAATCAAGTTTTATTTTGAAAATTTGTTGTTTTTTGCTTAAAAATTCAAATATCCTATTTTTGATCAAGAATTCATCTTTTTCAGTTGAAAATTGAATATTTTTTGAAAATTTGTTTTTTTTTTCTAAAAAAGATTTTTTAAACTAAAAATTTGACTATTCCATTTTTGGTTATAAATTTTTTTTCGAAAAATTGGTTTCTCCAACTTAAAATGTAGTTATTCCGTTTTTGTTGAAAAATTTACCTTTTTCAGTCGAAAATTCAACCATTTGGTTGAAAGTTCATTTTTTTAGTAAAAATTTTGTAATATCATTTTTTGAAAATTAATCTTCTGGATTAAAATATCATCCTTTATGTTAAAATATTCTATTGAAAATTCCTTTTTTTAAGATTTATAATTTCAGTCAAAAATTCATCTCTTCTGTTAAAAATGTAACCATTTTGTTTAAAATTCTTTTTTTTTTGATTGAGAATTAATTTTTTGACTAACAATGTAACTGCCATTTTTAATTGTGAATTTTTTTTCTAACAATATTTGTTAAAAATTCATCTATTTTGGCCGAAAATTAATTCCCTTTTTTCTAATAAATACTTTTTTATTAAAAATTACATTTTTTTGGGTCTGAATGAATCTGATTTGGTTAAAGATTCAACATCTTGGTTTCAAATGAAACTATTCGGTTAAAAAATAACTTTTTTGTTAAAAATTAAAGTATTTTTTTTTAATTTAACTTTTTGGTGAAAAATAAACTTTTTTGTTAAAAGGACATATTTTTGGGTTAAAAATCAAACTGCTTACTAAAAATTAATTTTTTTAAATAAAAAATGCATGTATTTTGTAAATAATTCGTCTTTTTTGTCCAAACATTACTCTTTTTCGTTGAAAATTAATTGAGTTGAGGATTCAACAATTTGGTGAAAAATTGAACTATTCAGTTGAATATTACCTTTTTTTGTAAAAAATTGATTTTTTTTATTTAACTATCTAGTTAAAAATTAGACTTTTTACAAAGATTTAACTTTTCTGTAGAAACTAAACTTTATTTATTTCGTTAATAATTGTTACTAATTTTGCGTTTAAAATTTTGTATATCAATTGAAATGCATGTACAAATTTTATTATTTGTACATTTTGAAATATTTAACATTTGTTCATCGAGAAATTGTAATTCAAATTTTATAAAAGTTAAATATTAAATAGAAAGTACAAATTTTTTTATTTGTACATTTTTAAATATTTTTCATTTGCTCATTGAGTAATTGTAATTCAAATTTGATAAAAGTTAAATATTAAAAAGAAACTTAGTCCAACTTATTTTAAAACTTCCAAAAAAGTATTTTAGGTAAAAGATAATATATTTTTTTGTTACAGAAATTTATTTTTATTTTTTTTTAAGACTCGAAAAATACTATCCTGATTGATTAATTCAATTGATTAATTTAATTTAGATAACCTATTTATTATTTTCTTAGGTTAACAAAGGTTAAATATTTAAAAATTTACCCGTGTTAAAATTTGCAGATCCATTTTTTAAAATAAACAAAATTTGAAACGCAAAAATTAGTAGCAATAATTAACAATAAAAAAAGATTACATTAAATAACATTTTTTTACCTACGGAATACTCATTTCATTCGTTAACCTAATGCTTATTATATACTAAAAACCTTCTACGTACCACTTTAACATGTTAAAATATAATTATTTTCAATTAATAACAATAAATACAAAAAATGTATTTTTTGACATTTCAAATAAGCGCGGCGACGTCCTTTCAAAAATCTGCACAGCAGTGACATCTTTGACCTGGTAGCGAAATCTTTTTGAAACCAGTATTCTTTGGTGAACACCCGTGTTCCAATCGATAACACAGTACCGCGTCACGTCAAGTAGGTCTGACACGTAGCCACTTGTGCTCCGATTAAAACAATTTTTTAACATTAATACGACTAATAATAAATTTGCGGATTAATAATTATGAATTGTCAACAATAAATATACCAAAAAAATAAATTTTTCATGTCCTAAAGTGTAATATTAAACAAAAAATAGCACAAAATCGCACAAGTGTACGCGTAGACAACAAAAATTTAAAAATTCGTTAATCCGTAGAGTCTGGAAATCAATATTTTTAATTGAATTCTCGCAAAGTAATTACTTACATAGATAATTTACGTTGTTAAAAAAATAAGAGTGCAAGTTTCAGTGACATGTTTCACCAGGAATAATACAATAATCTGGAGACCCTTTAGCGCAAGGATGACGCATAATAAATCTCAGGCTCTTTTTTATTTTTTTATTATATTTTTTATTAATGAAATTCATGCTGAATATCCACGGGAAACCTATTTCAAGGTGAGTGCTTTCATATCCTGTTTGGAAAATATTTTAGTTGGTGGAAACAGGTACAATTCTGACGGGGTGAAACATATTGATCATGCGTTTCTCGCGCACTTTTCCTTATTTGACGTCTCTTCGTTTACGTGGGTGCCTTTTATTATTCTTCCTGCCATGATCCAATCATTATGCTTCCTCCCCCATTCATGAATTTCTCAATTTATATCTCGGAATATTTTATAAATTAAATAATATTTTTATTCTCAGAAAGTATTTTATAATTTTTAAATATTGTTTATAATTATTTTAGTAAGTAATTATAGATTGTAATTTTTTAATGATATTTCGGAACAAACAACCTTGTTATTAATAGAGTCTTTATTTTGACGTGGCCTATGATACTCTATGTTTAAATAGCTTTGTTGACTGGAGAGATTTGGAAAATTTTGGAGCAAGCTCCATTTTTCGGAGCAAGTTTATTTTTTCCTGCAGTTTCCATTTTTTTGGAGTAAAGTTTAAAAATAATTTGAATATTAATTCAAAGTTACTTATGTACTTGAACAGATTTTCCATCTATTTGAATGATACCACAAAAAATTAGAATATCAGGAAATTATTGATCAATAATTGAATTTCGTCAGAAAGATTAGAAACTTAATCAACTGCAGTTGCACTAGATTGCAACAGAGACGATAAGATATAACGGGAATTAAAATAAAAACGATAATTAAAATAAAACCATAATCACAAAATCAAGTGAATACAAACATTTTCTTAAGAATTCTGGGAAAAAATTTTATGATATTTTCTTCTGCAAAATTAATTTTACGATAATACTTTAAAAAATTTCGGAAAATTTTAAGGCTTTTTTTCTAAATATTTTTCGAGAAAAAAAATTTAAGACAATTTTTCCAATTAAATTAATTGCCTTAAAATCTTCTGCATTGTTTATTGACAATTTTGGAAATCTTTTGAAGTAGTGGTTTAAAATTAAATTAAATAAAATAAAATAATATAAAATTAAATTAAATTAAATAAAATCTTAACATTTATTTTGCAGAATAAAAATTTATTTTAAATTTGAACAGGAAACTTAAAAAAATGTTTGTAATTTTAAATTATTATTAGAAAAATCGCCTTAAAATTTTTTGGATGGTTTGCTGACCATTTTGAAAACCTTTTGAAAATTTTCAAGTATTCTCTTAAAATTAATTTTGCAGAATGGAAAATCATTTTTATTTTATTTTTTTCAATTTTAGGGAAAATAACATCATTTTAAAAAAATTAAAAGCTTTAGAAATCTATGCGAAATTGTTTACAGATTTTGGAAAAAATTTTAATACGTAGTTTAAAAATTTTGAAGTTTTGAAAAGATGAAAAAAATTTTAATTTGAAAATATTGCAAAAAATTTAAGTTTGTGAAGATTTCGATAAAAACTTCGAAGCTCTTTAAGAATTTTGATTGGTTCCAAGAAAAGAAACAAATTTTCTCAAGATTCCTGGGGAAATTATAAATGGTTTTCTAGTTTGAAAAATTAATTTTTAAAGATAATTTCAAGCAAATTTAAAGGATATTTAAAAATGTCGAAAAAGTTTGAAAATTTTAAGGAAAGGTGACAATTTTGGAAATCTTTTGAAGTAGCGATTTAAAATATTCTCTTTAAATTAATTATGCAGAATAAAAAATTATCCTAAATTTTAACAGGAAACTTAAAAAAATGTTTGTATTTTAAAATTGTTATTAGAAAAATTGCCTTAAAGTCTGCTTGATTGTTTGTCGACAATTTTGGAAATCGTTTGAAATATTTAAAAATATTCTTTTAAAATAAATTTTGCTGAATAAAGAATTATTTTTAATTTTCTCAGCTAAGTTGAAAAAAAATTTGTTATATTTAAAAATTATCAGTAGAAAAATTGCCATAAAATCTTGCAGATCGTTTGTTGGAAATTTTGGAAGTCTTTTGAAATATTTTTAAATATTCCCTGAAAATTAATTTTGCAGAATAAAAAGTCGTTAAAAATTTCCCTAGAAAACTTGAGAAAATTTTTGTATTTTAAAATTATTATCAGAAAAATCGCCTTAAATATAAATATTGAAGAAAGGGAATATTTGAGCCCGAAATCACATTTCAAGAATTCTTGGGACATTTTTTATAATATTTCAATCTGCAAAATTAATTTTAAGAGAATACTTTAAAATAATAAAAATATTTCCAAATTTTTTAACAAAAAGTCTAGAAGATTTTAATGCGATTTTTCTAATTATAATTAGAAAAATTGCCTTAAAATCTTATGAATTGCTTATTGACAATTTTAGAAATCTTGTGAAGTGGTTCTAAATATTCTCTTAAAATTGATTGTGCAAAAAATAAAGTCATTTTAAATTTTTCCTGAAAACGTACGAAAATTTTCATATTTTAAAATTATAATTCGAAAAATTGTGTTAAAATCTTCTGGATTGTTTGTTGGCAATTTTGGAAATCTTTTGAAATATTCTTTTGCAATTTTGTAGAATAAAAAATCATCAAAAATTTTCCCAGAATTCTCAAGAAAATTGTTTTATATTTTAAAATTATTATTAGAAAAATGGTCCTGAATAGAAATATTATAAAACTGGGAATACAAATTCGAGCTTGAAATATACAAGCATTTTCTGAAAAACTTGCAGAAAATTTTAAAATAATTCAAATATTTCCAAAATTGGCAACAAACAATTCGGAAGATTTCAAGGAGATTTTCCTTTTTACGTATAATTATGGGAAAAAAATTTTTAAGCAATCTTTCAAATTATAATTAGTCAAATTGCCTCAAAATCTTCTGGATTGTTTGTTGATAATTTTAAAAATCCTTTAAGGTTGTTTAAAATATTCTTCTGAAATTAATTTTGCAGAATAAAAAATCATTTTAAATTTTTACAGAAAACTTTTTAAAAAATTTATACTTTAAAATTATCGTAAGAAAAATTGCCTTAAAATCTTCCGTATTGTGTGTTGGAATTTTTTGTCAGTATTTAAAAATATTTTCTTTAAATTAATTTTGCAGAATAAAAAATCATAAAAAATTTTCCCAGAATTCTTAAGAAAATTGGTGTATTTTCAAATTATTATTGGAAAAATTGCCTTATATATAAATATTATGAAACCGGGAATGCAATTCGAGTTCGAGCCCGAAATCTCAATTGAAGTTTAAAAATATGAGTTTTGAAAGGTTTAAGTGAGTACAAACATTTTCTATGGGAACATTTTAAATGATATTTTATTCTGCAAAATTAATTTTCATTTTAACTGAAAAATTTTTTAAATAATTTTTAAAGTTTCAAAATTGTCAATAAAAAATCCGGAATATTTTAAGGCTATTTATTTCTTTATAATCAGGAGAAAAAATTTTGAAGGCAATTTTTCTAATTATAATTTAAAAAATTGCCTCAAAATCTTCTGGATTGTTGAAAATTTTGTAAATATTTTGAAAACGTAAGAAAATTTTTGTATTCTAAAATTATTTTCAGAAAAATCTCCTGATATAAAAATATTATATAACCGGGAATACAAATTCGAGCCCGGAATCACATTTAAAGTTTTGAAAAATATGAATTTTGAAAGGTTTCAAGTCAATACAAACATTTTATTAAGAATTCCGCGAAAATTTTAAATGGTATTTTATTCTGCAAAATTAATTTCAAGAGAATACTTTAAAATTATTCAAATATTTCCGAAATTGTGAACAAGCAATCCGGAAGATTTTAATGCGATTTTTCTTTTTATAATTAGGTAAAAAAAATTTAAGGCAATTATTCTAATTATAATTAGAAAAATTATTTTTAAATCTTCTGTATTGTTTATTGTCAATTTAGGAAATCTTCTTAAATAGTTTGAAATATTCTCTTAAAATTAATTGTGCAGAAAATAAATGATAATTTAAAATTTTCCCAGAAAACTTGAAAAAAATTTTATATTTAAAAATTATAATTCGAAAAATTGCCTTAAAATCTTCTAGATTGTTAACTGAAAATTCTGGAAATCTTTTGAAATATCTTAAAATATTCTCTTAAAATTAATTTTTTATAATAAAAAAATCATTTAAAATTTTCCCAGAAAACTTGAGAAAAATTTTGTATTTTAAAATTATAATTAGAAAAATTGCCTTAAAATCTTCCGGATTATTTGTTGACAATTTTTTTAATCTTTTGAAATATTTAAAAATATTCTCTTCAAATGAATTTTGCAGAATAAAAACTCATTAAAAAATTTCCCAGGAAACATGAGAACATTTTCGTATTTTACAATTATTATTATTATTATTATTATTACTTACGATTATTATTTTCCAATTAGAAAAATTGCCTTAACATCTTCCGGATTGCTTATTGATAATTTTGGGAATATTTTCAAAACGTAAGAAAATTTGTGTATTCTTAAATTATTGTTAGAAAAATGGTCTTAAATATAAATATTATAAAACCGGGAATCCAAATTCGAGCCTGGAATCACGTTTAAAGTTTTGAAAAATATTAATTTTCAAAAATTTCAAGTAAATAAAATATTTCACTTCAAGAATTCTCGGAACATTTTGAATCATATTTTATTCTGCAAAATTAATTTTAAGAGAATACTTTAAAATAATTCAAATATTTCCAAAATTGTCAGCAAACAACCTGGAAGATTTTAAGGCTATTTTTCTATTTATAATAAGAAAGAAAAAAATTTAAGGCAATTTTTCTAATTAAAATTTAAAAAATTGCCTTAAAATCTTCTGGATTGCTTATTGACAATTTCTGAAATCTTTTGAAGTAGTTTAAAATATTCTCTCAAAATTAATTTTTGCAGAATAGAAAGTCATTTTGAAATTTTTTCAGAAAACTTGAGAACATTTTTGTACTTTAAAATCATATTTAGAAAAATTGCCTTAAAATCTTCTGGATTTTTTTTTGACAATTTTGGAAATATTTTGAAATATTCTCTTAGTATTAATTTTGCAGAATAAAAAATTATTTTAAATTTGGGAGGACTACAAATTCTCGAAAAATAAAATCCCCGGCATTGCGAAATTCCCAAATAATAAATTCGCGAAATTATAACGAAATATAAAACTCCCGAATCGGAAAATTCGTAAATAATAAAATTCTTTACAGTTTATAATATTACCAAATTTGAAAATTCACAAATGAAAAAATTCCCGACAGAAAGTTGACAAATATAAAATATCCGAACTAGGAAATTCCCGAATTCAAAATTTTTTTTTAACATTATTTATTTAGTAAAAATAAAATAATCAAGTATTTTTATAACATAAAACCTTTTTTTCAATGCCTAAACCTTTTCTAAATTATTGTTTTAATTCATAATTAAAGTAGTTGAAAAAATATGATATATTAAATGTATAAAAATTGGTTTTAAAATGTACATAGTATTTTTGAAAAATTATAAAAAATGTTTCCAAAAATCGAATAGTTGATTGCATTTTCTTATCTCTGAGATAAATGAGTGCTGAATTGAATCCTGCAAAGTTTTTTTGGAAAATATTATCAGGTTCGGAGAAAATTTAGGAAGAATATTCTTTTTTCGTTTGAATTTTGAATTTTTTTTCTTTGTTGACTAAAAAATCTTTAATAATTGAAATTTCTGTTTTATTTATTTAACTAGTCATTTCTTTTGGTAGAAATTAAATCGTCGTTGGTTGAAAATTCAATTACCTTGTTCAAAGTTGAGCTACTTTGCTGCAATTTTTTATCGAAAATATTCTTGGAATTCTTTGTTCGATTCCTACCTTACCGGCATCTTTTTCGCAACAACTCACGCACACACAAATTGAGATGTCATAATGAGAATTTTTAAAATTATAAGAAAGGCGCTAAGGAACGTTTGAATGCTCCTAAATATCTAGAACTACAAAAGAAATTTTAATTTAAAAAAAAAAAATGTTTTTTTTTTAGTTTTAAAAATTTTGGGCAATATGCCCCTCACTTCGTGCGGACGTAAGTTGTTGTGAAAAAATGTCGGTAAAGTAGAAATCAGTTAAGCCTTAATACTTCTCGTTTCGTTTTCTGTTCTTATTATTTAATTTTTTTAGCGAGCTTCAAGCCACATATCAAATATACCTTTCGACCAGAATGAGTACGTGGAATATGCTGATGAGAATGAGAATGAAAGGGGACCACTACCTCCATCAATGGATTCAATGCCTCACAGACATATCCCTGCAGGGTATTTGAATCCCTTCTCGAAAGAAATCTTGTCAAATCCACCAGCAGGATTAGACCCAAGTAAGTTTTTATATTATAGATCTATATATAAATAGGATGAAAATGATGTGTGGAAAACTAGTGAAAGTGAGGGTAAATGCGGGGGCGAAAATAGGGGAAGTGAGAAGAAATGAGGGTAGGAAAAATAGAGGACGTTAAGGGAAATAAGTGAAGGGGAAAGGTGAGGAAGCGAGGGAAGGGAAGAAGAGGAAATTTTTGTGTGGAAAGTGGACAAAATTATAGGTGGGAAAGTTAGGGGAAATGCAGAGTTGAAAATTGGGGAAGGGAGAAGAAATGAGGGTAGGGAAAGTGGTGGAGTCAAGGGAAATAAGGGATGTGGAAGTGTGAGGAAACGAGGGGAGGGAAATCGAGCGGGGATAAGGAGACGGAAAAGAGGAAATAAGTGGAGGAGATGTGAGTGCAAATGCGAGGAGGGGTGAAGGGGAAATTTGTACAGGGAAAGTAGAGGAAATGATAGGAGGGAAAATAAAGGAAATGTGGGACCGAAAATAGGGGAAGTGAGAAGAATTTAGGGGAAATAAGGGGAGGGAAAGTGTGAGGAAACGAGGGGAGTGAAATTGAGCGGAAAGGAGGAGACGGAGATAGAGGAAATAAGTGGAGGGGAAGTGAGTGGAAAAGAGAGGAGGGGTGAAGAGGAAATTTTTTGGAGGTAAGTAGGGGAAATGA
This sequence comes from Amphibolips quercusostensackenii, assembly GCA_032357855.1. Classification (NCBI taxonomy): domain Eukaryota; kingdom Metazoa; phylum Arthropoda; class Insecta; order Hymenoptera; family Cynipidae; genus Amphibolips; species Amphibolips quercusostensackenii. The sequence continues at coordinate 2,567,605 of JAUELO010000274.1, read as the reverse complement.
TTTGAGAGAAATAAGGGGTAAGGAAACGAAGGAAGAGAAATTGAGCGGAAATGAGGAGACGGAAAAAGAGGAAATAATGGGAGAAGTGAGTGCAAATGAGAGGAGGGTGAAGGGGAAATTTGTAGGGGTATAGTAAGGGAAATGATGGAAGGGAAACTAAGGTAAATGTGGGGGCAAAAATAAGGGAAATGAGAAGAAATGAGGGTAGGGAAAGTAGAAGAATTTAGGGGAAATAAAAGGAGGGGAAGTTCGAGGAAACGAGGGGAGAGAAGAATAAGAAATTTTGTGGGTGTAAAATAGAAGAAATGATGGGAGGGAAAGTGGGGGGAAATGCAGAGGCGAAAATACTGGAAGTGTGAAGAAATGAGGAAAGGGAAAGTAGAGGAAGTTATAGGAAATAAGGGGAAGGAGAGTGTGAGGAAACGAGGGGAGGGGAATCGAGCGGAAATAAGTAGACGGGAAAAGGGGAAGTGAGTGGAAATAAGAGGAGGGAACAAGGGGAAATTGGTAGGGGTAAAGTAGTAGAAGTGAGGGAAAATTAGTGGAGGGAAAGTAGGGAAAGTGAAGGAAATGAGAGGAAGGGAAGTAAATGAAATAAGTGGTGGAGAAGTAACAGGAATGAGGGAAATAGGAGAAATGACTAGAAATTGGAAGAGGTCATTTTTTCTTTTTATCATTTTTGTTGAAGGGGTGGGGGATTTTATTTTCAATATTTTTTCTAAATTGGTAGAGGGTAGTTTTTCATTTCAACATATTTTTATTTAGTTGGAACGTAGGAAATTTCCTTTTTTATTGTTCTCTGAATAGTTAGAGGGAAATTTTTTATTTTCAAGGTATCTATCAAGTTTGAAGTGAGAAAATTAAGGTTTCAATGTTTTCTAAATTATGAAAGAACATTTTGTTTATTTTTAAGATTGTTGTCGAAGATAAAGGATGGAAATTTTGGTTATTTTTTTCTTTGATTAGAAGAGGCATTTTTTGTTGAGGCGGCGGTGAAATTTTCGTTTACCAACTTTTTTCTGAATTAGAGGAGATTAATTTCTTTAAACATATTTTTATTGAGTTGGAATGGAGAAAATTGCCGTTTTCAATTTTTTCTGAATTGGAAGAAGGGAATCTTTTTGTTTTTAAGATTTTTAGTAAGTTGAAGGGCAGAAAGTTTAGGTTTTAATTTTTTCTGGATTGAAAGAATTTTTTATTATTTTAAAGATTTTTATCCAGTTGAAAGGGGGGAAATTTTGGTTATTTTTTTTGAATTGGAAGAGGCCATTTATTTTAGCATTTTTATTGAGTTGAGCGTGGAAGAAGAATTTTTATTTTTAACTTTCTTTCCAAATTGAGGGAGGGCAATTTTTTTAAACCTATTCTTTATTGGCTTGGATGAAAGGAAAATTTTTTTTCAATTTTTTTTTAAGATCATTATCGTGTTAGAAGGGAAGAAATTTTTATTTTAATTTTTGCTGAACTGGAAGAGGACATTTCTTTTATTTTCCAGTTTTTCTTTGAGTTAGAAGGGAGGAAGTTTTGGTTATTTTTTCTATTTAGTACTTGTATTGAGTTGAGGGTGTGGGAGGAATTCATATTTTCAACTTTGTTTCTGAATTGGAGGAGGATATTCGAATAGGATTATTTTTATAATTTTAATATATTTTTTTTTTATCTGGTTGAAAGGGAGCAAATTTTGATTTTTAAGTTTTTCTGAACTAGAAGAGCACGTCTTTGGTAATCAAAATTTTCATTTAGTTGGAAGAGAGGAAATTTTGTTAAATTATTTTTTTTCTGAATTAGAAGAGAGGGTAGGTTAAAAATTGTTTGGTTTATCACATTTAATTTTAAATTGTTTAATTAAAAAGTGTTAAAATCACCAATTTTCTGCATATAAACTGTAAATTATTTGCGTTTGAATAAAAATGCCCTTTTCTCGTTTCTTCTTCCTCACTTTCCCTTTCCAGTTCCCCTTTTTCATTTTTTTTCGTTTTCCCGTTTGCCGTGTCATTTTCTACTTCTCCCATTTTCCCCTTCCGCTTTAACCTTTTCCATTTCTTCTTTCCCCCTTTTCGCTTCACTTGCCCCTTTTTCGCTTTTCATCTTCCCTTCTTTTTCCCTTAACAGATTTTCCCCTACCGATTTCCCTTTTTTCTTTTCCCTATTTCCCATTCCCCTCACGAAGTTCTCCTTTTCCTTTCCCCTTTTTCTTTCCTATGTTCTTCTTTTCATTTCCTTTTCCCCTTTCTCATTTTTTCTTCCCTTTTGCCCCTTTTTCCTTTACCCTTTTCCTCTTTTTCCATTTCCCCTTTTCAATGTTCCCTTTTTTCCCTTTTGCTCTTTTCCACTTTCCTTTTCCCCATGTCCTCTTTTCACTTTTCCCCTTCCACATCCTGCTTTAACCTTTCCTATTACTCCTTTTTTCCTTTTCCCCCTCTATTTTCCCCTTTCCCCCTCTATTTTCCCCTTTCCCCGTTATCATTTTCTCTTGCCCTTTCCCTCTTTCCCTTTACCCATTTCCCCTTTTCAATTTCCCTTTTTAATTCCCCTTTGCCTTTCCCTTCTTCTTTCCTTTTTTCCTTTTTCTCTGACACCTTTTAACTTTTCCCCTTTTTCTTTTTCATACACTGTTTTTAGTTTTAATTGATAGCATTGATAATCATAGTGTGAATTAGTATTTTTTAATTAGAAAATCTTTAACTTTTTAATTTATAAAATTCTATAAAAATTTAGTTTAATCGCATTTAATTAAAAATTGTTTAATTGGAAAGTAATAAAATCATCAATTTCCTGCGTGTAAACTTTAAATTATAGAGCGTTTGAATAAAAATGCCCTTTACCCTTCAATCTTCCACATTTCTCCTTTTCCCCTTTACCCTTTCCCTCTTTTGCCCTTTTCCCATTTCTTCTTCCCTATTTTCCCTTCCCAATTCCCGTTTTCCTATTTGCCTTTTTCCTGTCCTGTTTACCCCTTTGGCGTTTCCCTTTTCACCTATCCCCCTTTCCCCTTCCGCTTTAACCTTTCACAGTTCTGCTTTTCCCCCTTTTCCTTCACCTCTCGACCCTTTTCGTTTTTTCGTCTTTTCCCTTTTTCACTTACCAATTATCCCTTTCCCTATTTCCTTTTTCCCTATTTCCCATTTCCCCTTACGAAATTTTCCCTTTCCTTTTTTCTTTCCCCTGTTTAATTTTCCCTTTACATTTCTTTTTTTCTTTCCTTCTGCCCCTTTTCCCCTTACGCGTTCCCCTCTTTTACTCGTTTCCTATTCTTCCTTTCCCTTTTTTCTTTCCCCCTTTCCCGTGACCCCTTTTCACTTTTTAATTCCCCCTTTCACCTTTCGCTTTAACCCTTCCTATTACTCATTTTCCTGTTTCTTCGCTCTCCTTTTCTCTTTTCCCCTTTATCCTTTCCATTTGCCCTTTTTCCCTTCCCCTCATTTCCCCTTTGCCTATTTCCCCCTTTTCTTTCCCTTTTTCCTCTTTCGCTTTTTCTTCTTTCCCATTTTTCCCGTTTCCCCTGTCCCCTTTTTACTTTTCTCCGTTCCCTTTTTCACACACTGTTTTTAGTTTTAATTGAAAGCACTTAAAATGATAGTGTGAATTTACATCTTTTAACCAGAATGTAACCATTTAATTTAAAATTGATTAATTGTAAAGTGATAAAATGATCAATTTTCTACGTGTAAACTGTAAATTATTGAGCATTTAAATAAAAATACCCTTTCTCCTCCCGCTTTAACCTTTCTTATTTCTTTTTCTCCCCTTCCCTCTTTACCGTTTACCCTTTTCCTCTATTGCTCTTCCCATTTCTTCTTCCCCATTCTTCCTTTTCAATTCCTCTTTTCCTTTTCCCATTTAACTTTTTCCTTCACCTCTTGACCCTTTTCCTTTTTAGTTTTCCCCCTTTGCCTCTTTTCCCAGGTCCGCGTACCAATTCCTTCTTTACCTTTTTTCCCTATTTCACATTTTTCTCACGAAGTTCCCCTTTTTATTTCCCCTTTCCCTTTATATCCTTCTCATATCCCATTTCCTTTCCCCTTTCCTCTTTTTTTCTTTCCCTTTTGCCATTTTTCCTTTTCCTGTTTCCTTCCGTCTTTTGCTGTTTTCCTTTTCCCCCGTTTTCTTTTCCCTGTTATTCTTTCCTCTTGCCATTTTCCTCTTTTCCCATTTCCCCTTTTCGATTTTCCTTTTTCCTTTCCTTGTTGCCTTTTACTTCTTCCTCTTTCCCTTTCGCCTTTCCCCCTGTCACCTTCTTACTTTTCCCCTTTCTCTTTTTCATACACCGTTTTTAGTTTTAATTGATATCATTGAAAATTATAGTGTGAATTTATATTTCTTAACCAGAATACCTTGAGCTGTTTAATTAATAAAAGTTTTAAAATTTTCAGTATAAGCGCATTTAATTTAAAACTGTTTAATTGGAAAGTGATGAAATTATCAATTTTCTGCGTGTAAACTGTAAATTATGGAGCGTTTGAATCAAAATGCCCTTTCCCTTTCCTCCTTAACCTTCCACATTTTTACTTTTCCATTTTTTCCCTATACCCTTTCCCTCTTTTGCTCTTTTCCCATTTCTTCTTTCCTGTGTCCCTTTTGCAATTCCCGTTTTCCCATTTCCATTTTTCGTATCCTGTTTTTCCCTTTGCTGTTTCCGTTGCTTTCCTTCTTTTCCTCTTTTCCCTATTTTTTATTTTCCCTTTTCCTTTTCCTTAACCTTTCTTCTTTTTATTCCCTCTTTTAATTTTCTCTTCCGCTTCTCCTTTTTTCTTTCCTTTTGTCCTTTTTCTTCGTACATATTTCTCTCTTCCCTCTTTTCCTCTTTCCCTTTTTCCTTCCCTCTCTTCCATTTTCCCTTTTCCTACGCCCCGTTTTCTCTTTCCCCTTTTCCTTTTCACCTTCCGCTTTAACCCTGCCTATCACTTCTTCTCCTTTGTACCCCCTCTCCTTTTCCTTGTTCCCTGTTATTCTTTCCACTTGCCCTGTTTGCCTTTCCCCCTATTCCTCTTTCCTTTCCCTATTTTCCTTGTATACCCTGTCCCCTTTTTACTTTTCCCGTTTCCTTTTTTCACACGCTGTTTTTAGGTTTAATTGAGAGCATTGAAAATGATAGTGTGAATTTATATCTTTTAACCAGAAAACCTTAACGGTTTCATTTATAAAAGTTTAAAATTATTCATTTTAATCGCATTTAATTTAAAATTGTTTTATTGGAAAGTGATAAAATGATCAATTTTATACGTGTAAACTATAAATTATTGAGCTTTTAAATAAAAATTTCCTGTC
>JAUELO010000274.1:2550213-2562237 GCA_032357855.1 Amphibolips quercusostensackenii | reverse complement strand
TTTCGATAATTGTAAATGATTCTAAAGAGTTAAAGAATTTTTATGTATTCTTTTTTAGGACATCTAAAAAATCCCGAAAAATAAAATTCTCGACACTATAAAATTCCCGAATTGGAAAGTTCACGAATAATAAAATTCACGAATTATAAAATTCCCGAAAAATAAAATTCTCGACTTGAAAAATTCACGAATAATAAATTTCCCGAATAATAAAATTTCCGCATTGGAAAATTCCCGAACAGCTTATAATATTACCAAATTGGAAAACTTCCGAATAATAAAATTTCCGACAGAAAACTTCTGAATTATAAAATATTCTAACTGGAAAATTCCCGAATTGTAAAATTCACTAATTTAAACAATTAAATTGATTTTATAAATATATTTTAATAATTAAAAATACATTAATGAAATATTATATTGAAGAAATATTTTTAATGTTTAAAGTTTCGAAAATTATTATTTAAATTTAAAATAGCAATAATTAAAAAGAATAAATTTCTGGGTGACCGAATTCAAACAATAAAATTTGGTTGTTAATAAATTTTAGTAATTAAAAATACATTAATGAAATATTATTTTAACGAATTATTTTTCTTAAAAAAAGCGTCACCCAGAACATGTATTGTTTTCAATTATTGATATTTTAAATTCAAATAATAATTTTTGAAACTTTATATATTAAAAATAATTCTTTAAAATAATATCTCATTATTGTATTTTTAATTAATAAAATATATTCATAAAAAATTTTATTGTTAAAATTCGATTACCCAAAAATATATTATTCTCAATTGTTGCTATTTTAAATTTGAATAATAATTTTTTAAACTTCAAACATTAAAAATAATTCTGTAAAAGATTTCATTATTGTATTTTTATTTAATTAACTGTATTTACAAAAGATTTTAATTATTTAAATTCTGTCATACAGAAATATATTATTTTTAATTATTGACATTTTAAGTTTGAATAATAATTTTCGAAACTTTAAACATTACAAATAATTCTTTGAAAGAATATTTTATTATTTTATTTGTAAATAATAAAATATATTCATAAAAATAATTTAATTGTTTAAGTTCGGGAATTTTTCATTTCGGATATTTTATAATTTGGCAATTTTCTGTCGGCAATTTTATTGTTCGGGAATTTTCCAATTCAGGAATTTTAATTTTCGGGAATTTTTTAATTCGTGAATTTTATTATTCAAGAATTTTACGGTGTCGGGAATTTTATTTTTCGGGATTTTTCAGTCATCCCTTTCTTTTTGATTTACAAGGAATTTTCAAGAGCTTTACAAAATTTCAAAGAATTTGAAAAAAAATTTAAGGATTTTAAATATCTGAGGGTATGTTTAATAGATTTCAATATTTTGAAGTGATTCCAAAGGATTTAAAATATTTGAAGGTATTTTTTAAATTCCAAGGAATTTTCAAGAGCCTTAAAATATTTCAAGGAATTTCAAAATATTTCAAAGAATTAAAAAAATGTATTTTTTTTTAATTGCATGTGGTTTTCGAGAGATTAAAAAAATTTCAAGGGATTGCAAAAGATTTTATAAAGGATCTAAAATATCATAAGATATTTTTAATAGATTTCGATAATTGCAAGTGGTTCCTAAGAATTCAAAATTGTTTTTTTTTCAATTCCAATAAATTTTTAAGAGCTTTAACAAATTTTAAAGTTTTCAAAGATTTTAAAGGATTTCAAATATTTGTTTTTTTTTTAATGCATGGAATTTTCAAGAGATTTAAAAAGGCTCAAGGGATTTCAGAAGATTTGAAAGAATTTAAAATATCGTAGGATAATTTTTATTGATTTCGATAATTGTAAGTGATTCTAAAGAATTAGAATTTTTTTATTCCTAAGAAATTTTTAAGAGCTTTAAAAAATTTCAAGGCATTTAAAATTTTTTTTAAGGATTTCAAATATCTTAGGGTATTTTTAATAGGTTTCGATATTTTGTAGTGATTCCAAAGGATTTAAAATATTTTGGGGTATTTTCAAGAACTTTTAAAGGTTTCAAGGAATTTTAAAAGATTTAAAAAGATTTGAAATATTAAAGTTTTTTTCAATTGCATGGAATTTTGAAGAGCTTTACAAAATTTGAAGGTATTCCAAAAGATTTTAAACGGTTTAAAATATAGAATATTTTTTATAAATTTTGATGACTGTGAGTGATTTTAAAGAATTAAAAATTTTATATCATTTTTTTTTTAATTCAAAGGAATTTTTAAGAGCCTTAACAAATTTTAAAGTTTCAACAGATTTCAAAGGATTTGAAGTATTTTTTTTCAACTTTCAAAATTTCAAAGGATTCCAAAATATTTTAAAGGATTTAAAATATAGGCTATTTCTAATAGATTTGGATATTTTGTAGTGCTTCCTAAGGATTAAAAATATTTTGGGGTATTTTCAAAAGTTTCAAAAAGTTTCAAAGAATTTCAAAAGATTCCAAAGGATTTAAAATATATTTTTTTTTCATTGGATGGAATTTTAAGAGATTTAAAAAGTTTCAAAGGATTTCAAAAGATTTTAAAGAATTTAAAATATCATAGGATAATTTTTATTGATTTCGATAATTGTAAGTGATTCTAAAGAATGAAAAGTTTTTTATCATTTTTTTTTTAATCCCAAGAAATTTTCAAGGGATTTAAAAAAATTTTAAAGGATTTTAAATATCTTAGGGTGTTTTTAATAGATTTCATTATTTTGTTGTGATTCCAAAGGATTTTAAATATTTATGTTTTCTTTAATTGCATGGAATTTTCAAGAGCTTTACAAAATTTTAAGGTATTCCAAAAGATTTTAAACTATTAAAAATATAGGATATTTGTTATAAATTTTGATAGTTGTAAGTGATTCTAAAGAATTAAAAATTTTATATTATTTTTTTTTTTAATTTTAAGGAATTTTCAAGAGCTTTAACAAAATTTCAAATTTCAAAATATTTCAAATGATTTGAAATATTTATGTTTTTTTTTTTTAATTTTAAGGAATTTTAAAAGATTTTAAAGGATTTAAAATATTATAAGCATTTTTTAATATATTTTGATAATTGTAAGTGATTTTAAAGAATTAACATTTTTTATCAATTTTTTCTTAATCACGAGAAATTCTCAAGAGCCTTAACAAAATTTAAAATTTCAAAAGGTTTCGAAGGATTTGAAATATGTATGTTTTTTTTAAACTTCCAAAATTTCCAGGGATTTCAAAAGATTTTGAAAAACTAAAATTTTTTATCAATTTTTTTTTTATAATTTCAAGGAATTTTCAAGAGCTTTAAAAAATCCCAAGGAATTTTAAAAGATTATAATGGTTTTAAAATATATCAGAGTATGTTTAATAAATTTCAGTATCTTGTATTGATTTCAAAGGATTAAAAATATTTGGGGGTATTTTTAAAAGCTTTAAAAAATTTCAAAAAATTTCAAAAGATTTAAAAGGATTTAAAATATTTATGTTTTTTTTTTGCACGGAATTCTCAAGAGCTTTACAAAATTGAAAGGGATTCCAAAAGATGTAAAAGGATTTAAAATATAGGATATTTTGAATTAAATTTGATAATTGTATGTGATTCTAAAGAAATAAAAAGTTTATGACATTTTTTTTTAATTCCAAGGAATTTTAAAGAGCTTTAACTAATTTTAAAGTTTCGAAGATTTAAAAGGATTTGAAATAATTATGTTTACTGTTTTAAACTGTTAAAATTTCAAGGAATTCCAAACGTTTTTAAAGATTTTAAATATCTCAGTATATTTAAAAATTTTCAATACTTTGTAGTGATTCCAAAGAATTAGAAATATTTGGGGTTATTTTCAAAAGCTTTAAAAAGTTTTAAAGAATTCCTAAAGATTTCAAAGGATTTAAAATATTTATGTTTTTTTAATTGCATGGAATTTTTAAAAGCTTAAAAAAATTTCAAGGGATTTCAAAAGATTTTAAAGGATTTAAAGTATCGTAGGATATTTTAAAGAGATTTCGATAACTGTAAGTGAATTTAAAGAATAATTTTTTTTTCAATTCCAAAGAATTTTGAAGAGCTTTGAAAAATTTCAAGGGATTTCAAAAGATTTTAGATGATTTTAAATATCTCGGTGTATGTTTAATAGATTTTAATATTTTCTAATGATTCCAAAGGATTACAAATATTTTGTAGTATTTTTCAAATTAAAAGGAATTTTGAAGAACTTCATGTTTAAAGGAATTTAAAAATATTTGAAATAATCCAAGGAATTTTCAAACAAAAGCTTTTGTAGGGTTTCAAACATTTGAAGAGATTTTTAAGTATTTTTTGCAATTTATTGGAATTAATTTGGAATCCACCCTGAATTTTTTTAATTCAATTAAATTCTTCTGAATTCAATTAATTTTATTCAATTAAATGGATTTTTAAAGTTTTTTTTTTAGTTTTCGTTTGATTTATCCTGGATCCTTTCAAACTTACTTCGAATTCTTACGCATTTCGTCAAATTTGTTTGAGTTCAATGCGTTTTTTCATATTAAAAATTTTTTTTTCAATTCACTTGAATTTGTTTAAAATTTTTTTTGATTTTTTATGAACAGCGTCGAATTTATAACTCCTTTTTTCCAATTCATTTAAATTTAATTCGAATTCTTATGAAGAAATAATAAGTCTCAAATGTAAATTAAACATTATTTTATTCCATTCATAAAAAATTCTATGTTAAAATTTTCACAAGATTATAATTTTCGTCGACACCTATTAATAGTCAGGAAAAATTTAAAATTATTCAGGAAAAGCTCAAGTAATTTTGGAAATGAATTTTTGCGGCATTTTCAGTCGATTTCTATTTTTCCTCAAAAAGGAAACTTTCTAGAATCCTAAACTAAAGAATAAAACAAGGAATTAGTAAAAATTATTGATCCGAAATAATCAAAAATTATTGAAATGAGATATACGGTTTTCATCATGAATGGAATTTTCTTAACTCAATTTTTAGTTACGCACAGTTTACGGAATTTCAGTACATTTATTTTCTACCTGTTAATAACAATGCCAAAATTGAAATTGCAATTAAAAGTATTCTTTTAAAAAAATAATACCGGGAATTGAGTTTTTTTTTTGAAGTTTTTAAGTCTCCTAAAACGAAGCTTCTAGTGAGACTTTAGGATACTTTTGGTAGCTTTTTCATTTTGTACTTTTGTAACTTTACATTATTTTCTCTTTCAGGTAGAAATAGTTCGTCAAAGCAACCTGTATCCTCTGATTTAAAACTATCAGGAAATTCAGCTCCTAATTATAAAACTGCACCTTTATCAGATGATATAAATAAAACATCTGATAAGTCATCTTCAAGTTTCTTAGGATTTTCTCTCGTCATTTTTATAGTCGTTTTAATGGTGATCTGTTTAATATTAGCAGCAGTTGTGACAAGATGTCGAAAAAGAGGTAGATTATCCCGCCACCGGGATGGAACAGTTGAATTTACAAAATTGATACAAGAGAATGATGACGATTGAATGTTTGAATGAGTGTCTAGATTTTTTTTAATTTTAGAAGGCATGAATAGCAATTTTTTTTTATTTTTAAGAACCGGTGACTTTTTCATAATGAATATTTGACTCTATAAGTTGCTTTTATTTAGCTAACTTGTTTGTAAAGTAATTTAGACATTCACTTTTTTTATAATGTTTAAGGTAGTTGTCGCGCCAAAAATCAGGTCTGGAAAATGAAGTTTTCTATGATTTTAGGAATTGAAATCATACTTTTAGTCATGTCTTATGAACCTTGAAATTTCAGAAAGTCAGCGAATTTTTTTCAGAACGTGCTTACAATTTATTTAATTCGTAATCGAAGTGTAAATAACAATATTTCCTTATTCGTAAATTCGTCCTTTCTGAGGAGAATTAATCTTCTCGGTTGAGAATTAATTTTTTTTCTTGAAAATGTAACAGTTTGGTTTAAAAAATTTCTCTCTTGGCTGAAGAATCTTCCTTGGTTGAAAATTCGTATTTTTTGGGTGAAATATCAAGTATTACACTTTTCTTTAAAAATAAATTTTTTTACTGGAAATTTGACTATTCCAGTTAAAACTTCAACTGTTTTGTTTCAAATTCGTTTTTTTTGTGAAAAATTTATTTCTTTAACTGATGATTTAAGTATTCTATTTTTCGTTGAAAATGGATTTTTCAATTGAAAATTTAAGTGTTTAGTTAAAATTTCACGTATTTTTTAAAAATTATTTTTTTTGCGTAGAAAATTGATCTCTTCGGTTCAAAATGAACCTTTTTGCTTGAAAATTATTTTTTTTGCTTCAAAATTCAACATTTTGGTTAAAATTTTTTCTCTCTTTTGACTGAAATTTTTTTCCTCTCTTGACTGAAAAATTTTTTTTATTGAAACTTCTTATTTCATCGTTGAAATATCAACTGTTATATTTTTCGTTGAAAATTAATGTTTTTTGTATCAAAATAACTATTTGGTTGAAAGTAAGACTTTTTCGTTAAAAATTAATTTTCTTGCTTTAAGGTTCATAATTTGTATTGATAATTCATCTCTTTGGTTGGAAATTGAACTATTTTTAAAAATTCTTTTCTTTATGCTTGGATATTAGTTTATTTAACTGATAATTTAAATATTCTATTATGGATTGAAAATTGGTCTTTTTAGTTGAAAATTCAAGTGCTTAGTTGAAAATTCACGAATTTTTTAAAAAATTGTTTCTTTAGGAAATTTATCTTTTCGATTCAAAATAATTTTTTCGGTTCAAAAATAATTTTTTTGCTTCAAAATTCATCATTTTGATTTAAATTTTTTCTCTCTCGACTGAGAATTTTTTTAAATTAAAAATTCAAGTGTTTAGTTAAAAATTCACGTATTTTTTGAAAATTCGTTTCTTTTTTGTATGAAATTAATCTTTTCGATTCAAAATAATTTTTTCGTTTCAAAATAATTTTTTCGTTTCAAAATTAATCTTTTTGCTTAAAAATTCAACATTTTGATTCAAATTTTTTCTCTTGACTGAAAATTTTTTTAATTTGATAATTCGTATTTCATGGTTCAAGTATCAACTATTATATTTTTGTTTGTTGAGAATTAATGTTTTTTTGACAAAATTTGAAGTATTTGGTTGAAAGCAAGACTCTTTTCTTAAAAGTTAATTATTCTGTTCATAGATTCATAATTTTTACTGAAAAGTCAACTATTTTGTTGAAAATTCGTTTTTTTGTTTGCTTAGAAAGTAATTTTTTTATCTAAAATTTAACTGTTCTATTTTTGGTTGAAAATTGATCTTTCTAGTTGAAATTCAAGTTTTTAATTGATAATTTATCCTTTTTGGTAGAAAATTAATCTTTTTAATTCAAAATTCATCTTTTCATTCAAAATTTCAACATTTTAGTTTAAAGTTTTTTCTCTCTCGACTGAAAAACATTTTTAAATTGAAAATTCTTATTTCATAGTTGAAATTTCAACGATGATATTTTTGTTTGTTGAGAATTAATGTTTTTTGGATAACATTTTAACTGTTTGTTTAAGGATTCGTCATTTTTATTGAAAATCTGTTTTTTTTTTCTTAGAAAATCATTTTTTAAACTAGAAATCAAACTGTTTTATTTTTGGTTGCAAATTGATTTTTATAGTTGAAAATTTAAGTGTTTGGTTGAAAATTCATGTATTTTTTTGAAAATTTGTCCTTTTTGTAGAAAATTAATCTTCTTTGTTCAAACTTCACTTTTTGCTTCAAAATTCAACATTTTGGTTTACATTTTTTTGCTCTCTTGACTATTTGATTAAAAGTAAGACTCTTTTGTTCAAAAACAATTTTTTTAAATTCTTTACTTTTATTGAAAATTTGTCCCTTTGGTTGAAAATTTAACTATTTTGATAAACACTCTTTTTTTTGGTTTGAAATTAATTTATGTAACTCATAATTTAAGTATTGTATTTTTGGTTGAAAATTGATCTTTTTAGTTGAAAATTCAAGTGTTCAGTTAAAAATTCGCATTTTTTTTTAACTCGTCCTTTTTTGTAGAAAATTAATCATCTTGATTCAAAATTAATCTTTTCGGTCCAAAATTAATCTGTTTGTTTAAAAATTCAATATTTTGATTTAAATTTTTTCTCTCGACTGTATAATTTTTTTAAATTAAAAATTCGTGTTTCATGATTGAAATATCAACTTTTATATTTATCGTTGCAAATTATTGTTTTTTGGATAAAAATTAATCTTTTTTATTGAAAATTCAACTATTTTGTTCAAAATTCGTTCTTTTGCTTAGAAAATAATTTTTTTTATTGAAAATTGAACTGTTCTGTTTTCGGTATATAATTGATCTTTATATTTGAAAATTCAAGTTTTTAGTTTAAAATACATGTATTTTTTTGAAAATTCGTCCTTTTTGATAGAAAATTAATCTTCTTGGTTCAAAATTAATTTTTTATCTTAAGAATTCAGCATTTTGGTTAAAATTCGTTCTCTCCTTTGACTCAAAATTTTTTTCTCTCTCTGGACTTGAAAGTTTTTTCTATTAAAAATTCGTATTTCACGTTTAAAATATAAACTACTATATTTTTCGTTAAGAATTAATGTTTTTTGGATGAAATTTTAACTATTTTGTGAAAATTAATCTCGTTGTATAAAAATTCAACTATTTTGTTGAAAGTGTATTGTTTTTATTTGGTTTGGAAAATAATTTTGCTTGCTAAAAATCTAACTTTTCTATTTTTGGTTAAAAATTTAAGCGTTTAGATAAAGGTTCTTGTTTCTTTTTTTTTTTAATCCGTCCTTTTTTTGTAGAGAATTGATCTTCTTGGTTCAAAATTTATCTCTTTGCTTGAAAATGTATATTTTTTGGTTGAAATATCTACTATTACATTTTTTTAAATTAATTTTTTCTTTTAAATTCATCATTTTAATGGAAAATTTATCTCTTTGATAAAAAACTGAAATATTTGGTTGAAAATTCGTTTTTTTTTGTGCTGAAAGTCAATTTTCTTACGGAAAATTTATCCATTCGAGTTAAAACTTTAACCATTTTGTTGAAAAATCTTTTTTTTTTGTTGGAAATTAATTTTTTCAACTGAAAGTTCAACTTTGCTATTTTTGGTTGAAAATTCATCTTTTTAGTTGAAAATTTAAGTGTTTGGTTGAAAATTTAAGTATTCGATTGAAAATTCAAGTATTTTTTTAAAAATTGAAGTATTTGTTTGAAAAATAATTTTTTGGGTTCATAATTCATCATTTGGCTTAAAAATTCGACGGTTAGGTTGAAATTTTGTCTCTCTTTACTGAAAAATCTTTCTGAGTTGAAAATTCATATTTTTTGTTTGAAATATCAACTATTACATTTTTTGTTGAGAATTACCTTTTTCTTTGATAAAAATTTAACTACTTGGATGAAAGTTAGACTTTTTTTTCTAAAAATTAATTTTTTTTTTGGTTAAAAATTCATCTCTTTAGTCAAAAACTGAACTATTATGTTGAAAATTCTTTTTTTTTAATCAATTCTTTTACAGAAAGTTTAGCCATTTCAATTGAAAATTTAATTATTTTGTTGACAATTCTTTTTTTCTTGGTTGATAATTGATTCTTTCAACTGAAACTTTAACTATTCCATTCTTGGTTTGAAATTGATCTTTTTTAGTTCAAAATTCAACTGTTTGTTTTCAAATTCCTGTAATTTATTGGAAAGCCGACTTTTTTGGTAGAAAATTGATTTTCTTCTTTGAAAATTCAACTATTCCAGTTGAAGATTTATCACTTTTCTTGAAAAATCATGATTTGAGTTGAAAATTAAAGTACTTTGTTGAAAGTTAAACTCTTTTTAAAAAAATTTTTTTTTTTTTTGAAAATTCTTCTATTACAAATAAAGGTTCAATATTTTAGTTAAACATTCATATTTCAGGTTTAAAATTCAACAATTACAGTTGAAGATTCACCATTCTAGTTTAAAATTGACCACTTTCAATTATTTAAAAAAATGCAATATATTCCTTTTTAATGAAAAAAGTTTAAAATTCACAAAAAATAATTATTTTAACAATATTTTTTCTAAATCAATTTTTTTTAATTGTTAAATTTTAATAAATCATGGCTTATTTTTTTAGGGAAAACATTTCCTTCTACTCTACAGTTTTTAATTATGAAAATAAGTAAATAATCTTTAAATATGGTTTTTCTTAACACATATCTTCTTTAAAAAAATTATTTTAACTTTTTCAGCTGCAGAAAAAAATAATTTGAAAATTGGAGACTAGAGTTGCAGAGAATGTTTCCCCAAAACAAATAAGCCATAATTCATTAAAAATTTAATCACTTTTTCAAAATCTCGAAAAAGCGACAGTGATAAAAAATAAAATTGCAAAAGATAGTGTTAAAATAAATTTTTGTTTTAATTCAGTTTTTTTAATGAGAATAATGTTTTTTATTTGAAATGACATCATCAGTAATTTTTTTTTTTTTTAATTATAGAAAAACTATTTTTTTTAGATATCTGATTTTTGGTACAACTACTATAATATCTGTCTTGTTTGCAATTTTTTATTCTGCGTTTAATGCACTTGTGTATGAATTTTATGTATTTATTAGATTATAATTTTCTTTCTTGAGCTTCTATTATTCTATGGGTTGTGAAATTGTAGC
Organism: Amphibolips quercusostensackenii; assembly: GCA_032357855.1. Lineage (NCBI taxonomy): Eukaryota > Metazoa > Arthropoda > Insecta > Hymenoptera > Cynipidae > Amphibolips > Amphibolips quercusostensackenii. Next base: position 2,551,627 of record JAUELO010000274.1, on the reverse strand, counting down.
TGCTAAGTAAATTAAATTGTTTATGCTTCGTTGTTATTGCCAAAGACGATAATTTTCAGGGTGGCCGCTAGAACAGGAAAAACCGGGAAATTAGAGTAATTTTTTTCTTACCCGTAATTTTACTTAACAATTTTTTAATTTTAGGTCTTTATCGTCAGGCATGAATTTCAATTTAAAGAATTTGAAAATGCATTTTTAAATACTTAAACAATTAAAAGCCTTGCTAGTTAAAAAATTTAAACGTCCAATTGAAATCTTATAAAATATTTTGAATTTGAAAATAATTTGAATTTCATAGATTCGTAATTAAACACTTTTGTTTAATTTCAAATCCTATTCAAATATTTTTTCAGTTTTAAATCGGGACGACTGAAAAATGACCAGAAATAAAATTTCCGACACTGTAAAATTCATGAAAAAGAAAATATTCGAAATAGAATATTCCCGAAGTATAAAAATCCAGAATTGAAAAATTATTGAATAGTTTATAATTTCATTTAGACCCCCCCCCCTCATGAACACACAAAATATAAATTTCCAAATTATAAAATATCCGGCACTAAAATCAGAAAATTTCTGAATTTAAACAATTAGAAAAATTTTTTATTAATAAATGTTATTAATTTATTACAAAAACAATAAAGAAATATTTTGAGGCAGGACAATTTTTCTAGTTTTATTATTTTTTTAAAATTTATGTTCGAATATTTCATTATTATATTCTTAATCAATAAATAATATTTGGGACGACTAAAAAATCTTGAAAATCAAAATTCCCGAATAATAAAATTCCTGAGAGTTTAGAATATTAACTAATTTGAAAATTATCGACATTGTAAAGTTCTCTTATTTAAACAAAAAATTTGTTATTGAATGAATATTAGGGATGTCTGAAGAATACTGAAAAATAAAATTTCAGAAATAGAAAATATTCGAAATAGAAAATTCTGAAAACTATAAAACTTTCGAGGCATGAAAATCCGGAATTGGAAAATTACCGAATATTTAATAATATTACCGAATCTGAAAATTTTTCATAATAGAATTAGCGACAGTTATTAGTATTATTAATTATTAATATATTACCGAATTTCAAAATTTCCGAATAATTACATTTCCAACTGAAAATTGCCAAATTATAAAATATCAACAATAAAATCACAAAATACTTGAATTTAAATAATGACAAAAATTGTTATGCAATAAATATTATTTATTTATTAAGAATATAATAATGAAATATTTTGATCAGAAACAAATTGTTCAATGTTTTTTTAATTATTGTTTTAATATTTTATTACTGAATTTTAAATAAGTAACTAATATGTACTAAAAAATATTTTTAATTGTTTAAATTCTGGTATTTTATAATGCGGCAATTTTCTGTCGGGAATTTTCGATTTCGGTAATATTA
>JAUELO010000274.1:2489331-2505148 GCA_032357855.1 Amphibolips quercusostensackenii | reverse complement strand
CATGTTTTAAGTAAATAAAATTCTTTTAAATAAAATTAATGTAAATAACATATTAAATTCAATACACAACTCTTTTAATTAATACGATTTAAAACTGAAATATATTGCATTTTCAACAAAATAGATAGATTTTTAACCAAACAGGATTTTCTACTCAAAGACATGAATTTTTAATAAAAAAAGACAAATTTTAAGTAACAAAAAATAAATCTTTAAAAAAACAGTTGCACTAAGAATCACGTAAACTTTCTAGTATAAGAGACAACTTTCCTGAAAAAATGGTTAAATATTTAACATAACTATAAATTTTTACAGACGAAAAATAAAATTTTTCGAAGTAAGTTAAATTTTTAACAAGAAAGTTACTTTTCAATTGAGAAAGATAAATTTTTATCCAAAAAGGATAATTTTTTTAACACAAAATATGAATTTTCATTCTGAAAGAATGAATTTTTAACAACATATTACAATTTTCGATAAAAATTATGACTAACAAAATAGTTAAATTTTCCAAAAATAATGAGATTTCCAACAAAATAGTTTCTAACGAAATGTTTAAATATCCAGCATATAAAGATGAATTTTCAACAAAAGAGATAACTTTCAATCAAGAAAGATAAATTTTTAACAAGATAGTTGAATTTTCAACTAAAAAGGTGACCTTGTAACAAAAAATATTAATTTTTTATCCAAAAAGGTGACTTTTTAACTAAATATATAAATGATCTACCAAATAGTTTCATTTTTAACAAAATCTGGAGTTTCTGACAAAAAGTATTAATTTTTCACTCAAAAAGATGACTCTTCAACAAAATACATGAATTTTCTACCAAATAGTTGAATTTTTATTTTATACCATATACATGACGAAGTTTCAACCAAAAATGGAATGGTTATATTTTTGGATAAAATCCTGATAAAAAAAATAACTTTAAGCAAAAAAAAACAAATTTTCAACAAAATTTTTCAATTTTGATCCAAAAAGATGAATTTTTGACAAAGAAGAATAATGTTCTAGCAAAAAAGAAGATTTTCCAACTCATCCAACATACAGGCTAAATTTTTAATCACACATAGAACCGTTAAATTTTCTGATATATTAAAAAATGTGAGAAAAAAATTTTTTTTAACAAAATTGTTAAATTTTCAACCAAAATGATAAATTTTCGATCGAGATGATTAACGTTTTACCAAAAGACGGATTTTGAACAAAATACCTGAATTTTCAGCGAAGTTATGTAATTTTAAAGCAAAAATGCCGAATTATTTACAAAAAGTTGAATTTTTAACCAAATAATTTAATTTTCTACCAAATTATTGATTTTTCAACCGAAGAAAATAAATTTTCTACAAAAAAGAAAAATTTAGCACATAAAAGTTAATTTGAAAACAAGCAGTTAAATTTTCAACTATAATTATGAATTTTTAATTAAAAATTTTTTTTTACAACGTAGTTCAACTCTGAGTCAAATAATTGACGTTTTAAGAAAAAAAGATGAATTCTCAATGAAGCATGTAACAGTTGATATTTCAACCAAACAATTGAATTTTTAACTAAAAATTTTTAACTGAAAATGATAAATTTTCAACTAAAAATGGAATTTTTTAATTGTCAGTTTAAAAAAATTTATTTCCAATCAATCATGAAACGGATTTACATCAAAATAATTAAATTTTTAACAAAACAGATGAACCAATAGCTGAAAAATAAATTTTTCTCGTAATTTTTTTTTTTTGTTAAAAATAAATCTATTTGCTTAAAAATTGACTTATGTTTTTAAAAATTTTTCTTTCTGGTAGACAATCGACATGGTTAAAAAATCATCTTTTTAGTAAAAAATTCATTTTTGTTGCTAAAAATGTAATTATTTTGTTGAATTTCAACTGACTGGGTTGAACTTGATCTGTTTTGATTTTTACTGTTTTTGATTTCAAATTTAAAACTTTTTTAATTAAACATTTATTATCATAGTTATAAATTAAGCTTTTTGCTTGTAGAAAATTTATTATTCTCATAGCTCTTGTTTAAAAAATGCCTTTTTTATCCTGTTTTGAAAAACTCTAGCCTTTTTCTCGTTTTTTTCATTATATTTGATTTTGTTTGTTTGTTGAAAATTAATTTTTCAAATTAAAAATTAAATTATTCAATTTTACATGAAAATTTATCGTTTTGGTTGAAAGTTGAACTACTTTGTTGTAAATTGATCTTTTAATATAAAATTCAAATACTTGCTAGAAAATTCAAATATTTTTTTAAAATTCATTTTATAGGTTATAGATTTAAATATTTGATTAAAAATAAATTTTTAAAAAGTTTTTGGGGGAAAATAATTCTTCTTGATTTAAAATTCAATTTATTAGTTAAATATTTATCTCTGTGCTTGAAGATCTATTTGGTTGTAAACTCGTTTGTTTATCAAAATTAATGTCTTAACTGAAAATTTTATTTTAATTTTTTATTATATTGTTGATTAAGAAATTATCATTATTAGTTTAACATTTAATAATTTAGTTCCAAATTGATTTATTCTGTTATAAATTTTTCTTTTGTGCGAGAAAATTAATGTTCTTGATTAAAAAATTATTTTTTGGAAATTAATTTTATTAACTAAAAATTAAAATATTTTAGTTCAATTAAAAATTTATCTCTTTGGTTAAAAGTTTAACTATTTGGTTGAAAATGTATGTATTTTGTTGTAAATTCGTTTTTTTTTTTGTAGAAAATTACACTTTTTGATTAAAAATTCATTTTATTAGTTGAAGATCCGTCTCTTTAGATGAAGATTGAACTTTTTTTTTAAAACACGTTTTTTTTGGTAAAAATTAATTTTTTTATTAAAAATTTAACTTTCACATTATTAGATTAAAATTAATAGTTTTTAGTTGGAAATTTAAAAATTTGGTTGAAAATTCAATTAATAAGTTAAAAATTGAGATCATTTGTTGAAAACTCATTTTATTATTTAAAGATCCATCTCTTTGGTTAAAAATTTAATTATTTTGATGCAAACTCGTTTTCGTTGTTTAAAAATTAATTTTTTGAACTTCAAATTTTCATATTTAGTTAAAAACTGACCATTTTTAATGTGAAATTTAAGTATTTTTTAAAAAACGATTAAACAATAATTAAAAACAATAATTAACGATAATAATTTCAAAAAAGATTAATTTGGAAGGGAAGAAAAAAATCATTACTGTGTACTTTGCTGGACAAAAAATGTAATTTTTCAAAATTAAAATTTTTTTAATCCTCCTATGTGGCCAAAACTAATTTTAACGGAATTTAACCTGCTTTAAAGGATTTGAAGATATTGCAAATAATTTCCAAAATTTTCAAGAAATTTTCACGGGATTTTAAAGATTTTTAGGGATTTCTTTAGATTTCTAAGAAATTTAAAAGATTTTCAAACAAAAAAATATAGTTATTATATGAACAACAAAATATTTAGTTACCCCATATAAATTTTGTGGTTGTTTTAACCAAATATTTTGGCTGATGGATTATTTGGTTGATTTATCTAAAAAATTTCGTTGGGTCAATCAAATATTTTGTTGCATCATCCAAAATTTGTTAAATACAACTCAATTTTCATCTATATTCATGGAAAATTTTTTTTTGGTTCAAGAAATTTTTTTTCTGAGTGTACGGCTCTTAAGGAGAAACCAGTTGTTTGCTTTCAAAATTCTTGTAGCCATGTTCTCTTTTTGGTAAAAGATAATATCACCACCTCTTAAAAGAATGGCACTCTTTTCGTGTGTGCAGACATACAGTAAACAATTGCTATTTGAACTTCGAACAGGTTTTTTCCGTTAGAACCAAATTAAATGTAGCAGGTCGAGAGATCGAGCTTCCCTTTTGCAGGTACTAATTGGTCGACTCACTGTGAAATCATCTCAGTATTTGTCCGCAATATTCCACCAGTGTATGCAATATATATACATACATATACACCTGTACACATATGCAAACACATGTATATATATATATATGTCTGTACGCATGCATATATACAAGTACGCATGCATGAATACAAGTGCGCATGCATCTATACAAGTGCACATGCATGAATACAAGTGCGCATGCATATATACAAGTGCACATGCATATATACAAGTACGCATGCATATATACCTGTGCGCATGCATATACACCTGTATGCATGCATACATATCTGTACACACACACACACACATATATATATATATATATATATATATGTATATATATCTGTACGCATACATATATATCTGTACGCATGCATATATATCTGCACACATACATGCATGTCTATATTTCTCAGTGCCGGATAAAGAAATACACTAATACTTTTGACATATAACTAAATAATTGCATTAAAACACATAAACATTCACGTAACTAATTTTCAAAACTTCATTTGTCCCACATGATAGAAATTTTTTTTCTTAAATTGAAGGAATGAAGAATCAAGAGAAGAATATTTTTTGCCAAAAAAGATGAAATTTTCGCTAAAAATGGAATTATTTTTAAGCAGAAAAGAAACAAAGTTTCAACAAAGTAATTTCATTTCAAACGAAGAGATGAATATTTAACGAAATAGTTTAATTTTTAACTAAAAATATAAATTTTTTAAAAGCAGCTGACTTTTCAACTAAAAAGGATACCTTTAAACAAATTTGTATAATTTTCAACAAATTAGATTAATTTTTTATTAAATTGTTAAATTTTTAACCAAACAGGATAATTTTCTACCGGAAAAGACAATTTTCAACAAAATACATGAATTTCAAACGAAATAGTTGAATTTTCATTTTAAAAAGATGTATTTTCCAGTAGAAATGCAATATATGTCAACTAACAAAAAAACGAATTTTTTAAAAAGTAGTTCAGTTTTAACCAAAGAGATAATTTTCAACTAAAATAGTTAAATTTTTAGTTAAACAATACATTTTCAACTAAAAACAACGATTTTGCAACAAAATAGTTTAATTTTTAACTAGAAGAGATAAATTTTCAAAGAAAAATGTAATAGTTGATACTTCAGTCGACAAATATTTTAATTTAAAATTAAAAGCATTTGAGGTCAATCAGAAAAAATCGAATTTTCAACAAAATACATGAATTTTCAATATGATAGTTTAATTTTTATTTGAGAGGATAAATATTTAAAATGCAGTTGATTTTTTTAACCAAAATGGATACTTTTAGACAAAATTATATAATTTTTAACAAACTACATTAATTTTCAATTAAATAGTTAAATTTGAAAAAAAAGAATTTTTACCCTAAAAATATTAATTCTTAAGAAAACACACGATTGTTCAATAAAATACATGAATTTTTAAATAAATAGTTAAATTTTCATCTAGAAAAGATACATTTTTCACTCAAAATGAAATAGTTTTTAACCAAAAAAAAAGAAAATTGTTAACAAAGTAATTTATTTTCAGCCAAAAAGGTGACTTCTTAATTAAAATTGTTAACTGCAATAGTTAAATTTTCATTTTTAAAATAAATTAAAAAAAATATATTTTACAAAGTGGTCAAATTTTCAAAAAAGACGAATTTCCAACAAAATAGTTTAATTTACAACCAAGAAAATAAATTTTCAACATAAATAAGTGAACTTTACACCAAAAACTTAAATTTTCAACTAAAACATGATTTTTAATCCAAAAAGAATAATTTTTACCTAAAAAGTGAATTTTCAATAAAATACATAAATGTTTAGCAAATACATGAATCCCCTCCCCCCAAGTAAAATTTTCAACAATATTATAAATTTTTCTACCAAAGAAAAACATTTTTAACAAACTAGTTGAATTTTTAATCTAAAAAGACAAATTTGCAAGGAAGCAATTTAATTTACCGCAAAAAAATTACCTTTTAATTTTCTTGAATTTCCTACAAAGTGAATAACTTTTTGACCAAAGAGTTTAATTTTTAGATAAAATTATTAATTTTTTAACGAAAAATATTAATTTTCAACTTGAAAAGACGATTTTTTAACAAAATACATGCATTTTTAACTAAAAAAGAATAATTTAAAACCAAAAATGGAAAAGTTAAATTTTCAGTTAATAAAAATAGTTTTTAAAAAATGGTTGAATTTTCAACTAAAAAAAAATATATATTCTTCACCCATAGTGGAATTATTACATTTAAGATTTTAAGAATATACTTTTACAAAAAAAAAATACATTTTTAAGAAAGCAGTTCCATTTGCAACCAAATAGTTGAATTTTTAACGAAAAAAGATCAATTTTCAACTAAAAATGCAATAGTTAAATTTACCGTTAGAAAATTAACGTTCAACAAATAAATTTTTTTTTAAGAATATTATAGAATTTTAAACTAAAGAAAGGAGTTTTTAAAAAAAATAGCTGAATTTTTATTCTAAAAAGAAAAATTTGTAACAAAGTAATTGAAATTAAAAAAAAAAACCTTTTTAATTTTGTTGAAGTTTCTATTGAGTAAATCAGTTTTTCTCTCAAGTGTTACATTTTGAAGTAAAATTAGGAATTTTCAACAAAGAAGAATTACTTTTAATCAAAAAGACGAATTTTCAACAAAATACATACATTTTCAACTAAAAAGTATCAAATTTGAACCTAAAATGGAATAGTTGAATTTTCAGTTATTAAAAATAAATTTCAAAAAAAATTTTAATGAAATAGTTGAAATAGTTGTTACAAAAACAAAACTAAAAATTTTAAACCAAAAGTTGAATAATTACGTTTAAAATTAAAAAAAAAAGTATGTACAAAAATGAATTTTTATTAAAGCCAACAATACAATAATTTAATTTTATAGTCAGGGTAATCTGAATTACTCTAAATTATTTGGATTACTCCGAATTAGAAGTGGATTACAGTGGATTATAATTGTATTACTTGGATTACCTGATATTACCCCGAATTTTTATATCACAAGCAGATTACTCCAGATTACGCCAGATAACAAGTGGATCAATCCGTTACGAGTGGATAAATACGTTTTAAAAGTGGATTACTGCGGATTAAAACTGGATTATAAGTGGATTAATCTATTTTACAAGTAGATTAATACATTTAACAAGTGGATTAATACGTTTAACAAGTGGATTAATACGTTTTACGATTGCATTACTCCGGTTTAGAAGGGGATTGCAAGTGTAGTAATCCGGTTTACAAGTGGATTAATATGTTTTACAAATGGATCAATACGCTTAACAAGTGGATTAATACGTTTTGCAAGTCGATTATTCCGGTTTGAAAGTGATATACACGTGGATTAATCCGATTTATGAGTGGATAATTAGGTTGAAAAGTGGATTAATTAGGTTTACAAGTCGATGAATACGTTTTACAAGAAGAATTATACGTTTTACAAGTGGATTACTCCGGTTTAGAACTGGCCTGCAAGAGGATTAATCCACTTGACAAGTGGAAAAATATGTTTTACAAGTGGATTAAGACGTTTGACAAGTGGATTCCTCCGTTTAGAACTGTATTACAAGTGGATTAATCTGATTTACAAGTATATTAATACGTTTTACAAGTGGACTAATACGTTTTGCAAGTAGATTACTCTGGTTTAGAACTGGATTGCAAGTGAAATAATACGTTTTACAAGTGGATTACTCCAGTTTAAAACTAAATTACAAGTGCATTAATCCGTTCTACAAGTGGATTAATACGTTTTACAAGTGAATTACTTCGGTTTAGAACTAAATTACAAGTAAATGAATACGTTTTACAAGTGGATTAATATGTTTCACAAGTGGATTACTTCGTTTTGAACTGCAGTGCAAGTGGATCAATCCGTGTTACAAGTGGATTTATACGTTTTACAAGTGGACCACTACGTTTTATAAGTGGATCACAAGTAGATTAATACGTTTTACAAGTGAATTAATACGTTTTACAAGTGGATTAATATGTTTTACAAGTGGATTACTTCGTTTTGAACTGCAGTACAAGTGGATCAATCCGTGTTACAAGTAGATTAATACGTTTTACAAGTGAATTAATACGTTTTACAAGTGGATTACTTCGATTAGAACTGGGTTACAAGTGGATCAATCCGCTTTATAAGTGGATAATTACGTTCAACAAGTGGACCAATACGTTTTACAAGTGGATTAATGCGTTGTACAAGTGGATTACTCCGATTTAGAACTGGATTACAAGTAGATAAACACGTTTTACAAGTGGATTTATACGTTTTACAAGTAGATTAATATGTTTTACAAGTGGATTACTCCGTTTGGAACTGCAGTACAAGTGGATCAATCCGTATTACAAGTGGATTATTACGTTTTACAAGTGGACCGATACGTTCACAAGTAGATTACTCCAGTTGAGAACTAGACTACAAGTGGATTAACACGTTTTTCAACTGGATTACTTCGGTTTAGAACTGGATTACAAGTGTATTACTTTCGATTAGAAGCAGATTACTCTGAATTACTTGAATTACTTGAGTTACTTCGGATTACAAGTGGATTACCCGAGTTACACTAAAGTACAGCCTTTTAGTTTAAACAAATTATATTTGTTTAAAAATTCACAAGTATTCTTAAAAATCAAATTAGTACTCAAAAATTTTACAACTTGTTGAAAAGTGTGTGAGAAAAAATTTTTATTTTACTTTTTTTACGAAAACTATATACTGAAACAACGTGCTATAATTAAACAATTATACAATCACTTTAACAAATTATATTATTGTTATTGTTGATTAAGAAACTTAGGACGTCTAGAAAATATGACTTTCGCGACTTTTTCCAAAAAAACAAATGTCCAAACAAATTAAAATTGTTTAAACAATTGAAAAATAGTAAAAAAATTACTAGTTATTCCAAAATAACCTATGACTGGTTATTATAGAGAAAAAATCCAAAAAGAGTTAATAAACAAAAATGGTACATAATATTCAAATTTGTCCCTTATGGGGTTTCTTTAGGGACCCACAGAATGGCTAACAGACATTCACAGGACCTTTAGGTACTTAGTTAAAGGTATAAATTAATTAATCCTTCTAAATTTTATTGCCCTAAAGCTCATGCTTACAGTGCAAGCGACTAAATCTGTCCGGAAAGTATCCGACCTTGTGCTCTAACTTTGTACCTAGTGTTATACTATTTATTGTTAAAGACAGGTATTGACGAACCTGCAAATTTTTAGTCGACTAGGGTACGCAGTTGCGTAAACGTCTGACCTCGTACGCGTCGCATTTCAGGATGACGGAACGCATCAAACAAAGATTGTGCTTTTACTTTTGCCAAAAATTTATCCATTCTTGTTTGGAAATCATTTTCATGATTCAGAAAGTATATGGTAATAAGTCTATGAATGAAAATAAAATTAAAAACTGTTGAGGCGATTTAAAATTGGTCGTACTTTAGTGGAAGGTGACTCTTGCTCTGGTAGGACTGCACCAGCCAAAACACTTCAAAATGTGGAACGAGTACAAATGTTTATTAATGGAAATCGTTGTTTAACAGTTAAAAAGCTAGAGGAAGACATCAGAGATCCAAAAAGCTATCGTGTAGAAAACTTTGAGCTTGGTCCTTTTCCACGAGAATGCACCTGTCCATTCATCGCAGCTTATCCAGCGGTAATTGGTAAATGACCAAAAATTGCACAAGTACCTTGCACAACTTCAGCAGCCCTTATACAGTCCTGACCTAGATTCCGAAGGGACTGTGGCTTCCAAAGGGAATCCTTTGAAGAGGACATCATCCCCATTGACCAGAATCAACTCTTACTCCTGGTACACTACACGGTCGGATACTTTCCGGCCAAACTTACAAAGTAAAATATGAAAAGTAAAGTAAAATGCTAATTAAACAAATAGCAATTTCGAGGCTCTTCATCCCAAATTTTGACTGAAGGCCCCCAAAGTCCTTGGGCCCCCAGACTATTGCCTATATTAGCCGTATGGTTAATCCGGTACTGATACTTGTGTATGTCTGCGTAGTTCAGTTTCACAACGAAGTCGAGTATGTACCGCAAGGTAGGTACGAACGTACGTAACGCCAATGGTGCCAATTATCATGCATTAGACCTCCTTGTTGTTAAAAAAAAAACTTATGCACTCACGGCGTAATTACTGTCGACCCTGTCGAGAGCAGGTCGAAAGGGTAAGCGGCAATACTTGAGCAGTCTGGGAGCTACCCGCCTTTACGCGCTGGTAACACTTCGGGCAAACAGCTTTTAGAGCAGGTCTTATTTTTTGGTTTTGAATGATGATTAACACTTTGAAGGCGCGACGCTCATCTTTGAGGCCAGTTCAGTCGCTTGGAAGCCGCGTTTAGCTTGCCCATAGCGAGCGCGCTTCCAGTCTACGAGGTGCAAATTAAGGTGACATTTCCGAAAAATAGAATGGGTTTAAGAGGATAAAGAGTAGGTATCGTCTCGTGTATCGTCTCGTTATGTTAGCTCTAGACGAATTCGGTAGCTAATTTGTTCATATTGATTTTAAGGGAGCGTCCTGTATTACGTTTCGCTATGATCCCTCGCAGCCGATTTTTGGTTTTTTGTTTTTGAAAAATGCTTTGTAAACAATAAACGAAGAGTTAATCATAATTGGGATTTTAGGATGAATTCATCTACAGGTAATGATTTTTATCCTATGAAGACTGGTCTTTTTTTTGTTAGTTAAAGCTGAATAACTTCTCTACTGAATTTTCGAAGATGATTTTCTTTTAATACTATGGAAACAATGAACAAACAGTCATTCATAATTAGATTTTTGCGCGTGAATCATCGTACAGGTCATACTTATTTTTAAATATGAAATATAAATTAAATTTTATATATAACAGTCAATCGAACAAATAATGAGTTAAAACTATTTGATACTAGTAAGAAAGTACTTTGAACTACATTATTTACACATTTTTTATTGTGAGAACGTTGATATCATTAAAGATTACCTTAGACAGCATATTGATTTAACAGATTAGAGGTCGTCCATAAATTCTTTTATATTTTTTTAAAGAATTTTTGTCCCTTTTTTCAAAAAACTTCCCCTTCCACTTGATTTTTCGTTTAAATTTAAAATAAATTAATAAAACCCAATAAGAAAATGCAACTACTCTTGGTTAAAAGTTAATTTTTTTTGTTGAAACATTTATTATTATATTTTTAGTTTGAAATTCATCTCGCTTGGTGAAAAATCTATTATTTGATTGAGAATGTAATTATTTTGTAGAAAATTCGTTTAATTTTTGATTAAAAATTACTTTTTATAACTACAACTGTAACTTTAATTTTTTATTGAAAATTAATCTTTTTTTAGTTTAAAATTTGAATCTTTGATTCAAAATTTATCCTTTTTTTAGAAAATTAATCTCGTTGGTGAAGAATCAACTTTTTGGTTCGAAATTCAACTCTTTGGTTGAATATTGAACTCTTTTCTTGAAATTTAATTTTTTAAAGATTAATCATTTTAGTTGAAAATTTATGTATTTTATTGATTATTTCTCTGTTTTTATTGTAGAAAATAAATCTTCTAGTTAAAAAATGCACTGTTTGTTTTAAAGTTAGGCTCTTTGGTTAAATTTTGAAATCTTTCCTTGAAAATTTATTTTTTTTATTAAAGATTTATAATTTTAGTTGAAAATTTATATTTTTGTTTGAAAATTTAATTATTTTGTTAAGAATTCGTTTTATTGTTGAGAATTAATTCTCAGCAGATTAACTTTAAAGATTAGGAGTCATCCATAAACTAACTCTTTTTTATTTTTGTTAAGCATTCTTATTTTTTCCCCTGTTTTCAAAAAACTTCCCCTTTTACTTAATTTTTCGTATCTATAAGAAAATGCAACTATTCTTGGTTAAAAGTTAATTTTTTTTTTGTTGAAACATTTATTATTATATTTTTGGTTTAAAATTCATCTCGCTTGGTGAAAAATCTATTATTTGATTGAAAATGTAATTATTTTGTAGAAAATTTGTTTAATTTTTGATTAAAAATTGCTTTTTATAACTAAAACTGTTACTTTTATTTTCTATTAAAAATTAATCTTTTTTTAGTTTAAAATTTAAATTTTTGATTCAAAATTTATCTTTTTTCTAGAAAATTAATCTCGTTGGTGAAAAATTAACTTTTTGGTTCCAAATTCAACTCTTTGGTTGAATATTGAACTCTTTTCTTAAAACTTAATTTTTTTTTAAGCCTAATCATTTTATTTTAAAATGTACGTATTTTATTAATTATTTTTCTATTTTTATTGTAGAGAATAAAACTTCTACTTAAAAATGAACTTTTTATTTTAAAATTAGTCTCTTTGGTTGATTTTTAAAATCTTTTCTTGAAAATTTATTTTTTTGATTAAAGATTCATAATTTTAGTTGAAAATTCATAGTTTTGTTTGATAATTTAATTATTTTGTTAAGAATTTGTTTTATTGTTGAGAATTAATTCTCAGCAGATTAACTTTAAAGATTAGGAGTCATCCATAAACTCTTTTTTATTTTTTTTAAGAATTCTTATTTTTTACCCTGTCTTCAAAAAACTTCCCCTTTCACTTAATTTTTCGCCTAAATTTAAACTAAATTAATAGAACCCAATAAGAAAATCCAACTATTCTTGGTACAAGTTAATTTTTTTTTAACGTTTATCATTATATTTTTGTTTCGGAATTCATCTCATTTGGTAAAAAAATCTACGATTTTGTTGAAAATTTAATTATTCTGTTAAAAATGCAACTATTTTGTTAAAAGTCATCTCTTAGGGAAAATAATTGAACTTCTTACTTAAAATTCAAACTAATTTGTTTAAAATTAATTTTTTTGGTTAAAGATTTATTTCTTTGGTTGAAAATTCAATAATTTTGTTGAAAATTCGTTTTGTTTTTGGTTGAAAATTATTCTTTTAACTGAAAATTTAAATATTCCATTATTGGTTGAAAAGATATCTTTTTTAGTTAAAAACTGAACTTTTCAGATAAAAATTAATTTTTCTAGTCAAAAAATTTAAGTGCTTGGTTGAAAATTCATGCATTCTGTTGATAATTCATACTTTTCTTCACTGAAAATGCAACTATTTCATTTTTGTTTAAAAATTGATATTTAAATTAAAAATTGTATCCTTTCTGGTTAAAAATTTATGTATTTGATAAAAAATCGTCTTTTTGGGTTAAGTTCAACTGTTTTTGATTAAAAATTAAAAGCTTTTTTTTAATAATAATTATTACGTGTTTCGTTTAGAATTCATTTTTTTGTTGGAAACTCAGGATTGGAAATTTATTTATTTTGCTGAAAACTGCTCTTTTTCTGTATAAAAATAATTTGTTTGGTTGAAAGTATAACTACTTGATTAAAAATTCGTCTTTTTTTGTTGAAATCTACTACAAAAAATTCATTTTTTTCTTTGAATATTCATAATTTTAGTTAAATACTTAACTATGTTATTAAAAAATATTTTTTTATCAAATTCAACTGGTTAATAAATTTTTTACTAAATTGTGGAATTGTTAATTTGAAAAAATTATTTTTAACAAAATATGCGATTCTTTGATACGAATTTTATTGAATTTTTGTTAAACATCCATTTTTCTGGTAGAAGAGTTTTGATTTTAGTTGGAAATGGTTTCCTTTATAACTAAACTATATTTTTGAAAATTCATATTTTTTGGTGAAAATGAAAATATATTTTCGTAAAAAAATCAATTTGTTCAACTGGGAATTACCCTACACTATTTGGATTGGAAATTTCTCTTTTCCAGTAGAAAATTTATTTTTTCTTTGTCAAAAATTAATGTTTATGGAGAAAAATTGAACTATTTCTTTAAAATTCAACCCAGTTTGTAGAAAATCAAACAATTTTAATAAAAAATATCCTTTTTGATTGTAAAGTTAACTTATTTTGTTGAAAATTCATCTTTTTGGTTGATCATTTAACTATTCATAACACTCAACTATTATTTATTAAAATTTAAAATGTGTCTTATTAGTTGAAATATCAAATATTACATTTTGGTTTTGAAAATTCATTTTATTTTGTTAGAAAATAATTTACGTTTTATAAAATTTAACAATTAAGTTAAAATGTCTTATTTTTTGGTTGAAGATGCTTAACTTTTGTTGAAAAATCATCTTTTTGGTCAAAAATTTAAATATTTTGTTAAAAAATTCGATTTTATTGTTTGTTAAAAATGTATGTTTTAACTGAAAATTGAACTCACCCCGTTATTTTTCATTTTAGTTGAAAATTAATCTCTCTGGTGCAAAATTTAACTATGTTGTTAAAAAATTCATACTTTTTGGTTAAAGATTTATTTCTTAACTGGAAATTAACATATGTATTTCATTTTTTATGTGAAAATTTATATCTTTTATAGTTCAAAATTCAACTACTTTGTTGAAAATTTATGTATTTTGTTGAAAATGTGTCTTTTTCCGTACAAAATCAATTTTCTTGGTTGAAAGTTCACCTATTTATTTAAGATTTTATCATTTTTGAGATTAAACTATTTAGTTTAAAGTTTTACCCACTTTGTTTAACATTCAACTATTTAGTTATAAATTCACCTATTTTTTTGAAAATGTGTCTTTTTCCGTAGAAAATTATTCTTCAAGGTTAAAATTCATGTTTTTGGTTGAAAATTCAACTATTTGGTTAAAAATTTATCTACTTTGTTAAAAATTAAGCAACTTTGTCTACTACTATCCTTTTTGGTTAAAAAGTCAAGTGTTTTGTTAAAAAATCAAAAGTTTTTGATTGAGTATTTTACTATTTTGTTTAATATGCATCTTTTTTGGTTGACTTGAACTGTTTTTAGTTCAAAACTCAAATCTTTTTTACTTAAAAATTAACTATTACATTTCTTGTTAAGAATTTATCACATTTGCTTAAAAATTATCCACTTTGTAGGAGATTCACCAATTTTGTTAAAAAGTTATATTTTTCTTTAAGATGCTTAATTTTTGTTGAAAAATCGTGTATTTTGTTGAAAATTTACCTATCAGGTTAAACTTTCATCTTTTCACGTAAGCCTAATTTAGGTGTAGTGATCGACCATAATTTCTTCTAATCCAATGTTATTCTATGCAGTTCGGGGTAATCTTAGGTAATTTAGAATACTTTTTACATAGAGGTAATCCGCCGTAATCCACCTCCGTTGGACCGGACTTTTAGGCATTGTTTCTCCTCGAGCCACATCCTATTTTTAGCCCTCGTACATACTAGTTTTTGTATTCAAATTTTTAAAAAACAATTCTAATTTAGAGTTTGGAACCCTATTGTGGGAACCATCCTCACCTAAGAAGTTTAAATAAGTTTGGTTCTTATTTTTTTGTCTATAAAGAAGGAACGTTGGTAGGGACTAGGGTTGCGTCTCGATGCTATGTATAAAGAATTTGAGACAGTAACATAAACTTCGGGCTGGTGTTTACGCAGGTAGACCTCAAGGTGGTCGCACCTAGGTGCGAGATCTTTCGATGTATGTTTACCAGAATATCTCGATGCAACCTGTCTTGGTTGAGTGGAACTTCGTCTTAAAACCAAGACCAGTTCGTACATTTAGTTTCAAACTAGCAGAAATAATTCACCGTAAGTCGAAATGACAGGTCGAAACCTTGAAGAAGAACGCGATAAAAAACTGTTTGAAAATGTTGAAATTTCATCTTGAGATCGAAACTTCACAATGAAAAATAGTAAAATAACTGCGCTGACTTTCAAACGTGACCTCTCGTTAAATAAAAGATTAAGAAACTTTTTAGAAATACCATTGGAAAACCTATGAAATTTCGCGTCGATGGACCCCTCATAAAGATATCTTCCATCTTTAAGGGACAATATAGAGCCAATAACAGTTCAAAAATCTTCACGCGTTTTCCAATCTCC
>JAUELO010000274.1:2450806-2463436 GCA_032357855.1 Amphibolips quercusostensackenii | reverse complement strand
TTAGTGTCATGTTACATTTATTTCTTTGGTCAAAAATCCAACTATTCTTTGTTAAATGTTAATTTTTTTATTTTGAAAAGTCCAATATTAAATTTTTGTTTGAAAATTTCTATAATTGTCTACAAATTCTATTATTTGGTTGAAAATCAATTATTTATTGGAAAATTTGACAATTTAAAAAAAAACATTCTTTTTGGTTAAGAGTTCACCTAGTTTGGTAAAAATTCAACTTTTTAGGTCACAAATTTATCTCTAGTTAAAAATTTAAATTTTTGTTGGGAAATTTAACTATAATATTTCAAAATTCGCTTGATTGTATAGAAAATGAATTTTTTTAATTAACAATTTAAATCTTCTAGTTAAGATTAATTATTTTTGGTTAAAAATTCATCTTTTTTGTTTAACTGTTATTATTTAGTTAAAAATTAAATCATTTTGTTGAAAATAAGATTCAGTCAGAAAGACATTCTTTTTTTTTTAAACTTCAACTGTTATTTTTAAATTAATCTTTTTTAGCAAAAAATTTAACTATTTTTTTTAATTATGTATTTTTTTGAAGATTCAACATTTCCTAAATCATTAAATGTTTGTCCTAGGAATCCCCAAATCTTCCAGAAGTAGAAATCGAAACTATCTTAATCTAAAGAAACACTTTTATGAAGAAAATAATTATTTTCCAGAAATAACTGACCTCCGAATTTCAATCAAAAATGTTACAACTACCACTTAACAGATATGACTAAAGTTGTCCAAAAATTAATTTTGGATTCGCGAAATTGGATTATTTTGATCCGAAGTTAATAATGAGAATAATATGTAACGGTTTGATTTTGATCTCCCAGGATTTACTGTAGCGATGACCCAGAAATTAATTATTCTTCATATTATTTATGTTTTATGCACGTTAAATATTGTATGTATATCTGCAATTCTAGTGTGTGAAGTACAATCTCTTTTCAATCCCAGGTAATTTAATAAAGTTTCTGATGGCTAGTTGCAAGAACATTTCAATAATTGATCAAATGCTGATTAAATTTTAATTTATTTAAGCAAAGAATGTTTAATTAGTATGTAATAAGGATCCTCTTGAATAAATTAGGCAAATATTTTTTCCAAATTGAAAGATCCTGGCATATGGAACGTTGTATTATTAATCGTTTGGAGGATTTGATCAGCTTTGCGTATCAGGATCAAGAAACCTTTAAAACTTGGAAATCCTATTTGAATCCATCCAATCCTATGGAATTCCTTTTGCTACCCCTTCAAAGGTTATAAAAAATAAATAAATAAAAATATAAAAATAAAATAAAAACCTGCGAAATTTCATGAAATCCGATGATATCTCCTCCAAAACCGTGTTACCAACCGTACTTTTTTGTTTGAAAGTTTTTGAAACAAAAGGGAATAATGGAATAAGGTGTTGTTTAGTGTTCGAACATGCTGCGGGGCAAGACCAACAATATGCAGCTTCTTAGAAATGTTAAAATGATCAAATCATTGTTTTATTAAGATGATCATCACCAAAGAAAATATGATGTACAATAACGTGGAACCCAAAAAAAAGTGGATCTCTTCCACATCAAATTAACTTTTTATAAAGCAATGAATGTTAACCCGTCTTGCCCCGGTCTACCCTATTATTAATCGCTTGTAGGATTTGATTTCGATCAGACTTTTGTATTACGATTGTGGGTAGGTTTTTTGTTTGAGTTGGTGAAATAAGAGGGAAGAATGGAATGAGGTGTTCCTTGGTGTTAGGACAATATCTTCGACCCCCAATGTCGGTAGCGATTAGCCGACGTTATGAGCTGTTGATTCTGGCCACGTAGTGGCCCCCTAAGCTGCGGGGTCTCGGGGACTTGATTTATTGATATCGCATGCAAAGCCCGCCTCTGCGTTCTCCGATATACCCTAGCTCGGCCTGGCCATAGACTAGAGTCCCTTTCCTGCTTCACTTGGTCATAGCACCACATAGCCCCGTTTCATATACGAGTACGTACTGTCCATAAATTAGTACTCTAGCATTAGCGCGCACGCGTACACACCCACACTACTTAATGTACATATATACATATGTGTAGTATTTGTAGATATACGAGAGAGAAGAGAGGAGAGACAAAGAGAGGGGGTGGCAGTGTGGCACTACCCTCTGCTAACATACTAGGATTATACGAATCTAATTGGATATATGGGATTTGCACATTCTACTCCATTCCGAGGCACTACTACTGTGAAATAATCGTCAGATTTCTTGTCGAGTTGTGAAAAGATTATATTGCCTTAGAACTTAATCATCAAATTTTTCCTAATAGTATCTCTAGTTGCTAAAATATTCTATTAGTTATCTTATAAAAAGTGTAATAGGTATGACAATGACATACTTGAGACCAGGAAAAAACCTCGACGATGTTGGGAAGATTATTTTTTGTCAACGTTTCGAAAAACACATGAGCTCATCCGGAAACAAAATCATAAAGTGAAAAATAAGTCCTTAATACAATCTCTACAAGGCTAAACTCTACACAAATGAATTAGATGATGTTAGATTTTGTTGGTACACTGGTCCATTCTTTAAAAGAAAACATCTGTATATTTGGTTTGTTCTATTGTTGTATCTTCTTCCAAACGTGTTGTATAATTAGCTGATATTAATTGATGTTGACCATCACATAAGAATTAAATAAGATGTTGGGTTTTCTGGGTATACTGGTCCAATATAAGTATTGAATCAGCGCACCAATACTGCGAAATAATCGTCAGATTTCTTGTCGAGTTGTGAAAGTATTCTATTGTCTTGGAATTTAACTATAAAAATTTTCCTCGTAGTATCACTACTTGCTTACATAATCTATTAGTTAAATTTTAAAAAGCGTAATAAATACAACAATGACATACTTGAGATCAGAAAAAGACCTTGATGATAAGAATATTCTTCATAGTCAACGCTTTGAAAAACAAATGATCATCTTATCAGAAAACAAAATTCCAAAATCAAAAATAAGTCCTTAGTACAATCTAAGAAGCCAATATGTCGCAGTTGGAAAAAACCATTCTCTTAAATTTACCTTTTCAGTTAGTACTGTAGTTGATAATATTCTAAATGTTACTATTTACGTCTATTAACTTATTCATTCATGTCTATTACATTGAACCCTACCAGGCTAAACTCTACGCAAATGAATTAGAAGATAATACATTTTGTTGGTATGCTGGTCCATTCTTTGAAAGAAAAAATCTGTATGGTTTATTCCATTATTGCATCTTCTTCCAACCCTGTTGTATGATTAGCTAATGCTTATTTATATTGACTAGGTGAGAATTTAATTAGAAGATATTGAATATTGTTAGTATACTGGTCTAGTATATGTACTGGACCAGTATACCAACAGAATCCAACATCTTCTAATTAAGTTCTTACCTTATTAATATAAATAGCATAAGCTAATCATACAACAGGACTGGAAGAAGACACAACAATGGAAAAAGCCAACTATACAGGTGGGATTTTTTGTGGAACACTATACCAACAAAATCCAACATCTTCTAATCTTACCTAGTTAGAATCAATTAACATCAACTAATTATGCAACACGGTTGAAAGAAGATACAACAATGGAATAAACCACACCGATGGGTTCTTTCAAAGAATGGACCAGTATACCATTACCAGTATACCAGTATACCAGTATACCAGTATACCAGTATACAATTGATCTCCTAATTAAAGTCTTACATGGTCAACATCAATCAACATCAGCTAATATACGACAATAATTAAGATAATTTTCAAATTAAAAACATCAACATTTTCCATATAACAACAAGTCAAGCAACATTTAGTAATTATAATTTCAAAACGTTTTATATGTCATGTAAAAAATTATTCAGGAAAAAAATCACCCTACTGGAAAGCTTCGTTAATTTTTAAGAAGTTTTGGTCTGGCAACCTTTTTCACAGCTATCTTTGAAGAACAGGTCATCGCCTTTGGTGAAAAAGTTATAGACGAATCGCTTTTATTTCCAAAATATTACAAAATACCACACATGAACTCCCAACTTGAATTCTCTAAATAGGTAAAAATACAGATAATTTTTCATTTACACTGACTGTAAAGGGTTTGTAAGATACATTTGTCGCATAATGTAACGAAACTTAACTAGCGGAACGGCATATTTGACCATGTTCGCAAATTGTTATCTTCAAGTCCATTCAGTAAACGAGTAATTAAAAGAACTTCAATAATTGTTATAAAAAGAAAACAGGAGATCCTTCGCTTGCAGAAATGTAATTCACTTACTTCCAAACTTTGATTACAAATCGGAAAATCGCAAAGAAAACGTTTTATTTCGATAAAATGGTAGACCGTTTTAAGTTTGCCCTATAAGTTGAGAAAGTCTTTACTTCAACTTTTTATCGATTACTATAAAAAGTACCATTATAAAGCTATTTAAAGCGGATATAATTAGGACTTTTTTTTGCAACTAAATACTATAACGATTTTGGTTTGACTAGTATACCAAAAACCGTCGCTTCATCGACAGAAAAAAATATACTTAATTCTGATTTAGAATGTTTAACTTTATTGATCGCTGCTCTCGTTATATTAAAAATTAAGTTATCTAGAAGCTACTATATGACCTGAAGAAGAAAAAGAAAGTGATCGAAAGAGCAGAAGGCGTGTCCCTTTACAGCATTTTTTGTTGCTTTCCACCCCAGACTAAGACCAGATTCGCTGTGTCTCTCCTTCCAGAGTTGCTTATCAACCTCGCACCCTCATCGTGTCTCGCTTTCTGACTGTTAGGTGGGTGTGGTTGTACTGATTTCACACTAGAGTTGCGTCTAAAAGCCCGTGGATAATTTCCAGCAGTACAACCTTTGCCCAGATAGCAGTCACGTATTTTCAGGGGTAGCATTAAAATAAAAACGATTCAAGTTGAAAGAAACTTGAAAACGAGGATGACAGTGACATTTCCGCATCCTTTAGTGCTAATTTTTAATAATACAATTTTGGAAAAAGGGGATTTCGATATTAATTATTTTAGGAAGATTTATATTAGTATTCATCTCATTGTCTTTTCATGAATTTTCCTCCATTTTTAATAAGACAGTTTATAAATAATTTAATCAATTTTCATATTTCATGGAGAAGGAATAATTTGATGAAGAGATTTAAGGACATGCATTTGAATCCGGTTTTGCGGCGTTAGGTTTTATGACCAGAGGAGTAAATATTTTGGTCTAATTTTTTGCAGACGTATTCTATGTACTATTGTCTCAATTTCTCGAAGCTATTGTTTTATGAAACTATTTTCTTTTAGAATCAAGAAGTCCAATTATAGCGCGCCGATGAATCAAATCAAAAGAATTTAATGTTATACTTGTGATATCTTTCTGCAAATTGTAAACCAAATATTTTTGTTTAAAGAAAAAGTTTTGTGTTCCGTATTTCAGACGTAGAAATATTTACTTTCAATACTAGAAACAGTAAACTTGCAGAGAATGTTTTCTCAAACAAAAACCAACAATTATTTATATTCACCAAAGTTTTACAAATTGGTAAGAAGCGGTAGTAAGAAAAAATTCAACTGCAAAAAAACATTTTTAATGTTCATTTTTGTTATATCTTTAAAAAGGTTTGATTTAAAAGGCGTATTTCATTTTAAATTACATCAACAATAATATTTGACTTTTAAAATTATAGAGAAACTATTTTCCTCAGACATCTGGTCTTCTGCACAACTACCTAAAGCGTAGGAGAGTGCTAGAATATATAAGCTGCAGGATAGAATTAAATCGACAGAACACACCTTTCGATGACTAAGAATGTAATGGCAACATCACCCAAGGTGCCTGTTACCTGACATGTGAGGCTGCTACAGGCGAGTCAATTAGGAACATTGCTTTTTCAAAAATTGATCAATCATTGCATCGTTAAGAACGCATGCGCCAATAGCAGAGGCAGATGTTCCCGACACCTGGTTTCGTCGAATCACGGCGAGGGTGGAAGTATTAAATATTTGATAATCTGCGAAACAATCGCCAGGATTCTAATCGATCTAGTTTCATGGAATCTTCGGTTTTTATCAATGAAAAAATAATTATTATCTCTTTTTCTATCTTTCGAGTTCATATGGTTCAATGAACTTAATTAAGGAACAGATCACAATGCTTTATAATGTCACAGACCATTAGAAATAACAACATTCGCTTTTATTTAAAAACTTTCTGAATAAAGTTCCAGTTACATAGAAAGATTTAAAGTTTCACTTTAAAAAAAGAAATTGCTGTAAAATGTTCTGAAACAAGAATTAGCCATGCTTGGTTCATATTGAGCAATACGAATATTGAAAGTAATTGAATTGCTTTTCAGTTTTGAGATTGATGAAGACAGTGAACATAACTGAAATTAAAAATGAGTTTGCAAGCAAGTGATCTAAAATATAATTAAGACCCTATTGTTTTTCCTATGCATTCTTGACCATCATACTAAAAAGAAGTAGCCACTATCTGAAAGAATATTTTGAAGGAGACTACAATCTTTCTACTATTAAAACATACCTTTATATTAACAAATTCAAATTCTCTTAACGAATGAAATTACATTATTTTTTACCATTCTACCGGACAGTACAAGGATATTTCAGGATATTTAATTAATGTTCAAAAATATTCTGTTTATCACAATGCCTTGTTATGTAACTCATCGTCACACAGAACATCAACCTCTAATATTGTAAGACTTTGAAAATGAAGCTCAAATTATATAGAAAGAAATAAAGTTTCATTTTTGACAAAGAAATTAGGTCAAAATGTACTAAAACAAAAATTTACTATAATTGGATCATATTGAGCTATACCAATATTAAAAGTAATTCAATTGTTTTTCAGTTTTGAGATTCGTTAAGGCAGTGAACATGACTGAAGTTCAAAATGAGTTTGTAAGAAAGTGACCTAAATTATAATTGAAAACAATAGTTTTTTCCATGGATTCCTGACCAACATACTAGGAAAAAATAGTCACTATCTACAATAATATTTTAAAAGAGACTACAATCTTTCTACTATTGAAACGTACCCTTAGATTGACAAATCCTCTTAAGGAATAGAGTTCACATTATATTTTACTATTCTATCCGTAACATGTTAAGGTATTTCAGAATATCCAATTAATTTTTAAAGATATCTTGTTAATTGCAATATTATGTAATGTAACTCACTATAAAATAGAATATAAACACCTAATATTCAAAAATTTTCTAAAGAAAGTTTCAATTATTCTCGACCATCATACTGAGAAGAAATGGTCACTATCTAGAATAATACTTCCAAAGAAACTACAATATTTCTACTGTTATATCTCACTCTTTTATTACAAATTCAAATCCTCTCAACAAATAAAATGCCTATTGTGTTTAACCATTCTTCCTGTAGCATGACGGGATATTTCAGGATAATCAATTAATGTCCAAAGATATCCTGTTGATGAAAATGACTTTAAATGTAAGCCACTGTCAATCAGAACATTAACTTTAAATATTTAGAAACTTTTGAATAAAGTTGCAATATTGTTGATCATCATACTAAGAGGACATAGTCCCTATCTCAAACAATATTTTCAAAGAAACTACAATCTTTTCTACTTTTGAAACTTACCCTTACATTAACGAATTCTCTTAAGGAATAGAGTTCACATAATGTATTACTATTATGCCTATATAAATTTAGGATATTTCAGGATATCCAATTGATCTCTAAAGATATCCTATTGATTAAAATGTTTTGTGATGTAACTCACCATTACGCAGAACATCAACCCCTAATACTATTCAAAAACTTTTTAAGGAAAGTTCTAATTATTTCTATCATACTAAGAAGAAGCAGTCGCTATCTAAAACAATATTTTCAAAGAAACTACAATCTTTCTTCCTTTGACCATCATACTGAAAAGAAATAGTCACTATCTAAAACAATATTTTCAAAAAGACTACATTATCACTACTATTGAATCTTATCATTGTACTAACAAATTCAAATACTCATTACGAATGGAGTTCACCTTATGTTTTACTATTCTACCAGTAGAATACCGGAATGTTGCAAGATAGTCAATCTATGTCTGAGGATATACTGTTGATTACAATGACTTGTAATTTAACTTAGAGTCACGAAAAACATCAAATTCTAATATTTAAAAGCTTTAAAAATAAAGTTTTAATTATTTTTGACCATCGTACTGAGAAGAAACAATCATTATCCAAATCGAGATATGTAAGGGTATCCAATTGATGTCCGAAGATATTCTCTTGACATCCTATAGATATCTGCTGAATATTTAAGAGATATCCGTACAAACCTAGAATTTCTATATCCCTGGAATATTTATACGATACCCTAAAAGTTTTTTGGACATTTATGGGATATTCAAATGTCCATCTGAACAGAAGCGTCGGAGCCTTTTTTTCTAGGTGGGGGCGGGGACATAGACTTGTAATATCAAATGGCACAATTTGTACATAGTATAATAATATTATACTATGTACAAATCTTACATACATTATAAATAATGAAAAAGCAATGAATAGTATATAATAAATAATAATAAATAATGAATACAACTATAAAATTCATTTGCCAAAGATTTCACAAAAATTTCAATGATTTTCCATAGATTTCAGAAAGGTTTCAAATATTTTGCAAAGATGTTAAAAATATTTTAAATATTTCGCAAAGATTTTAATGATATTTCAACTATTTTGCAAAGCATTCAAACGATTTCAGAAAGATTTTACAAAGACTTTACAAAGATTTCAGTAATTTAACAGTAATTTTAGATAGATTTCAAAGAGTGCGCAATGATTTTAATGATTTTCCAAAGATTTCAATAATTTCGCAAATAATATCAGATATTTCAAAAATATTTTAAATATTTCGCGAAGATTTTTTAAGATTTCAATAAGATTTTACTAAAGTTTTGATGATTTCCCAAAGATTTCAAATAAATTTCAAAGATTTCTTAAAGGCTTCACAACAATTTAAAATATTTTGGATAGATTTAAAAGATTTTAATGACTTCAATGACTTCAAAGGCTTTAATGATTGTTCCAAGATTCCACAAAATATCATCAAATATTAAAGAAATATTTAGGAAATCTTAAAAATATTTCGCAAAGATTTCCAAAGATTTTAATAATTTCACAAATATTATCAGCCATTTTAAATACCCCGCAAAGATTTTTCAAGATTTCAGCAAGATTTTATAAGGATTTCAATGAATTCCCAAAGCTTTCAAAGATTTCACAAATATTTCAAATATTTCGCAAAGATTTTAGATAGATTTTAAATATTGCACCAAAACACAAATTTTTACCAAAATACTACACAAAAAAAAATAAAATTGTTACATTTTTAGTTGAAAAAATTATTTTCAAAGAAAACAAAAAAATTACAAACCAGTTGAGTTCAACGAAAAAAGATAAATTTTTTACATAAAAATCGAATCCCTTAACTAAATAAAAACATTTTCTATGAATTTTACACGAAATAGACTAGTTTTCAAGCTGAAAAGTTAAATTTTTTTAGAACACAGTTGACTTTAAATTAAAAAAATGTATTTTCAACAAGAAAGCTAATTTTCAATCAAGAAAGATTAATTTTTAACCAAAAGTTTAAATTTTTAACTAAAAAAAAATAATTTTTCAAGCAAAAATGGAATCATTAAAGTTACAGTTCAAAAAACTAATTAAAAAAAACGCATTTTTGACTGGTTGAATTATACTAAAAAAGTAAATTTTTGAACAAAATAGTGGAATCTTGAAGCAAAATCATGAATTTTCAACAAACAAGATTAATTTTCAACCCAAATATAAGAATTTGTAGCAATATACATGAGTTCTTAATTCAATATACAACATACATAAATTTTCTTCTAAATAATTAAATTAAAAATATAATTTTTTAGTCAGAAATTGATTAGCTAAATTATAATTTAAAAAAGCTGATTTTCAACAATAGAAAAACAAATTTTCAGCCTGCTGAAGACAACTAAAAATAAAGAATTTTTGACAAAATTGTGGAATCGTCAACAAAAGTGATAAATCATGGACAAATAAGATTAATTTTCCAAACAAATTGAAGAATTTTTATTAGAATACATTGATTTTTTACAAATTAGTTGAATTTTTAACTTAAATAGGATCAATTTTTAACCAAAAATTTAAAAAAATGAAATTGTTAATTCTGCAGATAGAAAATATTAATTTTTCACAAAAAAAAATTTTTTTAATTTTTTAATCAAATAGTTTAATTTTCAGTCAAAAAGTTAATTTTCACCCAATTAGTTTGATTTTTTTACCAAATTGTGGAATTCCCGATCCCAAAAATTTCCCAAAAATTTCCAATAGATTTTGAAGAGTGCACAAAGATTTCAATGATTTTCCAAGGATTTTTAAAGATTCAAGAAAGATTTTCAATAGATTTTAATGATTTTATAAGGATTTCGAAAAGATTTTACAAATATTCCAATGATTTCCCAAAGATTTCACAAATATTATCAAATATTTTAAAAAAGATTTCACAAAGATTTCAATTATTTTCCTAGGATTTCAAAGATTTCAAAGATTTCAAATATTTTGTACAAATTTCGGCTAGATAAAAAAAACTTGACAAATATTTCAATTATTTCACAGAAATTTCAATTAGATTTTAAAGAATGCACAAAGATTTCAGTGATTTCCCAAAGAGTTCACAAAGATTTAAATAGTTTTACAAATATGTATTATCATACATTTCAAACATTTCCAAGGATTCCCAATGATTTTACAGAAATTTTTAAAATATTTGAATAGTTTCACAAAGATTTTAAATATTTCGCAATAATTTTGAATAGATTTCAAAGACTGCACAATGACGATTTCTGAGGGGCGGGGACATCTTTGAAATCTTTAGGAAATCATTGTAATCTTTCTGAAATAATTAAAAATATTCGTGAAATATTAAAAATATTTAGTAATATTTTTAAAATTATTAAAATCTTTGTGGACTCTTTGATATCTATTTGAAACTTTTATAAAATATTTTTAACTATCCGAAATTTGTGCGAAATATTGAAAATCTTTGTGAAATCTTTGAAATTTTTGGAAAATTATTGAAATCATTGTAAAAATTTTCGTATCTTTTTATAAATCGGCAGGATATTTGAAATATTTTTTAAATATTTAGTAATATTTGTGAAATTATTAAAATCTTTAGGAAATCATTAAAGCCTTTAGGAAATATTTGTAATCTATCCGAAATCTATCCGATATCTTTGGTAAAGCATAGAAATCTCCGTGAAATCTTTGAAATCTATTTATTTAAAATCTTTCTAAATTATTTGAAATTTTTGTAAAATTTTTAAAATCTTCAGAAACTCATTGTAATCTTTCTGAAATAATAAAAAATATTTGTAAAATATTTAAAATATTGGATAATATTTATGAAATTATTGAAATCGTTGTGAAATCCTTGAAAAACTATTAAAATATTAGTGCACTCTTTGAAATCTATCAAAAATTTTTGTTAAATAATTAAAATCTTTGCCAAGTATCTAAAATTTTTCTGAAATCTTTCAGAAATCATTAAAATTTTCGTGCACACTTTAAAATCTATTCAAAACTTTACTGAAATCTTACAAATCTATCCGAAATCTTTGCAAAATATTTAAAATCTTTAAAATCTTTAGAAACTAAAAAAACGCTTTGTGAAATCTTCCTGGTCCTTGTGAAATATTTTAGATTTATCCAAAATCCTTATAAAATATTTCAAATCTTTGGAAAATCATTAAAAATTTTATGCAATTTTTTAAACCTATGTGAAATTTTTGCAAAATATTCAAAATCTTTGTTTTGAAATATTTGATAATATTTGTGAAATTATTGTAATTTTTGTCAAATTCTTGAGAAATCTGTTTGCCGAGAATTAAAAATACCAAATTGGAAAATTCCAGACAAAAAATTAAAGAATTATAAAATATCCGAAAAAGAAAATTTCTAAATTATAAAATTCCCAAATTTTGGAAATTGAAAAATGTTTTTGTTCAATAAATATTGTTTATTTATTCAAAATATAAGAATGTAATATTTTTGCCAAAGACACAAAATTTTTTAATGTTCAAAGTTTTTAAAAATTATTGTTTCAATGTAAAATAACAACAATTTTAAAAAAGGATTTCTGAGTGCTGAGTTGAATTCTGCAAAGTTTTTTCGCACGTGTGTTAAAATTTATTTTTTATACCATATTTATACATTTATAGTTATTTCTGTTCAAACAATAATGTTAAAAAAAACTATTAACGTTTAAAAAAATTGTTTATGATAAAAAATTGGATTATTGTTATTTTAATGAATGAATATATTTTATCTATAAAAAACTCTTTTGAAATTATTTTAATCAATTAATATTCTATTGCGGATGTATTATGATTTGTCAATGTTCTGTCGGCAATTTTACAATTCGGAATTTTTTAATTTTGGCAATTTTATAATTTCGTGAATTTTATTATTAGGAACTTTTCCAATGCCGACATTTTACAGTGTCGGGAATTTTATTTTTCTGGATTTTTCAGTCATCACTTATAAGCTTTGAGAATTTTT
>JAUELO010000274.1:2433240-2443760 GCA_032357855.1 Amphibolips quercusostensackenii | reverse complement strand
ATTACCGAGACCACCTACGGGCTAGCTTATGTTTCGTTACGTCGATAGCAGAATCTCAGTACAGCTGTCGCCCCGTTGGTGTTCGGAAAAGTCGATCAGCGACCTTATTATCGAATTTAAAAGAGGCTTTACATTTTATAACACGAGCAAATCCGATTTAATTAAATCAAAGTTCACAGCTCAAAATGATCTCAAAGCAGAAAATAATATTTTTTTAATTTGAACTTACATTTATGAAAATTTGATTTAACATTCACTTAAACTAATTTTAGAAAATTTAAGATATAATAGAATCGGTTAATAATTAGTTAATCAGTTTACAGCAAGAAAAGCATCAAACTATTATTTTCATTGAAACATTTAAATAATTTCTACTTTATATCTAAAAGTGAAAAATCGTGACCATTTCAAAGTAACTTTGTCGTATTTCGATAGCCAGAAAGTTGTGCAAAGCATTTGTGCAATTTCTGGTGAATCACCAGAAATGGCTGAATGAGCTGCGATGAAAATCTCGCAATTATTATTTTGCAAACCTGATTGTTTTTTCACTAATTCAAGTTGCTTTGTATCTTAAATTTACAATTAAAAAGTAAATTATTTTAGAAATAATCCATTTTAAGGATTTTCTAGGCATAAAAAAAAGTTTGAAATCACTTATACTTCAACTTGATTTATAAAATTGCAAAAAAATTTGGAAAAGAAACTTGAGCGTGAATAATAAAATAATAGTAGAGGTCTTCCCTGTTAATTTAAATTTAGTTATTATATTACTTAAAAATAATAAGTATAATTTTTTCTAGTTATCCATTTTTTGAATTAAGCAATATATATATATATATATATTTCTTAATTTTAACTTTCATTTATAAATATTTTATTTATTGATAAGCTTTTTTAATGACTTTAAAAAATTTAGGTTTTACTAGATTAAATAATAAAAATATAATGATCATAAAAAACTTATGATAAAATAATGTTTGAAATTATTTTCATTGATCTATTTGAATAATTTTCAATTTATATATTTAAAAAAAATTTTAATTGCATTTCTGAAAATTTGAATGATAATAGCCTTTTATATTGATTTCAGAAAAAATTAAAACATGTCCATATAATTTTGAACATTGAATTCAGATAATAAATTCGGAATATCGTGAACACTTGAAAAAATTATATAATTGTAATGAAGGTATTTTAAATAAAAAATAAAATTTCATCATACAAATCAAAGCCCATATTCAATTACATAACCTCAAACTAATTCATGAATCTATATCACTTAATAAAAAACTATTAAAATTAAGTAATTATTAGCATTAAATAATTATCTTCATTGAAGCATTCTAATAATTTTTACCTTATATTTTCCTGAAAATTGAAATCATAATTAACCTTTTAAGCTAATTCCAGAAAAAATTAAAACACATGTAGCTTAGTTTGGAAAATTGAATCCAGATACATTTTAAAAATTATGTATCTGGAATAAGAGAACTTTAAATATGAATAAACTTTTATCATACAATTCATAGCCAATAATTAATTACATAACCTTATAATAAATAATGAATTTATGTTTCTTAATAGAAAAACATTAAAGTTTAATCCTTATGTAATTAATTATTGTGAGAAAAAGTTAATAGTCAATAATCAATTTATCAGTCCACGGCATAAAAAGCCTCCAACAAATATTTTCATATAAACATTAAAATAATTTTTACTTTATATTTTTTTTAAACTTGAAATTTTATTTCGAAAAATTTTAATTCTTAATAACCTTTTATACTTATTTTCAAAAAATTAAAACATATGTACATATAATTTTGAAAATTAAATTAAGATACTCATTGCACAACGTCACAAACATTTAAAAAAATTATATAATCGTAATAGAGGTACCTTGAATAGAAAATAAACTTTTATTATACAAATAATAGCCAATATTAAATTATATAATCTTATCGTAAATAATCGATTTACGTTACTTAACTACAAACAGTAAAAATTCAATCCTGATCTAATTTTATATTGTAAGAAAATTTTATCAGTAAATGTAGTTATTATACAGTTTACAACATGGAAAACCATAAACAATCATTTTCATTAAAACATTCAAATAATTTTTACTATATATTTTTCTGAAAATTTAAATTAATAAAAACTTTCTCAGCTAATTCTATAAACAATTACAATATATGTACGCATAATTCTGAAATCAGAATTCAGATACTCATTTCACAACGTCACAAACATTCACAAAATTTATATAATAAAAAAAAGGTGTTGTAAGCATAAATAATTTTTTATCATACAAATTATACTAATATTCAATCACATAACCTTGAAGTAAATAAGAAATTTATGTACCTAATTAAAAAAAATTAAATTTTAATCTTTATTTAAATTATTATTATAAAAAATTAATCAGCTTATCATTAATTAATCAATTCACAAAAGAAGAAGCATTAAACTCTAATTTTTAATAAAACATTCAAATAATTTTTACTTTGTTTTTATTTTTATTTTTATTTTGAACTTTTATTTCTGAAAATTAGAAAAAATGCGAGTTATAATAAAATTAGTTAATAATTAATTAATCTGTTAAGATATATAAAGCATCAAACAATTATTTTTATAGAAACATTTAAGTAATTAACTTAGACAATTTTGACATTACCAGTAGTAGAAGCAGGAAAAGTCTATTCCTACTATATTACATTACTACTGCCATATAGTCGATTCCTACTATACCACAATCTTACACAAGATGGAGGTTACCTCTTTTCATATGTAGGATACATGTCTTTTTAACCAAATAGTTAAATTCTAAGCTAAAAAAGATAAGTTTTGAACCAACAATAATTATTTTCTACGCAAATAAATAAATTTTTAACAAAATAATTAAATTTTAAGGCTAAAAAGTTGAAGGCTTTAGGAAGCAGTTTTTTAAACCAGGAAAGAAGAATTTTCCACAAGAAAGTTGAGATGGATAAAAAAAATGAATTTTCTATTAAATATTTAAGATTTCCATAAAAATAAATAAAGTTTTAATCAAAAATGGAATCGTTAAATTCTTTGCTTAAAAAACTAATTTTTAACAAAAAAAATGATTTCTTAACAATAAAAAATCTTCGAAAAACAAGATCAATGTTTACCTAAAAAAAAAAGAAATTCACAACAGATTAGTTAAATTTTCTAATAAATTGTTTAAATTTTAACCAACAGGATGAGTTTTTAACCTTAGATTAATTTTTTGGAAAAAAGACGAATTCATGATCAATAAGATTAATTTTTAAGGCAGTAGTTCAACTTTCAAACAAATAGCTGAATTTTTGACCAAAAAAATATGACTTTTTAATAAAATAGATTAATTTTCATTCAATAAAGATTTACTACAAAAGTATGAGAGCGAAAGCGAAAGAGATGAATTCAACATAATATTTGAATTTTTAACTTAATACTTGTATATTTAATACACAATGATAAATTTTTAATCAAGTAATTGAATTCGAAAAAAATTACCAAAATAGTCCATGTTTAAAGCAAAAGAGACCAATTTTCAATATCAGAAGTTAATGCTTAAACAATTATTTGAATTAAAAATCTACAGAGATAAATTTTTAACCAAATGGCCCATTTTTTAAACAAAAAGAAAAAAAGACTTTTACCAAAAATTAAATAGTTGAACTTTCAAACATAAAAGTAAAATTTTTAACAAAAAAGTTAATTTTGAACCCAAGAAGATGACTTTTTTCCAAGAAGGATAATTTTCAACTAAAAAAAAAATATCTTTAATGAAAAATATAATACTCGATATTTCAAACAAAAAGATTTTAATTTTAAATCAGAGGCTCTTGAATTCAACTAAAAAAGCCAAGTTTTTAACAAAATACAAGAACTTTTAAAAAATTAGTTTAATATTCAAACAAGTAGTGATATTTTTAACTGAAAATGATTCATTGATAACCAAAAGAGATTAATTCCACGCAATAAATATAAAACTACGCTTTTAAACAAAAAAGAAGACTAAGCTCTTAATTTCAGAATAATAAATTGTTTAGTAAATAGTAGAATTTACAACAACAGAATTTTATTTTTAACAAAAAAAGTTCATTTTCAATAAAAAATACGTGTTTTATACGAAAAAAAGTTTAATTCTTGTCAAGAAGATGAATTTTCTACATAATAATGAAATTTTTAACCAAATAGTAGAATTTTTACCAAAGAAAATGAATTCTAACTTGAAAAACAATTTTTCTTTTAATTATTACCAAAAACGGCAAATTTTCAAACAAAAAAGATTTTTTATATAAAAAATTAATTTTTGAAAAATTAGTAGAGTTTTCAGTCAAGAAAGATGAATTTTCTATCAAATAGTTAAACCTTTAAGCTGAGAAGATGAATTTTTAAAAAATTAGTTTAATTTTTATATAATAAAACGAATTTTTTAGAAGATGATTGAATTCCCAACAAAAAATTTTACTTTGAACAAAGAAAGATGAATTTTCTATCTAAAAAGACAAATTGTCTATCGCGAAAAGTTTAATTTTGAACCACAAATCATGAATTTATAACCAAAAGAGATCAATTTTACACAGTAAATATAATAGTAGGCTGAGCCCTTTATTTCAGAAAAATGAATTTTTTAGAAAATAGTGGAATTTACAACGCAAGAAGTTTAGTTTTCAATAGAAAAGTTCTTTTTAATTAAAACAATGTATTTTCTAACGAAAAATTTAAATTTTCAACAAAAATATGAATTTTCAACAAAATAGTTTAATTTTTGTAGAAAAAAAAAGAAGAATTTCACAGGACTCCATTGAGTTTGAAAGAAAGGTTCACTTAGAACCAACAAAGATGAATTTTCTATCCAAAAGTTGAATTTTTAACAAAAAATGATAAATTTATAACCAAAGTAGATGAATTTTACACAGTAAATATAAGAGTAGGCTGAGCTCTTTATTTTAGAACAAAATGGTTTAATTTTTGTATACATTTTTTTTTAAAGTTGATTGAATTTATAACCAAATAAGATGAATTTTACATAGTAAATATAATAGTAGGCTGAGCTCTTTACTTCAGGAAGAATAAGTTTTTTTTTTGGAAAACAGTGGAATGTACAACACAAAAAGTTTTGTTTTTAACAAAAAAGTTAATTTTTAATAAAAGTGATGTGTTTCCTACCAAAAAAGTTAAATTTTCAACATAAAGGTGAATTTAAAAAAAAATGTGAATTTTTAACAAAATGTGAATTTTTAACAAAATGTGAATTTTCAACAAAATAGTTTAGTTTTTGCAGAAAAAAATGACCTTTTCAGAAGTGGACTGGATTTTCAAAAAAAAAAAAAAGTTCACTTAGAACAAACAAAGATGAATTTTCTATCCAAAAGTTGAATTTTCAACCAAAAATGATAAATTTATAACCAGAGTAGATGAATTTTACACAGTAAATATAATAGTAGGCTGAGCTCTTTATTTCAGAAAGATTAATTTTTTTGGAAAACAGTGAAATTTACAACGCAAAAAGTTTCATTTTTAAAAAAGTTAGCTCTTTTAAAAAAGGTGTGATTTCTCTTAAAGAAGTTGAATTTTTAGCAAAAATAATCATTTTTAACAAAAAAGTATAATTTTTGTAGAAATTTTTTTTTCAGAAGTTGATTGAATTTTTAACAAAAAAAAGTTCATTTTGAACCAAGAAAGATGAATTCTGCATCCAAAAAGACAAATATTTTATCTACAAAGGTTGGATTTTTAACCAAAAGTCATGAATTTATAATCAAAAGAGATGAATTTTAAACAGTGAATATAATGGTAGACTGAACTTTTTATTTCAGACAGAATTAATTTTTTAGAAAACAGTGACATTTTCAACACAAAATGTTTCATTTTAAACAAAAACGTTCAGTTTTAACAAAATCGATGTATTTTCTACCAAAAAATTCAATATTCAACAAAAATATAAACGTTCAACAAAACAGTTTTATTTTTGTAGAAAAAAACGAACTTTTCACAATTCGATTTATTTTTTAACAAAAAAAGGTAATTTTGAACCAAGAAAGATGAATTTTCTATCTAAAAGGACGAATGTTCTATCCACAAAAGTTTAATTTTTAACCAAAAATCATGAATTTATAACCAAAATAGATGAGTTTTACATAGTGAATATAATAGTAGGCTGAGCTCTTTATTTCAGAAAGAATAAGTTTTTTTAGAAAACAGTGGAATGCACAACACAAAAAGTTTTATTTTCAACGAAAAAGTTCATTTCTAATCAAAGTGATGTGTTTTCCACCAAAGAAGTTAAATTTTTAACAAAAATGTAAATTTTCAACAAAAATGTGGATTTTCAACAAAATAGTCTAGTTTTTGTAGATAAAAACTGACTTCTTCAAAAGTGGACTGGATTTTCAAAAAAAAGTTCACTTAGAACAAACAAAGATGAATTGTCTATCCAAAAGTTGAATTTTCAACCAAAAATGATATATTTATAACTAAAGTAGATGAATTTTACACAGTAAATATAATAGTAGGCTGAGCTCTTTATTTCAGAAAGATTAATTTTTTTGGAAAACAGTGAAATTTACAACGCAAAAAGTTTTATTTTTAACAAAAAAGTTAGGTTTTATTTAAAAAGGTGTGATTTCTTTTAAAGGAGTTGAATTTTTATAAAAATAATCATTTTTAACAAACTGGTTTGATTTTTATGAACATTTTTTTTTAGAAGTTGATTTAATTCTTAACAAAAAAAGTTCATTTTTAATCAAGAAAGATGAATTCTAAATCCAAAAGGACAAATTTTCTATCCATAAAAGTTAAATTTTCAACCAAAAGTCATGAATTTATTATCAAAAGAGATGAATTTTACAAAGTGAATGTAATAATAGACTGAGCTTTTTATTTTAGAAAGAATAAATTTTTTTAGAAAACAGTGGAATTTTCAACACAAAATGTTTTATTTTCAACAAAAACGTTCAGTTTGAATAAAATCGATATATTTTCTACCAAAAAAATTCAATACTCAACAAAAATATAAACGTTCAACAAAACAGTTTCATTTTTGTAGAAAAAAAAGGAATTTTTCACAAGTCG
Organism: Amphibolips quercusostensackenii; assembly: GCA_032357855.1. NCBI lineage: Eukaryota > Metazoa > Arthropoda > Insecta > Hymenoptera > Cynipidae > Amphibolips > Amphibolips quercusostensackenii. The sequence continues at coordinate 2,436,674 of JAUELO010000274.1, read as the reverse complement.
ATTTGATTTTTAACAAGAAAAAAAAGGTCATATTGAACCAAGAAAGATGAATTTTTTTCCAAAAGGACGAACATTCTATTCACAAAAGTTTAATTTTTAACCAAAAATCATGAATTTATAACAAAAAAAGATGAATTTTACATAGTAAATATAATAGTAGGCTGAGCTCTATATTTCAGGAAGAATAAGTTTTTTTGGAAAACAGTAGAATGTACAACACAAAAAGTTTTATTTTCAACAAAAAAGTTCAGTTTTAATAAAATCGACGTATTTTTTACCAAAAAGGTTTAACATTTAACAAAAATATGAATTTTCAACAAAAAGTTCAATTTTTGTAGAAAAAGAAAGAATTTTACAGAAGTCGATTGAATTAAAAAAAAAAGTTCACTTAGAACCAACAAAGATGAATTTTCCATCCAAAAGTTGAATTTTCAACAAAAAATGATCAAATTATAACCGAAGTAGATTAATTTTACACAGTAATATAATAGTAGGCTGAGAAATTTATTTCAGAAAGATGAATTTTTTTGGAAAACAGTGAAATTTATAAAGCATAAAGTCTTATTTTCAACAAAATAGTTTCATTTGTGTAGAAAAAAAGCAGTTTTTTAGAAGTCGATTAAATTTTTAACAAAAAAAGTTTCCTCAGAACCAACAGAAAGGAATTTTCCATCCAAAAGAACGAATATTGATTCCAAGAAAGTTTAATTTTTTACCAAAAATCAAAAATTTATAACCAAAAGAGATGAATTTTACACAGTAAATATAATAGTAGGGTGAGCTCTTCATTTCAGAAAAAATTAATTTTTCAGAAGACTGTGGAATTTACAACACAAAAAGTTTCATCGCCGACAAAAAAGTTCATTTTTAATAAAAGTGATGTGTTTGCCAACCGAAAAGTTCGCTTTTCAACAAAAATATGAATTTTCAACCAAATGGTAGAATTTTTAACTTAAGGAGATGAATTATAAACCAAAAATATAATAGTTGACATCTCAACTTAAAAATAATTTCATCTTTAATTAATACCAAAAACGAGGAATTTCCAACCAATAAAGACTTTCTACATAAAAAATTAATTTTTGACAAATAATTTGAGTTCTCAGTCAAGAAAGATGAATTTTGTACCAAATAGTTGAACTTTCAAGCTAAAAAGATGAATTTTCAACAAAACAGTTTAATTTTTATATAAAAAACGAATTTTTCAGAATTTGATTCGATTTTCAACAAAAAATGTTCATTTTTAACAGAAAATGTTCATTTTTAACAAAAATAGTAAAATTTTCAACCAAAGGAGATGAATTCTAACCGATTTTCTTATCAGGGTTCTGATAATTCAGTTGAGATCCGAGTAAAAGAAAGACGAGAAAAAAGTGAAAAAAAAATTTTTTTTAAATAGGGGAAAAAAGAAATTCTTGGAAAGAGGGCGAAATAGGGGAAAAAGTGTAAAGTTTCTCAAGTTCACAGAAAAAACTGGGGGATCTATTAAAACGAATTTTCGGTTTCAAAGGAGCTGCAACAAAAATGAACCCCACTTGCTGCAAATGAACCCAAAGTGATAAATAAGTTCTAAATGATATCTCCATTGGGGTTCTAAAGGATCCCAGTTGTAATTGATCCTATTTATAAAGAATCTATTTTTCGCACTGCCCACTTCGACATTCTATTTAATTAATAACATAATTTTCACCTTAAAGCACACTTGTAATCAAACTCTAATGAACATAAGTTAATGATGAGAATTAAAGAATAACATATCACTGCAATTAAAATAAATATAATGACTCAATAAATATCATTTGCAGGTTATGAGCAAAGTTGTCAACATAAAGGCGTATTCATATGCAAGAAAATTTTCGTCAGAGTCATCGGCAGTGCTGCCAAATACGGGCCCTCTGCTCTACTGCGCATGCGCTGCATCAGGCGCTTTATTAGCTGCCATTGGCGCGCCTATTTGGCATGTTGAAAAATACCATTTTTTTATTTAATATTACTAATTAAAAGTAATTATATTTTAACATGCTCAAGTAGTACGTGGATGGGTTTTAATATATTCTGAGTATTTGGTCGAAAAATAAAATGAATATTCAGTGAATAAAAAAAAGTGTTACTTAATGTAATCTTTTTTTATTTTTTTAAATATTGTTACTAATGTAGGAATTTGAAATTTTGTATATAAATGAAAGTGGATAAAGGAATTTAATTACAAGTACAATTTGAAATATTTAACATTTATTTATCGAGAAATTGTAACTCAAATTTTATGAATGTTTAATATTATATACAAACTGTGAATAAATAGAGATAATAAATAGAAATATAAAAAATAGAAATATTTATTTTTTAAAAACCAGCGAAAAACACAACAATTTTCAAAGATTTGGAGAACGTCTGAAAAATCCAGATAAATAAAATTCCCGAAACTCTAAACTTTCCGAATAGGGAAATTTCCCAATGATAAAATTTCCAAAATGATAAAATCGCCAAAATTTAAAAATGCTGAATCGGAAAGTTCCCGATAAAAGATTGACGAATTATAAAATATCCGAACGAAAAAATTTCCGAATTTAAACAATTAAAATTTTTTTAAAAATAAATATAATTTTGTAAAATAAAAGAATCAAATGTTTTAATCAAAGAAACAAATCTATTTAATGGTCAAAGTTGGAAAGAATTATTGTTTCAGTTTGAAATAACAATAATTTAAAAAAAAAGTATTTCTACATGAACAATTTTGTTTGAAAAGTGGATAGAAAAATTACGAAAAACCTTTTCAAAAATCGAAACTTTTATTTTAAAAAATTAAATAAAAGTGAGAGATAAATCAGTGCTGAGTTAGATTCTGCAAAGTTTGTTCGCACGTGTGTTAAAATTTATTTTTTATACAATTTTTATACATTTATAGTTATTTGTATTCAAACAATAATGTTCAAAAACTATCAGCATTAAAAAAAATTGTCTTTGATAAAAATATTTGATTATTGTATTTTCAATGAATAAGTGAATTATATCTATAAAAAACTATTTCTTCAATTGTTTTAATTTAGGAATTTTCTCGTTCGGATATTTTATAATTCGGGAATTTCCGGTAGGAAATTTTATCATTCGGGAATTTCATCATTCGGGAATTTTCTAATTCGGGATTTTTAAATTTCGACAATTTTGTAATTTCGGGAATTTTATTATCAAGAAATTTTCCAATTCAGAAATTTCACAGTTTCGGGAATTTTATTTTTTTGGATTTTTAGCGTTCAAAACGCGTCGATGTTATATTATAAGAAATAAATTTAACATCTACGCTAGTAACTTAAAAATATATATCTCTATTTTTTATATTTCTATTTATTATCTCCATTCATGATCAATTTCTATTTAATATTTTACTTCAATGCAATTTTAATTACAATTTTTCGATAAATGAATGTTAAATATTT
>JAUELO010000274.1:2387807-2401019 GCA_032357855.1 Amphibolips quercusostensackenii | reverse complement strand
AATATATATTATAAATTATATATTACATATTATATATTATATATTATATATTATATATATTATTTCAAATTCAAATATTTTAAGGGATTTCATAATATCACAAGGTTTTATAATATTTTATTATTAAAATTTTTTTAATTCATTGACAAGAATCAAGGGATTTCAAATGATTTGAAATATTTTGAGCTATTTAAAAATAGTTAAATAAATTAACAAATATTTTATAAGAATTAAGAATATTTTTGAATAGTTTGAAAGATTGTAATGTTTTTCAATCAATTCTGAGGGTTCAAGAGATTTTTAGATATTGACAGGATTTTGAAGATTTTTGAGTATTTTAAAAGACTGCAAGGAATTTTCAATAGCTTCAAACGATTTCATGGGTTCTTAAGAGACTTTAAAGAATTAAAATAAATTGCAAAAAATGTTCAAGTTTTTAAATTATTTTATGAAATTTAGAAAAATTTGACTTTCTTTAAAGAATTGTTTAGAATTTTTGAAGATTTTGAAGATTTGGTAGGATTTTATGGGGCATATACATCTTTAGATTTTTTCAAGAGATTCGAAAGGCATCTTGAGAGATTTTTAAGCATTTAATAAGATTTTACATATTTTATTGAATTTTTAGAATCGCAAAATATTTTACAGCACTTGAAATATTTTTAATGATTTTGAGGAATATCACCAGACCTTCTTCTGAGTTCACGGTTCTTTAAAGAATTTTTTATTATTTCATTTAAACTTCAAAGAATTCATTCACAGTAATTGAGAGAGTTTAAAACTTTTGAAATTTTTGAAGAAATTTTTAAATAATTTAAAAGATTTCAGGATATTCTAAAATATTTAAAGAAATCTCAATAGATTTTGAGGATTGCAGAAAAATTTAAAAGATTTAAAAAAATTTGTAAGATTTTAGGGTTATATATGAGATTTGAAGGATTTTTCAAGTATTTTCATTATTTTTAAGAATTGAACAAATTTGTTCGGTTTTATAAAATTTCGGAAGATTTGAACGGATTTCATGGGACCCATAAAAGTTTAGAATATTTGAAAAGATTTCAAAAGCCTTTTTGAAGATTTCAACGAATTTTATAAGATTTTCGAGGATTTCAGTTATATTTTCAAAGATTTATTTAAATTTGAAAGAACTTATTCACAAGAATTGAGTAATTTCAAAGCTTTTTAAAGATTCAAAAAAATTTTAAATAATTCAAAATATTTTAAAATTACTTACAAGAATTTAGGAAATTTTAATAGATTTCAATAATTTCGATAATTTCAAAAGATTTTAAGAGATTTTAAATATTTTAGTGTATTTAAAAATATTCTATGGAATTTTCAAGAACTTTAAACCATTTCAAGAGATTTTCAAAGATTTCACAGTATAAACAAAATTTTAAGAAATTTTCAAGAATTTTTATCATTTTTAGGAATTTCGAAAAAATCATGCGCTTCAATATAATTTCCTAGAATTTAGAAACTCTTGGAAGGATTTTATTGGAAATGTCAGATTTTAAGAAAATTCAAACAACTTAAAGAGCTTTCAAAAGATTTAAAAAATTTAAAAATTTTAAGGAATTTTTAAAGATTTTGATTATTTTAAGGAGCTGAAAAAATGTCATGTGATTTAAATAATTTCGAAAAATTTGAAGTGATTTTACAGAACCTATAAGATTTTAAGTTATTTAAAAACTCCAAATTTTTTTTTAAGATTTAAAGAAAATTTTAAATAGTTTAATGTGTTTCAAAATATTTACAAAATTTTTAAATAAGATTTTAAAATTTTTCAGAGATTCTAGAATATTTAAAAAAATTTCAAAGAATCCCGAGAGATTTCCAGATATACAAAGGAATTCAAAAGATTCCAAGCATTTTGCAAGTAGTTTAAGCGAGTTCGAGAAATTTAGAAAAAATTCGAAAGATATACAAATGTTTAAGGTATTTTTAAGGATTTCAGTTATTTTTAGAAATTAAAAAAATTACATGCAATTTACAAAAATTTCCTAGAATTCGAAATTACAAACAATCTAATCAACAAAATTAAGGAACTTTAAAGCTTTTCAGATATTATAAAAATAGTAAGCTATTTGCAAAAATTTAAAAAAATTAGAAAAAAATTTAAAAGATTTTTGGATATTAAAAAACATTTTAAGACATTTAAAAAAATTTAGAGAATTTTAAGAGCCGTCAAAATCTTTAAGGGATTTCAAAAGATTTCAAAGAATTAAAAAATTTTCATTAATTTCCAAGAATTTTTAAGCATATCAAAGTTTTTCAATATTTCAAGTATTTCCAATGATTTTCAAAAATTGGAAAGAATCAAAAAAATTTCAGCGTATTTAAAAGTATTATAAGGAATTTCAAAAGATTTTAAAAGAATTTAGGATATCTTAATAGATTAAAAAAATTTTGAGAATTTCAAGAGATTTCAGGAGATTCCAACAGATTTTCAGGATTTAGAGTATTTTAAAAGAATACAAAAATTTGCAAGATCTTTAAAAAACTTCAAGAGATTTCAAAAGATTTAAAAACAAAACATTTTTCTGGAATTTTCAAGGTTTGGAAAGCATTTAAAAGTTTTTAAATATTCCAAGTATTTCAAAAGATTTTAAAAATTGCCAAGAATTTAAAAAATTTAGGATAATCAAAAATATTCCAAGGAATTCAAAAAAAATGTTGAGAATTTTAAAAGATTTTAAAAGATTTGTAGAATTTAGGGTATGTTAAAAGATTTCAAAGAATTTTCAATATCTTCAAAAAATTGCAAGAGATTTCAAAAGATATATTTTTTTTTTAATTTCAGGAACTTCCGAAGACTTCAAAACATTTCAAAGTTTTTTAATACTCCAAGTTCTTCCACTGATTAAAAAAAATTTGAAAGAATTTAAATGATTTAATGATATTTTAAATTATTCCAAGGAATTTCAAAAAAATTTTAGACTTTAAGAGATTGCAAAAGATTTTTTGGATTTAGGTTATTTCAAAATATTCCAAGGAAGTTTCAAGATCTTTAAAAAAATCAAAAGATTTCAAATAGCTTTAAAGAATTATGAAGAATTTTGTAATTTTTAAAAATTTCAAAGCATTTCCAAGCTTTCCAGTATTCCAAGTATTTCTAAAAATTAAAAAAAAATGGAAAGAATTTAAAAGATTTTGGAATATTTCAAAAAATTCCAAGAAATTTAAAAATATTCCTAGAATTTTTTAAGATTTTAAGAGATTGTGAGAGATTTCAAAAGATTTTTAAAATTTAGTGTATTTTTAAATATTTCAAGGAATTTCAAGATCTTCGAGAATTTCAAGAGATTGCAAAAAATTTGAAATTTTTTTTTTTTTTGATTACAGGAACTTGCAAGGACTTCAAAACATTTCAAAGTTTTTTAATATTTCAAGTATTCCCACTGATTAAAAAAAATTTGAAAGAATTTAAATGATTTTATGATATCTTAAATTATTCCAAGGAATATAAAAAAAATTTCTAGATTTTCAAAAGATTAAAAAAGATTTTTTGGATTTAGAATATTTTAAAAGATTCTAAGAAAGTTTCAAGGTCTTTAAAAAAATTATAAGATTTTAAATAATTTTAAAGAAAAAAAAAAATTTTGTAATTTTCAAGGATTTCAAAGCATTTCCAAGCTGTCCAGTATTCTAAGTATTTCTAAAAATTGAAAAAAAAATTTTAAAGAATTTAAAAGAAATTAAAATATTTTTAAAGATTCCAAGAAATTTATAAATATCTCTTGAATTTTCAAAGATTTCAAGACATTTTAAGAGATTGTAAAAGATTTCAAAAAATTTTAAAAGATTTTCAAGATTCAGGGCATTCTTAAAGATTTGAATGGATTTTCAAGAGCTTTAAAAAATTTCAAGAAATTTGAAAAAGATTTCAGAGGATTGGAAATTTTTTATGAATTTCCGAAGGTTTTAATCAACAAAGAGTGATCAAACAAATTTTCACGCGATTTTGTAGAATTTTGAACTATAAAAAATGATTTTATAGGATCTATAAGATATTATAGAATATTTTAAAAGATAAAAGATTTTAGAAAATATTTTACAATAGAGTATAATCTCGTTTTATATTATATTTTATAAGCATTTATTATGATTGCAATCGTTCTTTAAAATGTTTTTAAAAAATGTGAAAAAATCTAGAAAAATGCATAAACAATATTCAGCAATTTTTTGAACATAGAAAACTCTAGGAAAATGTATAAGCAATGCACTAGTTAATTATTGCCAGTAATTTAAAAAAATTATGAAAAATTAAGATTTTAATAAATATTTTTCAACTACGTGACGCAGCTTTTTATCCGTTTTAATTTTCGAGGAGTGTTCTTTAGTTGCGTGTTGAATTTTGTTTTAATTTTTTTTTCTTTTAATTTAATAATTATTATTTTTGTAATTATTTAATTAGAAACTCACTTAATTGTAATTGGTTGCAGGTATTTGTTGAAATTACGTAACGCAGGTAGAGGGGGGGGGCTCTAAACCCTTTTGTTACTACTTTTTACACGGGGGAGGGAATGGTTCAAAAATAATTCAAAAATAGTCAAAAAATATGTTACGTAATTTATGGATGGCCTCTTAGTGTCCTTTTAAAACCAATTTTTAGAAATTTAATTTTGCAAGTCTTCCAAAATGACATTGGAAAGAGTTTTAAATTATTATTAAAAATATATTATTTTGTTTACACTTACTTGTACTCTGCTTTCCGTCAAGCCGATCCTCATGGCAATTTCTTCTCTGAGAAAAATGTCAGGATAGTGCGTTTTGCTAAAACACCTTTCCAATTCGTTGAGCTGGGCAGGTGTAAACCGCGTTCGGTGTCGTTTTTGCTTTGCAGGTTTGTCATCTCCTTGTCCAATGGACGAACCCCCGCCTATAAATGAAAATTATTCCATTTATGAATAATTTTTAAAGAACAAAAAAAATCAGCCTCAGCCCGGATTTGAACCCCGAACGCCACTATCCATGAGTAGAGCGTTGACCAATTGCGCAATCGAGGCCTTAACAGATCCTTTCTTGTTCTTCATAGCTGCCCTTTTTAGAGGGTAATATTTTATGTATTTCTCCACTACGAAAATTTTACCATTTTTTATCAACGTGAGATTAATCTAATCAGTTTTTAGAAGAAGTTGCTGCCATTTAAATATATTACCCTCCTGGTTTTTAAATCTTTGATTTAGTACAATTTTTGATGTAAAACTATTACTTCTAACAAATAATTTTTGACAAACAAGGAAAAATCTGCTTCAGCCCGGATTTGAACCCAGAACGCCGCTATCCATTATTGGAGCATTGTCTATTTGTGACACCAAAAATTAATTAATCTGAAGTTGATAAAAAATTGTACAATTTTCAAAGTCAAAAAAAAAGTACAGTATTTTCCGTATAAAAAGGTAGACATAAAAAGCAAAAAAAGATCTGCTGAGGTCTCGGTGGCGTAATTGGTTAACGCTCCGCTTATGGACAGTGGCTGCTTGGGTTCAAATCCGATCTAAGGCAGATTTTTCTTGTTCTTGTCGCACGTTCATAATCAACTAGATGATTTTTTAACCAAATAATTAAATTTCCAACCAAGAATAAAAATTTTTGATTAAAAAGATTGATTTTCTACATAAAGACAAATTTTCACAAGAAAAAATATTTTTAAGGCAAAAATGGAATAGTAAAAATTTAATTAAAAAAAAAAATTATTGTCAAACTAATTGCCTGGATTTTAAACAGAAAAATAAATAAAATTTGAGCCAAATAAGGTGAATTTTTAAAATAAAAAGACAAATTTTCAACATAGACAGATTTTTCAGTTGAGAAAGAAAAAGAATTTTATCAAAATGGTAAAATTTTGAAGACAAAAACATGAATTTTCTACAAAACAGTTAAGTTTTCGACAGAAAAAGATGACTTATTTTTATCAAAATTGTTGAATTTTCAACAAAATAATTCAAGTTTCAACAAAATAGTTAAATTTCCAATCTAAAAAGATGTATTTTTAACCAAAAAGATGAATTTTCAAATAAAAAAAATTAATTTTTCACCCCAAAAAAGCGAATTTTCAACAATAAATTAATTTTAAACCAAAAATCAAATAGTAAAATTTTTAGTTAAAATATCATTTGCAACCCAAAAAAATTAATTTTTATAGAGAATGAAAAAAGTTTCAACAAGATAGTTTAATTTTTAACTAAAGCGACAAAATTTTAACTAAACAGTTGCATTTTTAAATAAAAAAACTTAGTTTCTGACAAAAAAGGTGAATTTTCATTGAAAGATTTTTCAGTCAAGAAAGAAATAGAATTTCCACCAAATCTTAAAATGTTTAAACCGCAAAAAAAAATTCTCTAAAAAATTGTTGAATTATCGACCCAAGAATATAAATTTTCAACTAAACAAAAATAATTTTCTAACGAAAAATAAGAATTTTCAACAAAATACATGCATTTTCACAAAAAAATGGAATATTTAAATCTTCATTAAAAAAAAACTTTCAACCCAAAAAACTAAATTTTCAACTAAAAAATTCAACAAATTAGATCAACTTTTAACCAGAGCGACAAATTTTAAACTGAAAATTCGCATTTTTAAATAAAAAAAAAAAATTAATTTCTACCAAAGGAGATGAATTTTCATTCAAAGATTTCTCAGTGAAGAAAGAAATAGAATTTAATCTAAATTGTTAAATTTTTAAACCTAAAGGACAAATTTTCTACAATAATGTTTAATTATTAATCCGAAAATATGCATTTTCAACAAAATAAGAATAATTTCTTAACAAAACATACGATTTTGCAACAAAATACATAAATACTTGACCAAAAATGGAATAGTTAAATTTTAAGTTAAAAAAATAATAATAATTTTTACACCAAAAAAAATGAATTTAAAAATAATTAACAATTGAGATCAATTTTCAAACAAAGCGACAAATAACAAAATTAAATCTCTACCAAGAGATGAATTTTCATTAAAAGATTTTCCAGTTAGGAAAGAAATAGTGTAAAAAAAAATGTGAAATTTTGAAACATAAAAAAATAAATTTTCTGCAAAATTGTTGAATTACTAACCCGAAAATATGAATTTCCAGCTAAACAGAAATAATTTTCTACCCAAAAATACGTATTTTTAATCCGAAATGGAATAATTAAATGTTCAGTTCAAAAGAAATTAAACTATAAGAACGAATTTTCAAAAAAATAAGTTGAATTTTCAATTAAAGTAATAAATTTGCAAAAAAAATTTTTTTTAACAAAGTAGTCTAACACAATATGTGATATTTATTATTTGAAACAAAAAAGATTGAAATTTTATATAAAAAATAGGTAAATTCTTTTAAAAACAGAAAATTTTTGAAAAAATAGTAGAAGCTTTAACCAAAATAAATTAATTATTTACCAAACAGTTGCATTTGAAATCAAAAACTATAAAATTTCTTAAAAAAGTGATGAATTTTCAAAACAAAAAAATAAATTTTTAACTAAAGATTCAAATTTTCTTCTAGGAACGATTTTTCATTCAATAAAGATAAAGATTTTTGACCAAACTGTTAAATTTTCAACCCGAAAATACGTATTTTTAACAAAAAAACTGTTGGATTTTCTACCAAAATAATTGAATTTTCGACATAACAAATAAATTTTCAACTGAAGAGGATGACTTTTTAGCAACAGTTGCACAAGCCACAAAAAATATAAATTAGTAAAAATTTTATGTATTTAATTAATTTGTTTAAGATCACTTAGATCAAAAATATTTAAGCAATAATTAAAAATTGAATCAGTATATTTTTACTAACTGTCAGTGACTGAATTCTAGCTATAGCAATTAGCATAATTTAAGTTACAATAAATTACACTTTACTAATCAAAATCAAGAGAGCATAATTTTTTCAGAAGATAGATTATACGAAAATCCAAATTTCTGAAGACTTATTATTTTTGCAGAACTATTTTGTATTAAAAATTTTAAACCAATCATTTTCGACTAAAGTTGAAAATTTAAGGCTATTCCTAAATTTATCGTGACGAATTGGCAGGAAATATAAATTGCAAATTAAAATTCACTTTTTTTTTATCAAGGTGCCTACCTGTACCAGGCATCGTCATGATTAATTCTTGATGAAGCGTCAGTCCTCCGCCGGCAGACAGACCAGTGCCCAAGTTCACTCCCAGGACACCGTCTAATTTCTCGTGTCTTTTCAGGTCCTGAGCATGTAGGTCCTTTGCACCTGATTATTCGAAAAAAAAAATTATTTCATAAATTTTGCGAAACAAAAAATATTTATTTATAACGTATTTCCAATCAGTAAAGTTATAAAAAAAAAGTTAAAAACATATATGACTGTATCTGTAAAGACAATACTTTTTTATATGATTAACTAAAATATTGTTGGATCAAATATATAAAGAAAGACATTTATACATCAAAATACATGTTTTTGAGCAATTTTTATTAGAAAAAAACTTTGCATAATTATGTAGTTTGAATTTTCCCGCGAAGAATGACGTCACAGAGATATAGCCAATCTACGCGCTTGGCGAAAAATGCCGCGAGCGGGCCCGATATTCAAACTTTATTAAGGAAAAATACATGTTTTTTATTCAATCAAAAATTCTTTCTTTTTGAAATATGTTAATGAGCTACTAATCAATCTAAATATCTTTTTATCGCATTTCATGTAACAGCCCCCGTATCAGGGTGTCCAAAAAACTTAATTTCGAAAATTCTCTTACTTCTTTTTTTTAAAAACAGAATAAAATAATAGAATATCAGATTAAAATTTTAAAATTTCCAATTTATTTATTCATTTCAACCAAGAAGGATGATTGTTTTACCACACACATTGACTTTTTTGGTTTCAAAAATAAATTTCTAATTCAAAAGGACGATTTATTTGTCCAAATAGACAAATTTTTGATAAAATTGTTGAATTTTCCACTAAATGCTTGAATTTTCTACCTAAAAAGATAAATTTTTATCTAAATGGTCAAATTTGCAAACCAAAAAGATTAAACGTTAAACGAAAATAGATGCATTGTCTAACAAATATTAAATTTTTTAACAGAAAAATCAATCGTTAACTTGGAATTAACTTGAAATTTTCAAAAAAATAATTGAAACTTTAAACCAACAGTTTAATTTTCAACTTAAAAAGTAAATATTGACCCAGGTTGTAGATTTTTTAAACAAAAATAAATACTCTTCAACCAAAAACAGTTGAATTTTCAAACAAATAATACAATTTTTTAAAAGAAAGTTGGATTTTTGATTTAAAAAAATATAATTTTCCAAAAGGACAAATTTTTTAAAGAAAAATCAATTTTTTAAGTACTTTCGACATTTCAAACCATAAGGTTAAATTTTAAAATAAAAAAGACGAATTTTTTAGAAGACAGTGTCATTTTAAACAAAAAGATGAATTTTCAACTAAACATGTAATAGTTAGTATTTTAACAACAACAAAAAAACATAATAATTTTTAACAAATAGTTTAATTTTCAATCAAAGAGAAGAATTTTAAACAAAACAATTACATTTTCAACAAAATAAATAATGATTTAATCATATAGTTGAATTTTTGACCAATAAAGATGAATTTTCAACAAAAAATATATTTCTTGGAATCCCAACAGAAAAAATGAAATTTCTGCCAAATGAGATACATTTTTAAACAAAAAAAAAGAAAACTTCAACCAAAATATTGATTTTTTACCAAAAAAAGATACTTTAATAAAATACGTAAATTTTAAAAAAACATTTGAATTTTCAAGAAGACAAGATTAATTTCTTAACGAAAATTGAAAATTTATAATTTTTAGTGAGAAAAAAAAGAATTTTCAAAAAACAGCTAAATTTTTAACCATAGCGCGAAAAATTTAACTGAAATGATAAATTTTTTAACTAAAAAGACGCATTTCTAAAAAGATGAAGATTTTGGTGTTAAAAAAGTAAAAAACTCCCAAATTTTTCAGCTTTTGAGTCGAAATTCGAATTTTCTGTAAAGTTGTTAAATTTTCAACCCAAAAATTTCAATTTTCAACCAGAAAGTTAATTTTTAACCAAAAAATTCCATTTTCAACTAAAATAGAGACAATTTCAAAACAAGATGATTAATTTTCTACCAAAGAAGACAAATTTTTAATCAGAAAAGGTAAATCTTTACCAAAAAAAATTTTTTTTTTCAGTAATTCAACTTTTACCCAAGTAGTTGAATTTTCTATTAGAAAGATCAATTTTTAAGAAAAATATTACTTTTTCAAGCAAAATAAATGTTCAACAATTGATGAATTTTGAACTGGAATTATTAGATTTTCAATTCAAAAAATTTATTTCAACAAAAAATAATTTTTAATCAAAAACAGATAAATTTAGAAAAAAATGTATTTTTCACAATATAGTTAAATCTGCAACCAAAGAAGATTAATTTTCGAGCAGTAGAATTTATATAAAAAAAAATTCTACTAAAACAGATGCATTTTTTTAACCAAAAATACGAATTTTTAATAAAAAAGTTGAATGTTCAACAAGAAAAGATGACGCTTTAATAAAATTTTTGAACTTTCAACCAAAAAATAAAATTAAAAAATAATAAAATTCTGCTGGATAAAAGGACGGATTTTAAAACTAAGAAGATTAATTTTCTACCAAAAAATATTTATTATTAATAAAATACATAAATATTGAAAAAGTACTTAAATTTTATACTAAACAAAATCAATTTTGAACCAAAAATGCAAAAATTAAATTTTCAATTCAAAACTTGATTTTCAATTGAAAACAAAAAACAATATTTTAACAAAATAGTCCACTTTTCAATGAAAAAAATAAATTTCCAATTAAAGTAATGAATCTGAGACCGAAAAAATGAATTTTTTATGAAGGAGTTTAATTTTTAACCAAAAAAGACAAGTTACCAAAAAGAGAAATTTTTAACAAAATAGTTTAATTTTGAACTGAAGATATAAATATTTAATTAAACCCATAAATTTGCAACCAACAAGAAAAGTAATTTTTAACGAATTATTTAAACTCTTAAACCAGAAGTAGAATTTTACAATCAAAAAGACAAATTTTTAACAAATAAAGATTTTTTAGTCGAGGAAGAAATAATTGTTATTCAAGTGGTTGAATTTAAAATCCAAAAGACGAATTTTCTGTAAAACAGTAAGATTTTGGACACAAAAATGAGAATTTTTAACAAAAAAAGTTTATTTTTGATTAAGCAGTTGCATTTTCAGTCAAAAAATATTAATTTTCTCCAAAAAAAGAAAATTTTGAATTGAATTATGAATCTTTAACAAAGAAAAAAAAATTCAACATAAGAATAGAATCCTTAACCAAAAAATTTTATTTTCAAACAGTTGTATTTTTATAAAAAAAAAATATTTAAAATTATCATTAACACAGATCAATTGTTATACCGAAAAGACGAATTTTGAATCTAGAAGATTAAGGTTCTACTAAAAAATATGTTTTTCTCAACAAAATGCATGAATTTTCAAACAAATACGTAAATTTTGTACTAAAAAGGGTCCATTTTAAACCAAAAATTGGAAAAATTTGATTTTCAGTAAAAAAATAATTTAAAAAAAAATAGTTTACTTTTTAAATAAAGGGTTGAATTTTTAACTGAAATTAGAAATCTGCAACCACAAAAATTAATTTTTTGAAAATGTTGTTTAACTCTCAACCAAAAAAGACAAATTATCAACCAAGAAGATTAATTTTCTTCGTAACAGTTGAATTTTTAACCTAAAAATATTAATTTTGTACCAAAAAGAAAAATTTTAACAAAATAATTTGATTTGTCATCAAAGAGATGAATTTTTAACTAAACGGTTATATTTTAAGCTTAAAGGGTGACTTTTTAAAAGAATTTTAAATTTTGAACTTAAAAATAAAATTTGTAACTAAAAATATAATCGTCTCGAGGAAGTAACTACAAACAAAATAAACAAAAACATGAATATAAGGCAAGTAAATTAATAACAAGAATACTATATCAAGGTTGTATTCAAAACTACATTTTCAAAATTGTCTTATTTTTCTCTTACCAATTTTTTATTTTCCCTGAACATGAATATTTAAAATCTAAAATCTTAATCTTGTGATATTTCTAAATATCCCTAAATTTAGCAAGATTTTTTCCAAAATCCCTGTTATTTCCTTGATTTTCATGTTTGAACAATCTAATTATTCATTTTTTACTAATTTGTAAAAATGCTTATTAAAACACTTTTTACTTTATGAATCTGTATTTGCTGAACATGAATAATTAAAAATCAAAGAGCCATTAAGGAATTTATTTGGTTATAATTAAACTAATATCACTTATTATTAAAAAAAAGTTTGAATAAAGAATTGAAAAAACCAACGAACAAAATTTATATTCGATACAGTTACTTAAGAATTGGCAGTGATTGCCGTTCCCGATTTGAAAAAAAGTAGTACGTTACTTCAAGCACTTTCCATTAACGTGAGAACGTTTCTCAAAATATTTGGATTCTTAAACTAGTAAGAACTATTTTCCTAAGCTGAGAATATTAACATAAACTACACGCATTTTTAGATGTATTTAAACAGTATTTAATTTTGATCCAAAACTAACAATTACGAAAGGCGTAAGCTCATTAAAAAATCACTTTTGAACTTTTTTTCCAGTTCTCTTATATATTTCCCATTCCTCCATGGCACTTAGGCATTGTCCCTTTTTCTTTTTCCGACATCTTTGGTGCTCTGGGTACTTTAAATTTGGATAGTATAGTAGCAGAAGCCAGTTGACTGGCGGCGAGGGGCGTACGGTTCACTTAGCAGGAAGGTGTGAGAATCGTCACCGACCTCCGCTTCTAGGCGAACATTCGAACAAATACGGCTGAAAAGAGATCTTTGCATGGGTATAAAGGAATGGATACTCCCACAAATACGAAAGAAAAAGAGAGAAAGAAGAAAGAGAGAGAGAACGGGAGAACAGAGGAGAGAGAGAGAGAGAGAGAACCAAGAACCAATGCAGCTAAGAAGAGATCTGTGCATGGATATGAAGAAATGGATGCTCTTCCAGAAACGAAAAGAAAACAGAGAAAGACAAAAGAGAGAGAGAGAGCGAGAGAGAAAGGAAGTACCAAGAACAAATACAGCTGAAAAAAGATCTTTGCATAGATATACGGGAATGGATACTTCCACAAATGCAGCTAAAAAGAGATCTTTGCATGGATA
>JAUELO010000274.1:2359685-2370474 GCA_032357855.1 Amphibolips quercusostensackenii | reverse complement strand
TATTGAGCATGCCTCCCCAGGAGCTTAGCTCCTGTGCCCCGTCTGGCTGTCTATCACAGCTCCTAAATTTAAAATCCCTCTCAAATTTTCGTAAAATTTTGCTTCCTTGTGACACCCAGAAAATGGAAAAACTCTCACTGGCGCCAAAAAAACGATTTCGAAAGCGATTCAAAAAGTACAATCGGTCCGAGTCGCGGTTACACCGGCCCGCGCCTCGCGAAGGCAAACAGCGAACTGCTTGGCTGCCATATCCGAGATCCCCTCCACCAAATTTCACGCCCCCACCCTCAATTTTGCCCGCTCGCATCCACCTCTAACACCGCCACCCAGTCCTACTCCCCACTCGTGGGCGTGATATTAAATCGCTCCTATACTTGGGGTTTGGCTCTTTGCAGGACCGTATCAGAACCTCAACATTATGGTGGTCCAAAATTTTTTTTTTTTTTTTTTGAATTTTCATTCACACCGCCTGGAAATTTTCTCAAATCCACAAAAAAATAGAACCATTTTTTTAATTGTTTTGAAAAAATGATAATAAGAGGTGGCGCAAGCACCACGAATTTTAGCACGTATTCCCCATAAGAAAAAAAGACGCTTTTGTACATTTTACTCAGACTCGTTAATATTAGCTAAATTAAGTTAAAACTCATCATTTTTTTTTTAACTATGAGCCATAGAATATGAATAATATATTACTTTTTAAATATCACCCCAGTAAGTCTATTTTATGGGGCCCCAAAAAAACCCATAAGTGAAAAAATAGGTTTTGCGAGATTTTGGCACTAATTATGATTTTTTCAGGCTTTTTTTGACAAAAATTGTTTCCTATACATAAAATACTACTTTATAATGATAATTAAATATTTATATAAATTGAAAAAAAAATTTGTTATTGTTTTTAGCTACTTCCTCTTAGAATGTAGATAGAAAGTCGCGGTTAAAAAAAAAAATGTCACTTTTTGTCCAATTTCCAATTAATTTGAAGATATTCTCAATGTTAAAAAAATTTGCTTAAACAATTTATTATTATTTTTGATAATATTCTCTTGGAATAATGCTAGAAAATTGAAATTTTCTCAAAAATTTTCCACTTTTTGTCCAAGTTTTAAATTATAGTGAATTAAATAATTGATTAAACATTACAAAATTAATTGTTTAAACAATTTATTATTATTTTAAATAACATTACCTTTCAATAAATTTAGAAAGTTGCGGTTTCGTCTGGAATATTTAAATTTTTGTCCACTCATCACTTAAAGTTTTATAAAAAATATTGGGAATTAAAAAACATAATTGTTTAAACAAATTATTATAGTTAACAACTATCTTTTTTATTAGTAATGCTAGATAGTTGCGTTTTTTTAAATTTTCCACTTTTTGTTATTTTCTCACTTACTGAGTGAAGGAATAATTAGTACAAGTTAACAAAAATAATCGTTTAAATAATTTATTACTGTTTTTTGCAGTTTTCTCTTAGAATAGAGTTAAAAGTCCCGGTTTTTACAAAAAATTTCCCTTTTTGTCCAATTTTCAATTAGAATGAAAATATACTCAATTAATGTTGGAACAAATAATTTTTTAAACAATTTATTATTATTTTCAATAATATTCTCTTGGAATAATGCTAGAAAATCGCAGTTGAAAAAAATTCACTTCTTGGCTAGTTTTTATTTAGAGCGAGATAAACAATTATTGAAAGTTAACAAAATTATTGTTTAAACAATTGATTATTATTTGAAATAATATTATCTTTGAATAATGTTAAAAAGTTGTGGTTTGGTCTAACGAAATATTAAACTTTTAGTCTATTCTTCACTAAGGGCTTAATAATAATTATTGAATTACAACAAACATAATTGTTGAAACATTTTTGTATGGTTTTTTTGCAATTTTCTTTTAGAATAGAGTTGAAAAGTCGCGGTTTTTTCAAAAACTTTTCACTTTTTGTCCAATTTTCAATTAGAGTTAGGTAAGAATTGATCAATGTTCAAAAGATTGTTCAAGCGATTATTTATTATTATTGTTAATAATATTCTCTTAGAATAATGCTAGAAAATTGCAGTTTTTAATCAAAATTTCAACTTTTTACATAATTTTTAATAAAAGCGGAGCAAATAATTAATTTAACTTAACAAAATTAATTATTTAAACAATTTATTATTATTATTTAAAAAATATTATTTAAAAATAATGTAAGAAAGTTGCTGTTTTGTCTGAAATATTCAACTTTTTATTTGCTCTTCACTTTGAGTTTGGCAATAATGATAAAAATTCAACAAACATAATTGTTTAAACATATTATTATTGTTAAAGACTATCTTCCCCTATAGAAATGCTAGACAGTTGCGGTTTTTTTTTAAATTTTTAAATTTTTGTCAAGTTTTCACTTGCCTTATAAAGTAATAATTAATGAAAGTTAACAAAAATAATTGTTTGAACAATTTATTATTGTTTTTTGGAATTTTATTTAAAAATAAAGAAATTTTTTACTTTTTGTACAAAATTTTGATTAGAGTGAAGTAAGTAATATTTCAAACTTAACAAAATAATTGTTTAAACAATTTATTATTATGTTCAATAATATTATCTTTAAAGAATGGTGAAAAGTTGCTGTTTTATCTGAAATATTTACATTTTTGTTCACTCTTCACTTACGGTTTGGTAATAATTTTTTAAATTTGACAAACATAATTGTTTAAAAAAATTATTATTGTTAGAAACAACAGTAATTCTAGACAGTTAAAATTTCTTTTAATTTCCCACTTTTTGTCAACTTTCCACTTGCTTAATAACGTAATAATTAATGCAAGTTAACGAAAATAATTGTACAAACAATTTGTTATTGTTTATGATTATCTTTCCTAAAATAATTGCTAGAAAGTTCCGTTTGTTCTGATTTTTAAAAATTTTTATCAGCCTTTTACTAAGTGAATTTATAATTAATGCAAGTTATGAAAATAATTAATAATAATAATAATAATTTAAACAAAAAGGCTCTTATTAACTGATTCCGGAAAAAGTGACATATTATATGATCAACATAGGAAATTTAAAGTATATTTCAAATATTTGTTTTATATCAGCAATATAATCAGAAAAAAAGAAAGAGATTGTTTATAATGTGATTCTTTCTAATTTTTATCTCTAATTTGTTTATAACTAAAAAGTTAAATAAAAACTGCAAATTTCTGAAAATCCCACAACTTTTCTAGCACTCATCTAAGAGAAGATATTTATTACCAATAATAAATTGTTTAAACAACTATTTTTGTGAAGTTGCATTAATTCTCATCTTACGAAGTGAAAAGTTATAAGCAATAATAATTTGTTCAAAGAATTACTTTTGCTAAACTTAATTAATTATTAAGTCACTTCAGGTGAAAAATATACAAATAGTTAACAATTTCCGAAAAACTCAGAACTTCCTTCCATTAGGCAAAGAGAATATCATTAACAATAATAATAAATTATTTAGACAGTCATCTTTGTTAACTTACATTAATTACTACTTCTTTTTAACTAAAAAGTGACAAAAAGTTAAACATTTCAGACAACAACCGCCACTATCTAGTATTATTATAAAACAAGATAGCCATAAAAAATGATAATTTGTTTAAACAATCATTTTTGACAAAATAAATCAAATAGTAACTTACTCCAAGTGTAAAGTGGACAAAAAATTTCAGAAAAACACGCAATTTTCTATTATGATTCCAAGAGAATATTATTAAAAATAATGATGAATTGTTCAAACAATTTTTTTGTTGAAATTAGTTTAGTCTTACCTCACTCTAATTAGAAATCAGACAAAAAATGATTTTTTCTCAAAACCACGACCTTCTATCTCTATTCTAAGAGAAAATTATTTTAAAAAATTACGAATTGTTTAAAAAATTTATGTGACCATTTAATTATTGGTGTTAAATAGTATTTTATATATTAAAAAGAATTTGCTCTAAAAAACCTTTAAAAATCATAATTAGCGCCAAAATTCACACAACCCATTTCTTCATCCCTTTTACATTTTTCCTTTTCCCTTTTTCCCTTTCTCCTTTCTGTTTTCACATTTCCCCTTTTCCCCTTTCTGATTTCCCTTTCTTCTTTCTGGTCTTACATTTTCCCTTTCCCCTTTTTGGTTTCATTTTTCCCTTACCTCATTTTGGTTTCCTCACCCTCCTTTCTGATTTCCTTTATCTCTTTTACCTTTCTGGTGTTCCTTTCTTCTTTCTGGTTTCTCATTCCCCCTTTCCCGTTTCTGGTTTCCTTTTGCCCGTACCTCTTACTAGTCCCCCTTTTTTTCCCTTTCTGGTTTCCCTTTCCCCCTTAACCTTTCTCCTTTTTGGTTTCTTATTTCCCCTTTTTCCTTTCTTGTTTCCTTTCACCCTTACCTCTTACTGGTTGCCCTTTTCCTTTCTGGTTTCCCTTTCCGCCTTTCCCTTTCTCCTTTCTGGTTTCTCATTGACCCTTTTCCTTTCCTGGTTGCCTTCTTCTCTTTCACCTTTTTGGTTTCATTTTCTCCTCTCTGGCTTCTCATTTCCCCTTTCCCGTTTCTGGTTTCCTTTTCCTCTTACCTCTTACAGAACGCCCTTTTTCTTTTCCCTTTCTGGTTTTCCTTTCCCCTTATTTTCCCCCTTCCCCTTCCCCCTTTTTACTTTCTGGTTTCTTATTTCCCCTTTACCCTTTCTGGTTTCCTTTCACCCTCACCCTTTTACTAGTTGCCTTTTCCTTTTTCCTTGCTGGTTTCCCTTTCCCCCTTTCCCTTCCTCCTTTATAATTTTCTCATTTACCCTTTCTTCTTTCTGGTTTATTATTTCCCCTTTTCCCTTTCTGGTTTCCTTTTTCTCTTTCACCTTTCTGTTTCCCTTTCTGCTTTCTGGTTTCTCATATACTCTTTCCCCTTTTTAATTTCTCTTTTCCCTTACTACTTTTTGGTTGCCATTTTCCTTTTTCCTTCCTAGTTTCTTTTTCCATTTTCCCTTTATAGCTTCCCTTTCCTTCCCCTTTCTAGTCTCTCTTTTCCCCTTTCCCTTTTCTGATTTCTCATTTCCCCTTTCTTCTTTTTGGTTTTCTTTTTCCTTTTTCTTTTCTGGTTTCCCTTTACCCTTACCTTTTTCTAGATGCCCTTTTGCTTTCCTCTTTTGCTTTCACCTTCACCTTTCTCCTTTCTGGTTTCGCTTCCTCGTTCCATTTTTCCTTTCCCATTTATGGTTTCCCATTCCCTGCCTAGTTTTACTTTTTCTTTCTTTTTTTAGTTTCCTTTTTTTCCTTTCCTCTATCTGAATTTTCTTTACCCCTTTATCTTTTCTGGTTTCCCATTTTCCTTTCTGGTCACTTATTTTCCTTCTCTCCTTTCTCGTTTCTTTTTTTCCTTTCCCCTCTCTTATTTCCCTTTCCCCTTAAAACTTTCTAGTTGCCATTTTCCCTTTCTGGTTTCCCTTTCTACTTTCTAATTCCTTATTTCAGCTTCACCCTTCTGGTTCCCTTTTCCCTTTCTGGTTTCCCGTTCCCTTTTCCTCTTTCTGATTTGTCTTTTCTTCTTTTCCTTTTTTGGCTTCTGATTTCGCCTTCCCCCTTCCTGGTTTTCTTTGCCCTTTTCCTTTTCTAGTTTCCCTTTACCCTTACCTCTTTCTGGTGGCTCATTTCCCCTTTCTCTTTTTTCGTTTCCTTTTTTCCTTTACCCTTTCTGATTTCCCTTTCCCGTAACCTGTTTCTGATTGTCCTTTCCTTTTCCCTTTTCTGGTTTTCCTTTCCCATTTCTGGTTTCCCTTTCCCACTTTTCCTTTCTCCTTTCTGGTTTCTCATTTTCCCTTGCCCCTTTCCCCTTTTTGGTGTTCCTTTCTCCTTTCCGGTTCCTCATTTACTCTTTCCCCTTTCTAATTCCCCTTTCCACTTACCACTTTCTAGTTGACATTGTCCTTTTCCCTTTTAGGTTTCCCTTTTCACTTTCTGATTCTATATTTCTCCTTTCCCCTTTCTAGTTTCCTTTTTTCCTATTTCGTTTCTAGTTTTCCTTTCCCCTTCCGCCTTTCTTGTTTCCCTTTTCTTCTTTCCCTTTTCTGGCTTCTTATTTACCCTTTCCCCTTTCTTCTTTTCTTTTTCCCTTTTTGTTTTTTGGTTTCCCTTTACCCTCACCTTTTTCTGGTTGCCGTTTTCCTTTCCTCTTTTGTTTTGCCCCTTCTCCTTTCTGGTTTTTTCTTCCTCGTTCCTTTTTCCCTTTCCCTTGAAGGGCTCCCCTTCCCTCTTTCTGGTTTTCCTTTTTCACTTTCCTCTTTCTGAATTTTCTTTCCCCCTTTCCCTTTTCTGGTTTCCTATTTTACTTTTCTGGTTACTCATTTCTTCTTTTTCTTTTTTTTTCCTTTCCCCTTTCTAATTTCCCTTTCCCCTTAGAACTTTCTGGTTGCCATTCCCCTTTTTCCTTTCTAGTTCCCCTTTCTACTTTCTAATTCTTCATTTCCCCTCCCCCTTTCTGATTTCCTTTTTCCCTTTTCCTTTCTGGTTGCCCTTTACCCTTACCTCTTTCTGCTTGCTCATTTCACCTTTCTCTATTCTCATTTTCTTTTTTCCTTCTCCCTTTCTGGTTTTCCTTTTCCCTGACCTCTTTCTGGTTGTCCTTTTCCTTTCTCCTTCTGGTTTGAAAGTTCAACAATTAGTAGATTTTTTTCTTTTTTGTTCAAAATTCGTCTTTTTCGTTTCATTTCTTTTGGTTTAATATTTTAGTTAAAAATAAATTTTTCTCATTCGCAATTTAATTATTATATTTTTGGTTAAACATTGATCTTTTTTAGATAAAAATAATGTATTTTGTTAAAAATTCGTTGTTTTTAGTAAAAAATTAATCTTCTCTGTTAAGATTTATCTTTTCAGTTGAATATTCAACTATTTGATTGAAAAGTAATTTTTTTGTTAAAAATTCTTACTTTTACTTGGAATATACAACTGTTTTATACAAAATTCGTCTTTTGGTTTGAAAGTTTAACAATTTAGTGAATTTTTTTTCTTTTTGGTTTGAAATTCAGCTTTTTCGTTTCAAAATTTATATCTTAAGGTCAAAAATCTTTTTTGGTGGCTTTTTTTAAAGAATTTCAAAAAACTTTAAGGAATTTTCAATATTTCTAAAAAATTTTTAAGAATTCTAGAAAGCTTCAAAGAATTCTAAATAATTTAAAATAATCCTTCAGAATATCAAAGAATTAGTTATGAATTCCAAGGAATTCTGAAGTACTCCAAAGAATTATAAAGAACTGCAGGGAATTTGTGATGAATTTCCAAGGTTTTCAGATGAATTCTAAAGAATTTATAATGACTGCCAAAAAATTCTAAAGAATTTTGCAGAGTTTATAATACAATACGAAGAATTCTGAAGAAATTCAAAACATTTTAAAGAAGTCCAGAGAATTCGAGAGGAATCCAAAAAAATTTTTTCTTAAATTAAAAGAATTTATAATAGATCTTATGCATCTATTCCGAATTCAAAAGAATTATAGATATTCCAAAAATTTTAAGAAATGTTAAAGAATTCTAAGAAATTCAAAAGAATCCTGAAGAATCCTATATAATTCCAAAGAATTTTGAAGACTTTTAAAGAATTCCAAAAAAATTTTAATGAATCACAAAGAAATGAAAAGAATTTGAAAAAATTCGAAAGGTTTCAAAAGAATTTCAAATAATCCTTAAGAATTCAAAAGAATTCGTAATAGATTGCGAAGAATTAGGAAGAACTCCAAAGAATTCCACGGAATTCCAGAAAATTTGTGATCAAGTATAAAAAAGTTTATAGAAAATTCCAAATTTATGATGATTGCTAATGAATTCTAAAAAATTTCGGAAAATCTGTAATAAATTCCAAAGAGTTCAGCAGAAATCAAAAGAATTTTATAGAAATCTAGAAGATTCAAAACAAAACCCCAAAAAATTAAAGTAAAGACAAATCTATTTTGAATGAATTTCATGGGACTATTCCAAATTCAAAAAAGTTATAATAATTCTAAAAAAATTTGAGGAATTTTAAAAAATTATGAAGAATTCCAAAGAATTTAAAAGAATTTGAAAGAATTCCAAGGACTTCAAAAGAATGTTAAAGAATTCTAAAGACTTCAAAAGAATTTTAAAGAATTCGTGATGAATTTACAAGAGTTCAATAGAATTTTAAAGTTTGAAATAACTTTAAAGAATTTCAAAGAATTCTGAAGAATCACGAAGAATTGAAGAAAAATAAAAGAATTCTGAAGATTTACTATAAATTAAAAAGAATTTTAAAAAATTCTGAAAAGTTCAAATGAATTTTTAAGAATTTCTGAGGTAAAAAAAATTTACTGCATTCTTAGGAATTTCAAAAAAGTCTAAGGAATTTCAAAAGTCTAAAGAATCCCAAAGAATTTCAAAGAATTCCAATGAATTCTAAGGAATTTCAGAAAAAACCTAAAGAATTATATAGAAATCCATAAAATTTGAAAGAACCCTAAAGAATTTTAGAGAATTCTGAAGAATTACAAATAATTTTTTTAAAAAATCAAAGGAATTTTACAGAATTTTTAAGGATTAAAAAGAATCCTAAAGAATTCTAATGAATTTACATAATAATAACTAAATTTAAAGAATTCTATAAAGTTCGGACGAATTCTAAGGAATTTCGGATAATCCTAAAGGACTTCCAAGAATTCGTAATGAATTTCAAAGAATTCTGAAAAATTCAAAAGGATTGTAAGGAAATCGAAAGTATTCTAAAGAATTCCAGAGAATTTGTGATAAATTACAAGAGATTATTATGAATTACAGAGAATTTATAATTACTGCTAAAAAATTATAAAAAATTATTTTTAATTTTATCATAAATTAAAAAGAATTTTAAAAAAATCCAAAGGATTTTGAAGAAATTCAGAGAGTTTAGGATGAATCTCAAAAAATTAAAAAGAATTAAAAGAATTTAGTAAATTTCATGCATCTATTCCAAACTTAAAAAATTGTAAATACTCTAAAAAAACCAACAAAAATTTCAAACAATTCTAAAAATTTTTTTTAAATGATGAAGAATTTTATAGGATTCTAACCAGTTTTAAGGAATTGTAAAGAATTCCTAAGAATTCTAAGGATTTTCAAATAATCGTAAACAATTTCAGAAAATTCCTAAATGTTTCAAAGTATTTTAAAGAATTTCAAAAAATCTTGAAGAATTTCAAAGAACTCGTAATATATTCCAAGGAAATGTCGAGAACTCCTAAGGATTTTACAGGATTCCAGAGACTTTGTGATTAATTATAAAAGAGTTTATGATGAGTTCCAAAAAATTTATGATAATTGTCAAAGAATTCTATAGAATTTCTAAAAATCTGTGATTAATTTTAAAAATTCTGAAGAAATCGAAAGAATTTTAAAGAAATCCAGAGAATTCAAGAAAAACCCCAAAGAATTAAAAAAAAAATTAAAAAGATCAATAAATATTTTGAAGAATTCCAAGGGATTTTAGATAATTCTAAAAAATTTCAAGAATTTTAACGAATTCTAAGAACTCTAAAGAGGTTCAAAGAATTCTAAAGAATTAAAAGATTTGAAGAAAAATCAAAAGTTTTTTAAAGAATTGCAATGAATTGAAAAGAATTTGACAAAGTTGTAAAGAATTAAAAATAATTCTGAAGAATTTGAAAGAATTTTTTATAAAGTCCAAAGAATTCTTAGGAACTCTTAAAATTTTTAAAGAATTCTAAAGAATTTAAAATGAATTCCAAAGAATTAAAAAAAAATTGTAAGAATTTATAATGGATTTCATGCATCTATTCCGAATGCGAAGTAATTGTAAATATTTCAAAGAATTCTGAGGAATTTTTAAGAATTCTAAAGAATTCTAAGCAATTTAAAAATATTTAAAAGAATTCTAAAGAATCCTGAATACTTACATAGAATCCAAAGAATTTCAAAGAACTCTAAGGAGTTTCAAAGAATTCGGAAGAATTACAAAGAATTAAAGAAAAATCAAAAGCATTTTTAAGAATTATCATGAATTGAAAAAAATTTGAAAGAGTTTTGAAGAAATAAAAATAATTCTAAAGAATTTCCAAAAATATTGAAGAATTCTGAAGAATTCTACGGAAATTCAAATAATTCTAAAGAATTTAAAAAAACTCTAAAAGGTTTTAAAGAATTCTAAAGAATTTAAAATCATTTTCAAGAATTTAAATAATCTTGAAGAATTTCAAAGAATTCTAAAAGGTTTTAAAGAATTCTAAAAAATTTGAAATCATTTTGAAAAATTTAAAATAATTCCTGACAAATTCTGAAAAATTATGAATTTCAGATAAATGTTCAAGAAAATACAACTATTAAAAGTTCAATTTTTGAAATTCTTTAATTTTCAACAGCTGACTTTCCAGCCGTTGAAAAATCATCTGTTGAAATTGAAAAAAATTCAAAATTGAATTTTCAATAGTTTTACTTTCTCCAATATTCAACTGTTTAATTTAGCATAAGTAAATAAAAATTTTGAGTTAAAAAAAAAATTTGTAAAAAATTCGATTTTTTCGAAAACGGTTTTCTCTTGGCAGATAATGTTTGAGCAAATTAATAGTCATATAGCAAACTCTCTCTGAAAAATTTCTCAGATTGAAAAAAAATCTCAAATCAATTAACAATGGACCTATTCTCCTCATTGATTCTTCAGTGGGTAGCACCGAATAATTTTTTAATTTGCATCAATTAAAAACAAATTTTTGTTGCTGTTACATCAATCTTGAGTATTGAGTATCCAGAAATAACAATCCTGATTTTTCTTCATTATCAATCACCCCGATTGTTAGAC
>JAUELO010000274.1:2325691-2356023 GCA_032357855.1 Amphibolips quercusostensackenii | reverse complement strand
AAAATCTAAATGGGTATGTTATGACTTCCAATGAACTCAAACCTTTTATTATGAATTCCAAGGAGATCTACAGAATTTCTGAGAATTAAAAAAATTTCCAAAAATGATTAAAAAAGAAATCCAAAGAATTGTGATGCATTCCAAAGAATTTATTATGACTTCTAATGAATTCAAACCTTTTATTATGAATTCTAAGGAGCTCTGAAGAATTCCAAAGAGCCCAAGAAAATTTTATAGAATTCTAAAACTTTGCGAAAATTCTAAGGAAATCCAAAGAATCAGAAAGAATTCCGAAGAACTGTAAGAACTGTAAAGATTTTCAACTAATTTATGAAGAATCCCAAAGAATTATAAAAAATCTAAATGGGTATGTTATGACTTCCAATGAACTCAAACCTTTTATTATGAATTCCAAGGAGATCTACAGAATTCCTGAGAATTAAAAAAATTTCCAAAAATGGTTAGAACATAAATCCAAAGAATTTTAATGCATTCCAAAGAATTTATTATGACTTCAAATGAATTCAAACCTTTTATTATGAATTCTAAGGAGTTCTAAAGAATTTCAAAGAGTTCAAGAAAATTTTATAGAATTCTAAAACTTTTTAAAAATTTTAAGGAATTTTAGAGAATCAGAGAGAATCCCGAAGAACTGTGAAGATTTTCAACCAATTTATGAAGAATCCCAAAGAATTATAAAAAATTTCGAAGCATGTGTTATGACTCAATGAATTCCTACCTTTTATTATAAATTGCAAGGAGTTCTATAGAATTCTAGAGAATTCTAAAAATTACAAAAAATGGTAAGAAAAGAAATTCAAAGAATTGTAATGAGTTCCAAAGAAGTGTTAATAATTTCAAAGAATTGTACCAAATTCCAAAGAATTCTGAAGAATTTCAATCAATTTACAAAGAATCTCAAAGAATTATATACAATTTTAAAGGATGTGTTATGACTTTCAATGAATTCCAACATTTTATTATGAATTCCAAGGAGTTCTGAAAAATTCCTAGGAATTCTAAAAATTTTCAAAAATGGTTAGAAAAGAAATCCGAAGAATTATAATGCATTCCAAAGAATTTGTTATGGCTTCTAATGAATTCCAACCTTTTTTTATGATTTTTAAGGAGTTCCTAAAGAATTCCAAAAAGTTCTCGAATATTGCATAGAATCCTTGAACTTCCAAAAATTCTAAGAAATTTCAGAGAATCAGTAAGAATTCCGAAGATCTGTGAAGAATTTCAACCAATTTATGAAGAATCCCAAAGAATTATAATAAATTTCAAAGGATATGTTATGACTTTCAATGAATTCATACCTTTTGTTATGAATTGCAAGGAGTTCTAAAGAATTCCCAAGAATTCTAAAAATTACCAAAAATGGTGAAAAAAGAAATTCAAAGAATTTAATGAGTTTCAGAGAAGTGTCAATAATTTCAAAGGATTGTACAAAATTCCAAAGAGTTCTAAAGAATTTCAAAGAACTGTAAAGAATTCTAAAGAATCATTAAGAATTTTAACCAATTTGTTATGAATCCCAAAGGAGTATAAAATTTTTTTAAGAATATTATATAACTTTCGACGAATTCCAACCTTTTGTTGTGAATTTCAAGGATTTATAATAAATCTCAAAGAGTTATGAAAAATTTCAAAGAATTCTGAAGAATTTCAACAAGTTCCAAAGAATTCCAAAAATTCTTAAAATTTCCAAAAATTGTATGGAAAGAAATCCAAAGAATTGTAATGCATTGCAAAGAATTTTTTATGACCTTTAATGAATTCCAACCTTTTATTATGAATTCTAAGGAGTTCTCGAAAATTTAATAGAATCTTAAAACTGTCTAAAAATTTTAAGGAATTTTAAAAAACCAGAAAGAATTCCGAAAGACTGTAAGAACTGTAAAGAATTTCAATCAATTTATAAAGAATCTCAAAGAATCATACAAAGTTTTAAAGGATATGTTATGACTTCCAATGAATTCCAACCTTTTATTATGAATTCCAAGGGGTTCTAAGGAATTTATAAAAATTCTAAAAATTTCAAAAAATGGTTAGAAAAGAAATCCAAAGAATTTTAATGCATTTCCAAGAATTGGTTATGAATTCTAATGAATTCCCACATTTTATTATGAATTCTAAAGAGTTCAAAAGAATTCCAAAGAGTTCTCGAAAATTGCATAGAATTATAAAAATTTCCAAAAATTTTAAGAAATTTTAGAGAATCAGAAAGAATTCCGAAGAACTGTAAAGAATTTCAACCAATTTATGAAGAATACCAAAGAATTAAAAAAAATTTCAAAGGATATGTCACGACTTCCAACCTTTTGTTATGAATTATAAGGAGTTTAAAAGAATTCCAAAGAGTTCTCGAAAATTGAATTGAATTCTAAAACTTTCCAAAAATTTTAAGGAATTTCAAAAAATCAGAAAGAATTCCGAAGAACTGTAAGAATTGTAAAGCATTTCAACCAATTCATGAAGAATGCCAAAGAATTATAAAAAAAATTTCAAAGGATTTGTTATGACTTCCAAAAAATCCCAACCTTTTATTATGAATTTCAAGGACTTCTAAAGAATTCCCAACAATCCTAAAAATTTCCAAAAATAGTAAGAAAAGAAATGCAAAGAACTGTAATTAATTCCAAAGAAGTGTCAATAATTTCAAAGAATTGTACAAAATTCTGAAGAATTCTTAAGGATTCCAAAGTATTTAAGATACACTAAAAAAAATTCAAAAAATTCCAAACAATTTATGACGTTTCAATTTAATTAAAATTGAATGTTTCAATAGAATTATTTATCCTGAAATGTAGAACTGCAGGAAAATAAGTGCAAACTCCTCATCAGCATCACCGAAGAACGCATCTCAAAGTTCTCATTGACAGTTTTTACTTACTCTCCCTCTAGACAGAATCCACTTAGATTTTACAAAATCTCTGTCTATATAACAGCAACGCTACTTGATTTTGACAATCTCTTAAATAATGAGACTCGTTACAGTCACCTGGGACTAAAATGTAAGGAAGAAAGAGATGATCGAGTAGAAAAATAGTATGATCGAGTAAAACTCTTCCCTTGAAATTCCCTGGAGGGATCAAACCAAGACTATTCCGAATCTCGAAGATCAGGAAGCAACGAATGATAGAAGTAGAAAGAAGCTGTCGGGAAGGATCCTGGATACGCTACGGGGCAAAAGTCTGTCTTGGTGTTCGCTGGCAGGTGAATCTAGCTGTCTGTATGTAATGGTAGGCGTAACCGCCTTTGGAGGCCGCTCCAATGAGCGAGTAGCCCGCCCTCCCAATACCCCACGAGGGTCGCCGCTCGGGGAGATTTATTGAAATTTTATTTTTATGGTCGGCGAGCACGGACGGCCGCCACCGGATGGCTGAGCCTCGCAGCGAGACCAGTCGACTTGCCGAGGCGCGGGAGAGAAAAAGAGAGCTGAACGGAGGGCGAGAGCAGGCAGCTAAACGAGGGGGAAAAGGAAAGTTGGAGATAAGGACAGGAAGAGTGTCCCGCTTTTTCTCTGTCGTTTTATTCGCTACATCCTTTTAATTTAATAGATACTGCTTTTTCTGTAGGAGCGACTTTCGCTCTTCTTGGTCGGGTGACTTCCTGCTTTTTTGCACTGATTTGCGAGGTCGAATTTTTGCTTGTTTAATAGACGAACCACTAATATTAATCAAAATATTTTTCTGATCGACACCTATGGTCCACATAGCACGTGACGCTATTTTTAGTGATTTTTGAGACACTCCTTCCCTTACTGACAATTGTGACGTTTCGTCAGAATTTCTAAAAATTTAAACAATTCAAAAAAATTCTAAAGAATTCCAAAGAGTTCTCAAGAATTCCAGGAAATTCCGGAGAATTCCTGCATGAAAAATAAGTATTTGTGAGTACTGAAGAATTGCAAAGAATTCTGAAGAATTTCAAGCTGTTTTAAAGAATTTGCAAAGAATTCCAAAGTATTCTGAAGAATTTTAAGGAATCTCAAAGCATTCAAAATGAATCTCAAGAAATTCTAGAAAATCCCAAAGAATTTATGATGAATTCTAAAGAGTTTCAAGAATTTATCATAAATGTCAAAGAATTTCAAGAATTTATCATAAAGGCCAAAATACTCTAAAGAATTTCAAATAATTTGAGAGAATTCCAATGAACTTATGATAAATTTAAAAAGATCCTTATAAAATTTTAAGTATTTATAATGAATGTCAAAGAATAAAAGGTGATCTTTGAAAACCATAAGGCTTATGATTCATCTTTGCATTTGCGCTAAAATCGCGCTTGAATTCTACAGAATTCCAAAAATGCATGTCAAATCCCAGAGAGTTAAAAAAAATCCAAACAATTTATGATGAACTCTGATGAATGTATGATGAATTTTAAAGAATTAGAAAATAATTCTGGGGAATTCCAAAGAATGTTGTAATGAATCACAAAGAATTATAAAACTTTTCAAGAATTCGTAATGATTTCCAATGAATTCCAAGCATTCCTTATGAATTCTTAGAAATTCTAAACAATTTTAAAAAGCCCTACAGAATTGTAAAGAATCTACAAATATTACTGAAAAATTTAAGAAATTTGTAATCAATTCTCATTAATTCCAAACATTTATTATGAATTCCAAACAATTCTGAAGAATCCCTAAGAATGATAAGAAATTCCCAAAAATTGAAAGGAATTCCGGAGAATTGGTGAGAATTTCAACGAATTGTAAAGATTTTGAATAAATTGTGAAGGATTACAAAGAGTTGTGAGAAATTCCAAAGAATTTGTAATGAATTCCAATGAATTCCAAACATTTCTTATAAATTCCATAGAATTCCGAACGATTTCAAAGAGTCCTAAAGAAACTACTAACATTATTAAAAAATTTAAGAAATTTGTAATAAATTCTTATTAATTCTAAACATTTATTATGAATTCCAAACAATTATAAACAATTTAAAAGATTATGAAAACTTCCACAAAATTTATAATAAATCCTTATAAATTGTATCCATTTATTATGAATTTCAAAGAATTCTAAAAAATTCCAAAGAGTCCTAAAGAATCTCAAAGAATTCTAAAAAAATTTCAAAAAATTGTAACGAATCTCAAAGAATTGGAAAGAATTCTAAGGAATTGTAAAGAATTCTAATGAAATATAAAGAGTTTATGATTAATCACGAAGAAATAAGAAAAAATTCCAAGGAATTGGTAATGAATTTTAAGGAATTCCAACCATTTATTATAAATTTCAAATTATTCTACAGAATTCCGGAAAGTCCTTGAACATTCCAAAAAATTTAAAATTTTTTTCAGGTATTGTAAGGAATTTCAGTGAATCGGAAAGAATCCCAATGAATTGTAAAGAAATCCAAAAACTCAGAGGAATTCTAAAGAATGTATGATAAATCCCAAAAAATTAACAAAAATTCCTAAGAATTTGAAATGAATCCTAATGAATTTCAACTATTTATTATGAATTCTAAGGAATTCTAAAGAGTTCTAAAGAATCCCGAAAAATTATAAAAATTCTAAAAAATTGCAAGAAATTTTAGGTTTGGAAAGTATGACAAAAATTATAAAGAATTCCAAAGAATTGTAAGTAATTTAAAAGTATTGTAAAGAATTCTAAGGATTTGTGAAGAACTCCAAAGAACTCTAAAGAATTCTAAAAAAATCTAGGATGAATCACAAAGAATTATAAAAAATGTCAAGGAATTTGTAATGAATTCCAATGAATTCCAATGTAAATAATTCTAGTAATTTGGAAATAATCCCAAGAAATTGTAAAGAAATCTAAATAACTCTAAGGAACTCTGAAGAATTTATAATAAATCCTAAAAAATGAAACAAAACTCTAACAAATTCAAATTATTTTCTTATAAATTTTAAACCATTCATTATGAATTACAAAGAATTCTGAAGAATTCTAACAAGTTTTAACAAATTTTATAGAACTCTGTAGAATTTCGAAAGAATTAAGAAAAATTCCAGAGAGTTCTAATAATTTGCTAAGAATTAAAAAAATTCTCAAGAACTGCATGGCCTTTCAGGGTTGCAAAAAAATGCCCAAAAATTGTAAAGAATTCCAAAGCATTGTAAATAATTCGAAAGAATTTAGAAGAATCCTAAAGACTTGTAAAGCACTTCAAAATACTTTTAGGAATTCTAAAGAATTGATGATAAATCACAAACAGTTATAAGAAAATTGAAGGAATTTCTAATGAAGTTCAATAATTTCACCCGTCTATTATGAATTTCAGAGAATTCTAAAGAATTTTAAAGAGTTTCTTAAAAGAGTTTTTTAAAAGAATTTCGAAAAACTCCCAAGTATTGTAACTTTACTAAATTAAAAAGAATAATAAAGAATCGTGAAAAAATTTGAAGAACTCTGAGAAATTCTGAAGAATTCATGATGAATCCCAAAGAATTATACAAAACACCAACGAATTCGAAATAATTTCTAATAAATTTTAAACCTTTTATTATGAATTTCAAAGATTTCTGAAGAATTCTAAAAAGTTCTAACGAATTCTATAAAAACTATGTAGAATTTCCAAAAAATTAAGAAAAATTCCAAAGAGTTCTAATGATTTACAAGAAATTATAAAAATTCTCAAGAACTGCAAGGCATTTCAGGGTTGAAAAAAATGCCAGAAAATTGTAAAGAATTCCAAAGAATTGTAAATAATTTAAAAGAATTGGAAAGAATTCCAAAGAATTGTGAAGCACTTCAAAATACTTTAAGGAATTCTAAAGAATTTATGATAAATCACAAACAGTTATAAAAAAATCCAAGGAATTTTTTATGAATAATTTCTAATGAATTTTAAACCATTTATTATGAATTCCAAAGAATTCTGTAGAGTTCTGACAAGTTCTGATTAATTCTATAGAACTCAACAGAATTCCGAAAAATTCAGAAGAGTTTCAAAGAGTTCTAATAATTTTATAAAAATAATAAAAATTCTCAAGAACTGCATGGCATTTCAGGGTTGCAAAAATAGCCCAAAAATTGTGAGAGATTCCAAAGAATTGTGAAGGACTTCAAAATACTTTAAAAAATTCTAAAGAATTTATAATAAATCACAAACAGTTATAAAAAAGTCCAAGGAATTTTTAATGAAGTTCAATGAACTCCACTCATTTATTATAAATTCCAGAGAATTCTGAAGAATTCTAAAGAGTTTCTGAAAATTCCAAACAATTAAAAAAAACTCCCAAGTATTGTAATTTTAGTAATTTGAGAAGAATCCCAAAGAATTATGAAGAAATCTAAAGAACTCTAAGGAATTCTGAAGAATTTATGATCAATCCCAAAGAATTACACAAAATTCAACAGAATTCAAAATAATTTCTCATAAATTTAAAACTATTTATAATGAATTCCAAATAATTCTGAAGAATTCTAAAAAGTTCCAATGAACTCTATAGAACTCTACAGAATTCCAAAGAATTCAGAAGAATTTCAAAAAGTTCTAATAAGTTCAAAAAAATTATAAAATTCTCAAGAACTGCAAGGCATTTCAGGGTTGCAAAGAGTGACAAAAAATTGTAAACAATTTCAAAGAATTGTAAATAATTCAAAAAAATTGAAAAGGATCCCAAAGAATTGTGGAACACTCCGAAGTATTGTGAAGCACTCCAAAATACTTTAAGGAATTCTAAAGAATTTATGATATCACAAGTAGTTATAAAAAATTCCACGAAATTTTCAATAAAGTTTAATGAATTCCACTAATTTATCATGGATTATAAAGAATTCTAAAGAAGTCCAAAAAAGTTTTTTGGAATTTTAAAGAATTTCAAAAAACTCCCAAGTATTGTAAGTAATTCTAGTTAATTGGAAAGAGTTCCAAAGAATTTTAAAGAAATCTAGAGAACTCTAAGGAATTCTAAAGAATTTATGATGAATCACAAAGAATTATACAAAATTCAACAAAATTCGAAATAATTTCTATTGAATTTTGAACCATTAATTATGAATTCCAAAGAATTTAAAAAAATCCTAAGAAGTTCTGATGAACTCTATAGAACTCCAAGGAGTTTGAAAGAATTCAGAAGAATTCCAAAGAATTCTAATGATTTTCTAAGAATTAAAAAAATTCTCAAGAACTGCATGGCATTTTAGGGTTGCAAAGAATGCAAAAAAATTGTGAATAATCCCAAAGAATTATTAATAATTCGAAAGAATTGGAAAGAATCCCAAAGAATTGTGAATCACTGCAAAGTACTTTGAGGAATTCTAAAGAATTTTTGATTAATCACAAGTAGTTATAAAAAATTCCAAGGAATTTTCAATAAAGTTCAATGAATTCCAATGGTTTTATTATGGATTTCAGAGAATTCTAAAGAATTCCAAAAAGTTTTTTAAAATTCCAAAGAATTAGAAAAAACTTATAAGTATTGTAAGTAATTCTAGTTAATTGGAAAGAATCCTAAAGAATTGTAAAGAAATCTAGAGAACTCTAAGGAATTCTAAAGAACTTATGATGAATCACAAAGAATTATACATAATTAAACAGAATTCAAAATAATTTCTAATGAATTTCAAACCATTTATTAGGAATTCCAAAGAATTCTAAACAGTTCTAATGAACTCTATAGAACTCCACAGAATTCGAAAGAATTCAGAAGAATTCCAAAGAGTTCTAATGATTTTCTAAGAATTGAAAAAATTCTCAAGAACTGCATGGCATTTTAGGGTTGCAAAGAATGCAAAAAAATTGTGAAGAATTCGAAAGAATTATTATTAATTCGAAAGAATTAGAAAGAATCTCAAAGAATTGTGAATCACTGCAAAGTACTTTAAGGAATTCTAAAGAATTTTTGATAAATCACAAGTAGTCATAAAAAATTCCGAGGAATTTTCAATAAAGTTCAATGAATTCCACTTATTTATTATGGATTATAAGTTTTTTTGGAATTTCAAAGAATTTCAAAAAACTCCCAAGTATTTTAAGTAATTCTAGTTAATTGGAAAAAATCCTAAAGAATTGTAAAGAAATCTAGAGAACTCTAAGAAATCCTAAAGAATTTATAATGAATCACAAAGAATTATACAAAATTCAACAAAATTCGAAATAATTTTTATTGAATTTTGAACCATTAATTATGAATTCCAAAGAATTTTAAAAAATCCTAAGAAGTTCTGATGAACTCTATATAACTCCAAGGAGTTTGAAAGAATTCAGAAGAATTCCAAAGAGTTCTAATGATTTTCTAAGAATTAAAAAAATTCTCAAGAACTGCATGGCATTTTAGGGTTGCAAAGAATGCAAAAAAATTGTGAATAATCCCAAAGAATTATTAATAATTCGAAAGAATTGGAAAGAATCCCAAAGAATTGTGAATCACTGCAAAGTACTTTGAGGAATTCTAAAGAATTTTTGATTAATCACAAGTAGTTATAAAAAATTCCAAGGAATTTTCAATAAAGTTCAATGAATTCCAATGGTTTTATTATGGATTTCAGAGAATTCTAAAGAATCCAAAAAAGTTTTTGAAAATTCCAAAGAATTAGAAAAAACTTATAAATATTGTAAGTATTTTCAGTTAATTGGAAAGAATCCCAAAGAATTGTAAAGAAATCTAAAGAACTCTAAGAAAATCTGAAGAATTTATGATGAATCCCAAAGAATTATACAAAATTCTACAAAATTCGCAATAATTTCTAATAAATTTTGAACCATTTATAATGAATTCCAAAGAATTATGAAGAATTCTAAGTAGTTCTAAGATAGTCTAAAGAATTTAGAAGAATTACGGAAAGTTCTAATGATTTCTAAAGAATTTTAAAAATTCCAAAGATTTGTAAAAATTTAAAAGAATTGGAAAGAATTTAAAAGAATTGTAAAGCACTTTAAAATACTTTAAGGAAAGCCATGAATTAATGATAAATCACAAACAATTATAAAAAATTCCAAGAAATTTTTGATAAAGTTCAATGAATTCCAACTATTTATTATGAATTCTAAAGAATTCTAAAGAATTGATGATAAATCACAAAGAATGATATAAAATGTCAAGGAATTTGTAATGAATTCCAATGAATTCTAATTATTTATCATGAATTCTAGACAATTCTAAATTTTATTCTAGTGTTTGAAAATTCCGGAGAATTTCAAAAAAATCTCCGAGTATTGTAAGGAATTCCAGTGAATTGGAAAAAATCTCAAAGAATTGTAAAGAAATCTAAAGAACCCTAAGGAATCCTGAAGAATTTATGATGAATTTCAAAGAACTCCATAAAATTCCAAAGAATTCGAAACAAATTCTAACGAATTTCAAACCATTTATTATGAATTCCAAAGAATTCTAGAGAATTCTAATGGTTTTTAGAGAATTTCAAAGAATTATGAAGAATTCCAAAGAATTCAGAAGAATTACGAAAAACTGAAAAAATTGGAAAGAATCATAACATATAAAATATAAGTTTTGAAAAAGTATGCGAATTTTGCAATTTTTTTTGTTTCCTTTTATCAAGAAACTTCCCCTTTTTTATTTTTTCGCTTGAATGTGAACCGAATTAATAATAGAACAGAATAAGAAAATTCAACTATTCTTTGTTAGAAGTTGATTTTTTTTTAAGTCGATCATTATATTTTTGGTTTACAATTGATTTCCTTCAATTGAAAATACTCTTTGTTTAAAATTTTATTAATTTTGTTGAAAATGCAACAATTTTGTAAGAAAAGCCATCGGTTTTTGTGAACAATTTAACTACTTTGTTAAAAGTTGAACTACTTTTTTAAAAATTAATTTTTTGTGGTGATAATTAATTTCTCATTTTTTGAGAATTTAACTATTTTTTAAAATATTTGTTTAATTTTTGGTTAAAAATGAATTACTTTATCTGTAAATTCAATCATTACATTTTTGGATTAAAAATTTACCTTTTTTTCTTCTTGTTAAAAATTATACTTATTCTTATTTTTGGCTTGAAAATCTAACTAGTTTTGGTAAGAGATTTATATTTTTGGTTAAAAATAAACTTTTTTAAAATTAAAAATTCATATTTTTGGTTTAAAATTCAAAAATTGTGGTAAAAAATGTAACTAATAATTTGAAAATGTAATTCATTATCATAAATTAATTAATTGAGTGAAAATTCATCATTCTGGTTGACAATTTACCTACTTTGTAAAAATGTTTTCTTATTTTTGGTTTAAAATTAATTTTTTTTAAACCTAAACTTTGAGTTGTCCATTTTTTATTAAAAATTCTAAAAATCATTTTTTTTTTTTTGGTTTAAGATTTATCGTCTTGGATGAAAATTTATCTCTGTGGTTGGAAATTTGACTTTTTTGCATAACAATAAATTTTTTCGTTAAAAATTAATTTTCTCCTTTCAAAATGTAACTTCCATTTTCGGTTTAAAATTGATTTTTCTTGTTATTTAAAATTCTAGCTTTCAAAGTTTTAATTTAATGCTATGGAATTTTAACGATTCAAGGCCTTCTATTTTAAACAATTTAGTTTCAAATTGTTTAGTTCTTATTATTTGATTTATAATTCTTTATTCAAAATAATAATTAAAATATTACTAAATATAAAAAAAATAATTGTTCTCAGTTAAAAATCCCAATATTAAATGGGATAAAAATGGAACATCTTGGACTCAAACAATATTTGTACATAGGATTTGTAAAATTTGTAAAATTTGCTGTCTAAAAGTGAATTTAATGTAGTTTCCCGGTTCTTATTGTTCTCGAGAATTCCCGTTTATTTCCCGGTTCAGCAGATACCATGTTTTGAATTATTAGTTTCCAGGTAAAAAAATAAAAAATTTAGCCCCAATGCAATCATTGGGGCTCCCGAAATTGTGTAAAGCCATGTTTCACCAGAAATTGCTGAATAAGCTGCGATCAATGGTTAGGTGCGTCTACGTGGTCCTACCTTATTTTAAATTTTAGTTTAGAAGTAAAAAAAGTCTAATTTTTATGATAGACGTTATGTATTAACTTTTAATTTCAAGGTATTTTCTTTAAGACTTATCCAAATCTGGCCCTCTTGATAAAATACTGGTCCTAATTATTTTTTGTTGTTGTTGTATATATTATTACTTTCTTCACCAGGAAAAACGGTAATTTCAATCCAGGAATTACAAATACATCTTATTGAGCGTTTCTGGCCGTGTTTCATCAGAAATTGCGGAATAAGCTGCGATCAATAGGCCGGTGCGTTTTCGTTGTCCAAATTTGTTTTAAATTTTAGTTCGAAAGTAACAAATGTTTAATTTTTTAGATAGACGTTATGTTTTGCCTTATAGTTTCGAAGTGTTTTTTTTAAAGTTATCCTAAACTAGCCCTCTTAATAAAATATTGGTCCTAATAATTTTTGTTGTTGTAGTATATTTTATTACGTTCTTTACCAGGAAAAAAGTTAATTTAAATTTAGGAAATACGAATACATCTTATTGTGCGTTTCCGTCCGTGTTTTACCAGAAATTGCTGCATAAGCTGCGATCAATGGGTAAGTGCGTCTACGTGGTCCTACTTTGTTTTAAATTTAAGTTTAGAATTAAAAAATATTCAATTTTTTAGATAGACGTTATGTTTTGCCTTCTAGTTTCAAGGTGTTTTTTTTTTAAACTTATCCTAAACTAGCCTTCTTGATGAAATATTGGTCCTAATAATTTTTGTTGTTGTAGTATACCTTATTACTTTTTTTACTCGGAAAAACGTTAATTTTAGTTCAGGAAATACGAATACGTCTTATTGTGCGTTTCCGGCCGTGTTTCATCAGAAATTGCGGAATAAGCTGCGATCAATAGGCCGGTGCGTTTTCTTTGTCCAAATTTGTTTTAAATTTTAGTTCAAAAGTAACAAATGTTTAATTTTTTAGATAGACGTTATGTTTTGCCTTATAGTTTTAAGGTGTTTTTTTTTAAAGTTATCCTAAACTAGCCCTCTTGATAAAATATTGGTCCTAATAATTTTTGTTGTTGTAGTATACTTCATTACTTTTTTTCCCCGAAAAAACTTTAATTTTAGTTCTGATAGACGTTATGTTTTGTGATTTAATTTCAAGGTGTTTTCTTTGAAACTTATCCTAAACTGGTCCTCTTGATAAAATACCGGTCCTAATAATTTTTGTTGTTGTTGTAGTATATTTTATTACTTCCTTAACCAGAAAAAACAGTGATTTTAATCCAGGAAATACAAATACAACTCAAGTTGTGTTTCCGGACGTGTTTCACCAGAAATTGCTGTATAAGCTGCGATCAAGAGGTAGGTGCGTCTACGTGGCCCTACCTCACTTTAAATTTTAGTTAAGAAGTAAAAAATGATTATTTTTCTGATATACGTTATGTTTCGACTTCTAATTTCAAGAGGTTTTCTTTAAAGCTTAACCTTAACTGGCCCTCTTGATCAAGTACTGGTTCTAAGAATTTTTGTTGTTGTAGTATATTTTATACCTTTTTTTACCAGGAGAAACATTAGATTTAGTTCAGGAAATACGAATACATCTTTTTGTGCGTTTCCGGCCGTGTTTCACCAGAAACTGCTGAATAAGCTGAGATCAATGGACCGGTGCATTTCGTTGTCCTACTTTCTTTTAAATTTTAGTTTAGAAGTAACAAATGTCTGATTTTTGGGATATACATTATGTTTTGACTTTTAATTTCAAGGTATTTTCTTTAAAACTTATCCTAAGCTGGCTCTATTGATAAAATACTGGTTTTAATCATTTTTGTTGTTGTTGCATATTTTATTACGTTCTTTACCAGAAAAAATGTTACTTTCAATCTATGAAATACGAATACAACTTAAATTGTGTTTCTGTCCGTGGTTCACCAGAAATTGCAGAATAAGCTGCAATCAATGGACCGGTGCGTTTTCGTTGTCCTAATTTGTTTTTAATTTCAGTTTAGAAAAAAAATGTCTAATTTTTTTGATAAGCATTATGTTTTAAGTTTTAATTTTAAGTTATTTTCTTTAAAACTTATCTTAAACTGGTCCTCTTGATAAAATACTGGTCCTTATAATTTTTATTGTTGTTGTTGTACATTGTATTCATTTATTTACTAAAAAAAACGGGGATTTTAATCCAGAAAATACAAATACAACTTAAGTTGTGTTTCTGGCCGTGTTTCATCAGAAATTAATGAATAAGCTGCAATTAATGGACCGGTGCGTTTTCGTTTTTCTACTTTGGTTTGAAGTTTAGTTTAGAAGTAAAAACTGTCTAATTTTCCAGATAATGATTATGTTTTGACTTTTAATTTTAAGGTATCTTCTTCAAAAGTTATCCTAAACTGGCCCTATTGATAAAATACTGGTTTTCATAATTTTTGTTGTTGTTGTAGCATATTTTATTACGTTCTTTACCAGAAAAAAACGTTAATTTCAATCTACGAAATACGAATACAACTTAAATTGTGTTTCTGTCCGTGGTTCACCAGAAATTGCTGAATAAGCTGCAATTAATGGACCGGTGCGTTTTCGTTGTCCTATTTTGGTTTGAATTTTAGTTTAGAAGTAAAAACTGTCTAATTTTTTAGATAATGATTATGTTTTGACTTTTAA
This sequence comes from Amphibolips quercusostensackenii, assembly GCA_032357855.1. Classification (NCBI taxonomy): domain Eukaryota; kingdom Metazoa; phylum Arthropoda; class Insecta; order Hymenoptera; family Cynipidae; genus Amphibolips; species Amphibolips quercusostensackenii. Next base: position 2,341,495 of record JAUELO010000274.1, on the reverse strand, counting down.
TTTTAAGGTATCTTCTTTAAAACTTATCCTAAACTGTCCCTATTGATAAAATACTGGTTTTCATAATTTTTGTTGTTGTTGTAGCATATTTTATTACATTCTTTACCAGAAAAAACGTTAATTTCAATCTACGAAATACGAATACAAGTTAAATTGTGTTTCCGGTTGTGGTTCACCAGAAATTGCTGAATAAGCTGCAATCAATGGAACGGTGCGTTTTCGTTGTCCTACTTTGTTTTAAATTTCAGTTTATTAGAAAAAAATGTCTAATTTTTCTAATATACAGTATGTTTTAACTTTTAATTTCAAGGTGTTTTCTTTAAATCTTATCCTAAGCCAGTCCTCTTGATAAAATACTGGCCCTGATCATTTTCATTTTAAATTTCTAATATATTTAATGACTTTTTTAACCAGAAGAGACGTTGTTTTCGAATCAGGAAATTTGAGAATTCGCCGTGAATTTGAAAACGAAATAAAATAGTATAAAATATTATAAAGTAACATTAAATAGTAAAAATAATCTCACGGAGATTATTATTTGATAAGGTAACTTATTTTTCCACATATAGTAATAAATCTGATTACCACTATGACGAGCAAAACTTGCTCACTTTTCGAATATATCTGTATCCTAATTTAATTCTGTCAATCGGGAATGTAATATAACCGATTAAGGCGCCGCTGATTAGCAAATCGAAGGTCTAATAATTAAAAAGGACGATGAACTTAGACAAAAGACGCCAAAAACATTAATTTTATGAGGATATTCTATTACTTAAAATTAATAGTGATAATATTTAACATATCTTCCAAATTTCTTATATATAACTTCTCGCGTAATTGAGTTATCACAAAATGTAGACTTTTTAAGATTTTGAAATAAAATTTGGAATCTGTTTTAAAATGTTGAGAGGTTTCAAAATAATACAAAGTTTTTCTTGAAATTCCTTTAGAAAATTTAAAATGACTTTTCATTTTGAAAAATTACTCTAACAGATTATTAAAAAAGATTTCAAAAGATATCGAAAATTGTAAAAAGAAATAACTTTGAACACTTTAAGTGATTTTTGTTAATTTACTAGAATTAAATAAATGTTTGAGAAAAAAATTAGGATCATTATAAAAAAAATATTTAGTTTTTTCAAACGAATTTGAAAAATAATTAAAAATTTTAAAACATTCTAAATAATTAACAACCAAATGTAGATTTTTCAACATTATGAAATAAAATTTTGAATCTGTTTTAAAATTTTGAGAGGTTTCAAGATAATACAAAGTTTTTCTTGAAATTCCTTTAGAAAATTTTAAATGACTTTTTATTTTGAAAAATAACTTTAACAGATTATTAAAAAAGATTCCAAAAGATATCGAGAATTATAAAAAGAAATAACTTTGAACGCTTTAAGTGATCTTTGTTAATTTACTAGAATTAAATAAAAGTTTGAGACAAAAATTAGGATCATTATAAAAAAAATATTTAGTTTTTTTTAAACGAATTTGAAAAATAATTAAAAATTTGAAAACATTCTAAATAATTAACAACAAAATGTAGATTTTTCAACATTATGAAATAAAATTTTGAATCTGTTTCAGAATTTTAAGAGTATTTAATGTAATACAACCTTTTTCTTAGGATCCCTGAAAGAATTTTTAAAGGTTTTTCTTATTTTTGAAAATTGATTTTTAAAAATTATCAAAAAAGATTAAAAAAGACATCCAAAATTGTGAAAAAATAATTTGGAACATTTTGAGTGATTTTTTTTTTACTTTTCCAGGATTTATTAAAAGGTGTAGAAAAAATTAAAATTATCTTAAGAAATATTTAGAACTTTTAGAAAATTTCCAAAATAATTGAATATTCAAAAACATTTTAAATGAATAAAAACAAAATGTAGATTTTTTAACATTTTGAAATAAAATTTTAAGCCTATTTCAGGATATTGAGAGATTTTGAAATAATAGAAACTTATTCTTAACATTTCTCGAAAGATTTTTAATGACTTTTCATTTTCAAAAATTAATTTTAACAGATTTTTAAAAAAGCTTAAAAAAATATCCAAAATATACAAAAAATAATTTGAAACATTTTGAGTAATTTGTTTTAAGTTACCCAGGATTTGATAGAAGGTTTAGAAATAATTAAACTCATTGAAAAAAATATTTAAAACTTTGGAAATCATTTGCAAATTAATTAAAAAATTTGAAAGATTCCAATTAATTAAAATCGAAACGTAAATTTTTCAACATTTTATTGTATTTGTATTTTGTATAAAATAAAATTTTAAAACTTTTTCAGGATATTGAGAGGTTTTAAGATAATACAAACTTTTTCTTAAGATCCCTGAAAAATTTTTAATGTTTTTATTATTTTGAAAAATTAATTTTTAAAAATTATCAAAAAAGATTAAAAAAGACATCCGAAATTGTCAAAAAATAATTTGGAACATTTTGAGTGATTTTTTTTCAGTTTCATAGGATTTAATAAAAGGTTTAGAAAACATTAGAATCATTTTAAAAAACAATTAAAACTTTTGAAAAAATTTCTAAAATAATTAAATATTTAATAACATTCTAAATGAATGAAAACAAAATGTAGATTTTTTAACATTTTGAAATAAAATTTTGAACCTGTTCAGAATATTGAAAAGTTTTAAGATAATACAAACTTTTTCTCAAGATTCCTGGAAGAATTTTTAATGACTTTTCATTTTGAAAAATTAATTTTAACAGATTATTAAAAAGTTTTAAAAAGTATACAAAATTGTCAAAAAATAATTTGGAACATTTTAAGTAATTTGTTTAAAGTTTCCTAGGATTTGATAAAAGGTTTAAAAACAATTAGAATCATTTTAAAAAATATTTAGAATTTTGGAAATCATTTCCAAATTAATTAAAAAATTACAAACATTCTGATTGATTGAAATCAAAACGCAAATTTTTTAACATTTTGAAATGAAATTTTGAACCTGTTTCGGGATATTAAGAGGTTTTAAGATAGTACAAACTTTTTGTTGAGATTCCTGGAAGAATTTTTAATGGCTTTTCATTTTCAAAAATTAATTTTTAAAGATTATTTAAAAAGTTTGAAAAAATATCCAAAATTGTCAAAAAATAATTTGAAGCATATAAAGTGATTTGTGTTTCGTTTCCCAGGAATTAATAAAAGGTTTAGAACAAATTAGAGTCATTTTAAAAAATATTTTGAAGTTTTGAAAGAATTTCCAAATTAATTAAGAATTCGAAAACATTCCGAATAATTAAAAACAAAATGTGGATTTTTTAAATTTTTGAAATAAAATTTTTAACTTGTTTCAGAATATTGAGAGGTTTAAGGATAATACAAACTTTTCATAAGATTCATGGAAAAATCTTAAATGACTTTCTATTTAAAGAAATTAATTTTAAAAGATTAGTAAAAATGTTTTAAAAAATATCCAAAATTGTCAAGCAATAATTTGAAATATTTAAAGTGAGTTTTGTCTAATTTCCCAGATTTTAATAAAAGGTTTAGAAAAAAAAGAATCATTTAAAAAAATATTTAGAACTTTGGAAATCATTTCCAAATTAATTAAAAAATTGAAAACATTCTGATTGATTTAAATCAAAACGCAAATTTTTTAACATTTTGAAATAAAATTTTGAACCTGTTTCAGGATATTAAGAGGTTTTAAGATAATACAAACTTTTTGTTGAGATTCCTGGAAGAATGTTTAAAATGACTTTTCATTTAAAAAAAATTAATTTTTAAAGATTATTAAAAAAGTTAAAAAAAATATCAAAAATTGTCAAAAAATAATTTGAAACATATAAAGTGATTTGTGTTTCGTTTCCTAGGAATTAATAAAAGGTTTAGAAAAAATTAGAATCATTTTAAAAAAATATTTCTAACTTTTGAAAGCATTTCCAAATTAATCAAAAATTTGAAAACATTCCGAATAATTAAAAACAAAATGTATATTTTTAACATTTTTAAATAAAACCTAAAACCTGTTTCAGGATATTGAGAGGTTTTAAGATAATACAAAATTTTTTTTAAGGTACCAGGTGAAATTTGTAATGACTTTTCATTTAAAGAAATTATTTTAACAGATTATTAAAAATATATCCAAAATTGTCAAGAAATAATTTGGAACATTTAAAGTGATTTTTGTTTGGTTTCCCAGGATTGAATAAAAGTTAAAAAAAATTAGAATCGTTTAAAAAAATATTCAGGATTTTTCAACGACTTTCAAAAATAATTTAAAAAGTTGAAAACATCACAAATAATTATAAACAAAACGTAGTTTTTTTAAGATTTCAAAATAAAATTTTAAATCTGTTCCAGAATTTGGAGAGTATTCAAGACAATACAAACTTTTTCTAACGACTCCTGGGAAAATTTTTAATGACTTTTTATTTTTAAAAATTTATTTAAAAAAATGATTGCAAAAGACTTCAAAAGACATTTAAAATTGTCAAAAAATAAACTGGAACATTTTACGTGCTTTTTTCAGTTTCCTAGGATTTGATAAAAAATTTTGGAAAAATAAGGATCATAAAAAAAATACTTATAATAAAAAATTTGCAAATTTTTTAAATGAATTAAAATTAAAATAAAATTTTGAATCTGTTTTAGAATTTTAAGAGGTTTCCAAATAATACAAAGTTTTCCTTGAAATTCTTGGGAAAATCAAAAATGGCTTTTTATTTTGGAAAATTACTGTAACAGATTATTAAAAAAGATTTCAAAAGATATCTAAAATTGTAAAAAGAAATAATTTAGAACATTTAAAGTGATTTTTGTTAATTCACTAGAATTTAACAAAAGTTTGAGAAAAAAATTAGAATCATTATAAAAAAATAATTCGAACTTTTGAAATAATTTTAAAAATTATTAAAAATTCTAAAAAATTCGCAATAAATCAAAACAAAATGTAGATTTTTTAACATTTTTAAATAAAATTTTGAACCTGTTGTAGAATTTTGTAAGGTTTTAAGATAATACGTTTTTCATGAAATTTCTGGAAAATTTCGAAAAGACTTTTTATTGTGAAAAATTAATTTTAACAGATTATTAAAAGAGATTTCAAAAGACATCCAAAATTGTCAAAAAATAATTTGGAACATTTTAAGTGATTTTTTTTTTACCAGGATTTAATGAAAGCTTTAGAAAAAAAACGAATTATTTAAAAGAATATTTTTAAATTTCAAAAGCATTTCCAAATTAATTAAAAATTTGAAAACATTCCGAAAAATTAAAAACAAAATGTATATTTTTAACATCTTGAAATAAAATTTGGAACTTGTTTCAGAATATTGAGAAATTTTAAGATAATACAAACTTTTTCTTAAGATTTCTGGAAAAATTTTTAATTACTTCATTTTGAAAAATGAATTTGAACAGAATATTAAAAAAGTTTCAAAAACTATCCAAAATTGTCAAAAAGTAATTTGAAAAATTTTAAGTGATTTTTGTTTAGTTTCCCAGGATTTAATTAAAGGTTTAAAAAAATAAAAATCATTGAAAAAAATATTTAGTACCTTTAAAAGCATTTCTAATTCAATTAAAAATTTGAAAAAATTTCAAATGATTAAAAACAAAACGTAGATTTTTTAACATTTTGGAATAAAATTTTAAACCTGTTTCAGGATATTAGAATGTTTTGAGATAATACAAACTTTTTCTTAAGATTCCTGGAAAAATGTTTAACAAATTTTTATTTTGAAAAATTAATTTAAGCAGATTGTTCAAAAAGTTTCAAAAAATAAATAAAATTGTCAAAAAATAATTTAGAATATTTTAAGTGATTTTTTTTTAGTTTTCCAGGATTTAATAGAAGGTTTAGAAAAAATTAGAATGATTTTTAAAAATATTGAGAACCTTCAAAAGCTTTTCCATTTAATAAAAAATTTGAAAACATTCCGAATGATTAAAAACAAAATATAGATTTTTTAACATTTTAAAATAAGATTTTGAACCTGTTTCGGGATATTGAGAGATTTTAAGATGATACAAACTTTTTTTTAAGATTCACGGATAAATTTTTAATCACTTTTCATTTGAGAAAATTAATTTTTAAAGAATATTAAAAAAGTTTAAAAAAATATCAAAAATTGTCAAATAATAATTTGTAGCGTTTCATGTGACGTTTTTTTTTAAATTCATGGGAAAATTTGAAATGACTTTTTATTTTGAGAAATTAATTTTAACAAATTGTTAAAAAAGATTTCAAAATACATAAAAAATTGTCAAAAAATAATTTGGAACATCTCAAGTGATTTTTTTATTTTTCTAGGATTTAGTAAAAGTTGTAGAAATAATTTGAATCATTTAAAAGAATACTGAGAATTTTTGAAGAGTTTTAAAAATAGTAAAAAATTTGAAAATATTTGAAATTATTAAAAACAAATGGTAGATTGTTTTAAGATTTTTAAATAAAATTTTTAATCTGTTTTATAATTTTCAGAGCTTTCAAGATAATAAAAACTCTTTTTTCAGATTCTTTGAAAAATTTTAAATGACTTTTTATTTTGAAAAATTAATTTTAACAGATTATTAAAAGAATTTCAAAAAATATCCAAAAATTTCAAAAAATAACTTGGAACATTTTAAGTGATTTTTGTTGAGTTACCGAGGATTTAATAAATGTTTTTAAAAATTAGAATCATTTAAAAAAGTACTTCGAATTTTTGAACGAATTCCAAAAGTAATTAAAAATTTGAAAACATTTCAAATAATTTAAATCAAAATGTACTTTTTTAACATTGCTATAAAATGTTGAATCTGTTGCAGAATTTTGCGATGTTTTAGGAGAATACAACGTTTTTCTTAAAATTTTTGAAAGAATTTTAAATCACCTCTATTTTGAAAAATAATTAGTGAATAAGAAATATATTTACGAAAAGTAAAATAGTTAAATTTTTATTTAAAAAAAAACATTTTTATCAGGAAAAAACTATTTTATAAGAAAATAATTTAAGTTTCAACCAAAGAAATTAATCTTGAGCAAAACAAATCAATTTTAAAAGAAGTAGTTCAACTTTTACCATGTAGTTAAATTTTCGACAAAAGAAGTGAATTTTTAAGTAAATATGTCAATTTTCAACTAAAAAAATTTATGTTAAACTAAAAATGAAATGAATGCAACACAATAGTTGAATTTTTAACCAAAAAGATAAATCTTTTACCAAGGAAATTAATAAATTAATTTTTACCAAAAACTCGAAGTTTCAACAAAAAATATCAATTTTCAACCATAATGGAATAGTTCAACTTCCTACCAAAAAGATAAATTTTCAACCAAGAAAATCAATTTCACCAAAAGATGAAATTTTCGAAACATAGTTGTGTTCTCAACCGAACCAGATTAGTTAACTAAAAAGTCATTTTTCAACGAAAAGAATAACTTTTTAATAATATAATTGAATTATTAACCAACTAATACAATTTTCAAATAAAAAACATAAATTCTTAACGAAAAATATAATAGTAGATATTTGAACAAAAAAAAAAATTTTCCACCAAAAAAAGAGTGTTTAACAAAATAGTCAACTTTTCAACCTAAAGGATAAATTATTTTGTAAAAAATTTAATTTTTAATGCAATATTTGAATTTTAAATAAACAAAAACCAATTTGCAACCATAAACGAAATATAACATTCATATTTTGCATTTTTTTGCAAAGTTGCCAAATTTGGATTTAAAATCTTTTACACTATTTTTGAAAATTTTAAGAAATAATTTAAAATGTTTTGTAACATTTTTATATTTCTTCTTAGAATTTATTACAAAAAAATCATTTAAAATTTTTCCCTGAATCTTAAGCACATTTTTTTTTATTGTCTTGGCTCTACCTAAATAGACAAATTTTCAACAAAGTATTTCATTTTCTACCAAATAGTTGAATTTTCAACTTATTAAGGATCAATTTGGAACCAAAAACAGAATAGCTTAGTTTTTACGCACAAAAAAATTCACCCCAAAAACAACGTGTTTCAAACAAAACAGTTACATTTTCAAATTTACATTTCAATTTACTATCAAAATTATTAAACTTCAAGACAAGAATATGAATTTGTGATCCAGAAAAAGTTAATTTTCTGCAAAAGATTTTAATTTTCTACCAACTTGTAGGAATTTTATGCCAAAAATTTAAAAAAATTGAATTTTCAACAAAAAGAAAGATTTTAATAACATAAGGTATAAACCAGAAAAAATCATTTTTTAATTTAAAATATTAATTTTTAACCAAAAAATTAAATAGCTCAATTTTAAATTATGAAAATAATTTTTAATCAAAAATGAAATAGTTTTTAATCAAAATAGTCAAATTTTCATCCAAAAATATGAATTTTTAAACTGAAAAGTTTATTTTTTAGCCAAAAAAATCAATTAGTACCATAAAAGTTGAATTATTAACAAAATAAGTGAATTCCCAACCAAGTACTCGAATCTTAACTAAAAAAGACCAATTTTTAACGAAAAATTGAATGCTTGAATTTGTACATAAAATTAAATTTTTAGCCGAAAATTAAACGAATTTTTTAAAAAGCAGAGAAATCGTCAACTTGTGGGAAATCAATTAAAAAAAAAAAAAATAATAATTTTTAACAAAGTAGTTTCACTTTCAATTAAGTAGTTAAATTTTTCATCAAAACCGAAGGCTTTTTAAAAACATTGTTGTACTTCCAACAAAATCATAAACATTTCAAACAAATAATAATATTTTTAAACAAATGAGATAAATTTCAAACCAAAAGTATAATGGTAGACTAAAAAAAAATCAACTTGAAACTTTATAGAAATTTTTTAGAATTTGTTGGCATTTTTAAGGACTCTTTGGATTTTTCCAGAATTTTTTGGAATTCCTAATAAATGCTTAGAATTTATTTGGATTCATTTTAAATTCTTTGGAATTTTTTCTAATTCTTTAAGATTTCTCACAAATTCTTAAGAATTCCTTAGAATTCTTTGTAGTTCTTTACAATTCCTTAAAATTTTTGGAATTCTTTGGAATTATTTAGAACTCTTTAGAATTCTTCAAATTCTTTAGAATAAATAATAAATCGTTGGAATTTATTGGAATTCATTAAAAATTTTATGGAATTTTTCATAATTCTTTAGGATTCATTAAAAATTCTTTAGAATTTCATAGAGTTTTCTGCAGTTCTTCACAATTCTTTGTAATTCATTCCGATTCACTAGAATTCTTTACAGTTGATGAAAATTTTTTAGAACTTTTTGGGATTTCTCAGAATTTTTTAAAATTCATAATAAATGTTGTTCATTGGAATTCATTACAAATTCTTTGGAATTTTCCAATTCTTTGGGATTCATCATAAATTCTTGAGAATTACTTAAAGTTCTTTTGAGTTCTCTACAATTCCTTAGAAATCTTTACAATTCTGTAGAATTTTTCACAATTATTTGAAATTCTTTTTATTTACTGAAATTCCTTACAGTCAGTGGCGATTTGTAAGAATTCTGTGGAAGTTTTAAGAACTCTTCAGAATTCTTTAGAATTTTTTTAAATTTATAATAAACAGTTAAACTTCATCAGAATTTATTACGAATTCTTTGAAATTTTCTATAATTCTTAGGGATTTATCATTACTTCTTTAGAATTCTTAAGAGTTTTTTCTAGTTCTTTATAATTTCTCAGAATTCTTTGCCATTCTTTGGAATAATTTACAATTCTTTGAAATTCTTTCTAATTTACTAGAGTTCCTTACAGTTCATAGGAATTGTTTATAATTTTTTTTGAGTTTTTTTTAAACTTTATAGAATTCTTTAGAATTTTTGGATTTCATTAGAAATAGTTGCAATTTATTGGAATTCTTCACAATTCTTTGGAGCTCTTTTTAATTTACTGGAATTCCTTACAGTTTATGTATTATTTAGAATTCTTTAGAATTCTGTACAATTCTTAAAAATTCTTTTTAGTTCACTGAAATTTCTTACAGTTTATGGAATTTTTTTAGAACTCTTTGGAGATCTTAGAGACCTTTTGGAATTCTTCACTGTTTTTGGAATTCATAATAAAAGGTTGGATATTATTTAGAATTCAACACAAATTGTTTAGAATTTTTATAATTTTTTTGGATTTATCATAAATTCTTAAGAATTTCTTAGAGTGCTTTGGAGTTCCTTACTGTTCCCTAGAATTCTTCACAATTTTTTGGAATTTCTTACAATTTTTTTAAATTCTTTACAATTCTCTAGAACTCCTTACAATTCTCTAGAACTTTTTACAAATCTATGGAATTTCTTCCATTTCACTAAAGTTTCTTACAGTTCATTGCAATTTTTTATAATTGTCTGAAATTTTGTAGGCCTTTTTGGAATTCTTAAAAATTTTTCGAAATTCATAATGAATGGTTAGAATTCATTAGAATTCATTGAAAATTTTATGGAATTTTGTGTGTATCTTTGTAATTTATCATAAATTCTTTAGAATTCCTTATAGTTCTTCGTAGTTTTTTACAATCCCTCAGAATTCTTGACAATTCTTTAGAATTCTTCACAGTTCTTTAGAATTTTTTCCAGTACACTAAAGTTTCTTACAGTTCATGAAAATTTTTTAGAATTCTTCAGAATATTTTAGAATTTACAGTAAGTGATTGGAATTCATTGAAATGCATTACAAATTTTTTGGAATCTTTTATAATTCTTTGGAATTTATCATAAAATCTTTAGAATTCTTTAGAGTTCTTTGGAGTTCTTTACAAATTCTTAAAATTTTTCACAATTGTTTAAAAATCTTTACAATTTTTTAGAATTCCTTTCAATTCATTGGAACTCTCTAAAGTTTATTGAATTTTTTTAGAACTTTAAAGAATTTTTAAGAAATCTTTGGAAATCTCGAAAATTTTTTGGAATTCATAATTAAAGGTTTGAGTTAATTGGAAGTCAATACAAATTCTTTACAATTTTTCAAAATTTTTCGGAATTTATTATAAATTCTTTAGAATTTTTTAGATTTTTTTTGGATTCTTTACAATTCCGTAGAATTTTTTATAATTTTTTAGAATTCTTTACAATTCTTTAAAATTCTTTACAATTTTTCAGAATTCTTTAGAATTCTTTGGAATTGATTTCATTTCACTGAAGTTTCTTGCAGTTTATTAAAATTTTTTATAATTATTTAGAATTTTTTATAACTCTTTGTCATTCTTTAGAATTTTTTGGAATTCATAATAAATCGTTGGAATTCATTGGAATTTATCATAAATTCTTGGAAATTTTTTATAACTCTTGAGGATTTATTATAAATTTTTTATAATTCTTTAGAGTTCTCAGGAATTTTTCACAATATCTTAGAATCCTTCACAATTATTTTAAATTCTGTGCAAATCTTTAGATCTTTTTTCAATTCACTGGAGTTCCTTACAGTTTATGAATTCTTTTTAGAATTTTTTGGAATTTTTTAAGATTCTTTGCAATTCCTTAGAAGTTTTTGAATTTCCAATAAACGGTTGAAATTTATTGGAATTCATTACAAATTGTTCGGAATTTTTTATAATTATTTTGGGTTTTATCATCATTACTTTAGAATTCCTCAGAGTTTTTTAGAGTTCTGTACAATTCCTTAGGAATTTTCACAATTATTTGTATTTGCTTACAATTACTTGTGATTGTTTACCATTCTTTGGAATTCTTCATAATTCACTGGAGTTCCTTACGCTCCATGAAAGTTTTTCAGAATTCTTTGGAATTTTTCAGAAATCTTTATTATTTTCCATATGTCTTTAGAAATTATCATACATTTGTTAGAATTTCTTACGGTTCTTTGTAGTTGTTTACAACTCCTTAGAAATCTTTACAATTCTTCGGAATTCTTTACAATTTTTTAAAATTCTTACCAATTCACTAGAGTTCCATACAGTTTATAAAATTTTTTTAGAATTCTTAGAAATTTCTTTGGCTTCTTGGGATTCTTTAGAATTTTTCGGAATTTATAATAAATGGTTGGAATTTATTGGAACTTATTAAAAATTTTATGGAATTTTGTATGTGTCTTTGGCATTTATCATACATTTTTTAGAATTCCTTACAGTTTTTTGTAGTTTTTTACAACTCCTTATAAATCTTTACAATTTTTTGGAATTCTTTCCTATTCTCTAGAGTTCCTTACAGTTTATGGAAATGTTTTAAAATTCTTTGAAATTTTTTAGAACACTTCGAAATTCTTTACAATCTTTTGGAATTTATAATAAATGGTTGAGATTTATTTAAATTCATTAAAAATTCTTTGGAATTTTTTTATAATTCTTTTGGAATCATAATAGATTCTTTAGAATTTCGCAGAGTTTTTTGGGATTTTTTACAAATTCTTAAATTTTTTTACAATTTTTTAAAATTATTTACAATTCATTATAATTCATTTTTATTTACTAGAATTCCCTACAGTTTATAAGAATTTTTAAAAATTTTTCGTCATTTTTTAGAATTTTTTGAAATTTATAATAAATGGTAGCAATTAATTAAAATTAATTGAAATTCATTAGAAATTCTTTGGAATTTAAAAATTCTTTGGTATTCATTATAAATTCTTTAGAATTCGTTAAAAATCTTTACAATTCTTTGGAATTTTTTACAATTCACTGAAGTTCCTTACAGTTCTTTGTAGTTCTTCAAAACTTTTTAGAAATCTTTACAATTCTTCGGAATCCTTCACAATTTTTTAGAATTCTTTTCAATTCTCTAGAGTTCCTTACAGTTCATGGAAATGTTTTACAATTCTTTAACATTTTTTAGGACACTTCGGAATTTTGCAGAACATTTTGGAATTTATAATAAATAATTGAAATTTATTGAAATTGATTACAAATTTTTTGGAATTTTTAAAATAATTTTTTGGGATTCATAATCAATTCTTTAGAATTCCTTAGAGTTCGTTGGGGTTCTTTACAAATTCTTAAAATTTTGTGCAATTTTTTGAAGTTCTTTGCAATTCTTTGGAAATCAATTTAATTCACTAGAATTCCCTACAGTTCATGAAAACTTTTGAAAATTCTTTGTCATTTTTTAGAATTTTTTTAAATTCATGATAAATGGTAGAAATTAATTAAAATTAATTGAAATTCATTATAAATTCTTTAGAATTCCTTAAAAATCTTTACAATTTTTTGGAATTTTTTACAATTCATTGCAATTCTTCACAATTCTTCAGAATTCTTTACAATTCTTTGAAATTCTTTCCATTTCACTAAAGTTCCTTACAGTTCATTACAATTTTTCATAATTTTTTGGAATTTTTGAGAATTTTTCGAAATTCATAATAAATAGTTGAAATTCATTAGAATTTATTTGAAATTTCATGCAATTTTCTATATATCTTCAGAATTTATCATATATTTATTAGAATTCCTTACAGTTCTTTGTAGTTCTTCACAACTTTTTGTAATCTTTACAATTCTTTGGAATTCTTCACAATTTTTTGGAATTCTTACCAATTCTCTAGAGTTCCTTACAGTTCATGGAGCTGTTTCAGAATTCTTTATAATTATTTAGGACACTTCGGAATTTTGCAGAGTCTTTTGGAATTTATAATAAATGGTTGAAATTTATTGAAATTCATTACAAATTCTGGGGAATTTTTTTATAATTCTTTACGATTCATAATAAATTCTTTAGAATTCCTCAGAGTTCTTTGGAGTTCTTTACAAATTCTTAAAATTTTTTACAATTTTTTGAAATTTTTTACAATTCTTTGGAATTCTACTTAATTCACTAGAATTCCCTACGGTTTGTGAAAATTTTTTTAAGTTGTTGTCATTTTTTAGAATTTTTTGAAATTCATAATAAATGGTAGAAATTAATTAAAATTAATTGAAATCTATTAGAAATTCTTTGGAATTTAAAAATTCTTTGATATTCAATATAAATTCTTTAGAATTCCTTGAAAATCTTGACAATTCTTTGGAATTTTTTACAATTCATTGGAATTCTTTACAATTCTCTAGAATTCTTTCAATGTCACTGAAGTTCCTTACATTTTGTTAAAATTTTTTATAATTCTTTGAAATTTTTTAGGGCTTTTTAGAACTCTTTAGAATTTTTCAAAATTTATAATAAATGGTTGAAATTCATTGGAATTCATTAAAAATTTTATGCAATTTTCTATATATCTTTGGAATTTATCATATATTTATTAGAATTTCTTACAGTTCTTTGTAGTTCTTTTAAAACACCTTAGAAATCAATACAATTTTTCGAAATTCATTACAATTTTTTCAATTTTTTTTCAATTGACTAGAGCTCCTAAAAGTTCATGAAAGTTTTTAATTCTTGGAAATTTCTTAGGACTCTTCAAAATTACTTAGAATATTTTGGAATTCTCAATAAATAGTTGGATTTCAATTAAATTCATTACAAATTGTTTGGAATTTTTGAGAATTCCTTGAAATTCATGATAAATTCTTTTGAATTCCTTAGAGTTCTTAGGAGTTTTTTACAATTATTTAGAATTCTTCACAATTCTTAATCATAATTCACGATTCCTGGGAATTGTTTTCGATTCACTGGAGTTCCATACAGTTTAAAAATTTTTTAAAAATTCTTTGAAATTTTTTAGGACAATTTAGAATTCTTTAGATTTTTCTAGAATTTCCATTAAACGGTTGAGAATTCATTTGAATTCATAACAAATTCTTTCAAAATTTCTTATAATTTTTTTGGGTTTTATTATAAATACTTCAAGATTCCTCAGAGTTTTTAGGGTTCTGTACAATTTCCTAGAATTCTTAACAGCAAGTCATGAAAAGTTTTTTCAATATTTAAAAATTTTTTAGGCCTTTTTGGAATTTTTTAGAATTTTTTGGAATTCATAATACATGGTTGCAATTTATTTGAATTGATTACAAATTCTTTGGAATTTTAAAATTCTTTGTGATTTATCATAAATTCTTTAATATTCCTAAAGTTCTTTTGAGTTCTTTATATTTCCTTGGAAACCTTTACAATTCTTTCAAATTCTTTCCAGATCACTGGAGTTCCTTATAATTGATGAAATTTTTTTAGAATTTTTTTTAATTTTTTAGGTATCTTTGGAATTCTTTGGAATTTATTGAAATTCTAAATAAATTGTTGGAATTTATTAAAATTATTTAGAAATCCTTCGTAATTTTTTATAATTCTCTGAGATTCATCACGCATTCTTGAGCTTTCCTTAGAATTCTTTGTAATTCTTCATAATTCCTGACAATTCTCTGAAATTCCTTGAAATGCTCTTGTATTTCTTACAATTTTTTGGAATTCTTTCTGAATCCCTGAAGTTCTTTACTGTTTATGGGAATTTTTTATCTTCTTCTTTGTTGTACTATATTACTGTATTACTTACAAATCTTAACGCTTCTAATCTAAGCGACTTCCACTTCCTTTTTCTTTTACCTTTATTCTCACTGCATTTTGACATTTTTTTCACATCCATTCTTTTATTTTTTCTCATTAGCTTCTCTAGCTCCCTCTAAATCCTTCATCCACTCTTCCCCCAATCCATCCTTCCCTAAAATTTTTACCGCGTTCTGTTGCCAGCTTCCTTTATCTTCTATTCCTCTCCTACATTCTTCCCATACGTGCTTCCATGTTTGCTCTTCCCGTTCACAGATTCTGCACTTTCTTTTCCCAATATATCCTTTCCCTAAGCTCGTTTCATAATCTAAATCTTGCTATTCTTTTCCATCTTCGCTCTCCCCATCCCTTTTCTAAATACTTTGGTACTCCTTTCTTTTTTATAATTTCATACCATTTATTATATTTAGATTTCTTAATTATCCCTTATCTTTCTATAAATTGTCTCTCTTTATCCTTTTTTTTTTACAAT
>JAUELO010000274.1:2313374-2325591 GCA_032357855.1 Amphibolips quercusostensackenii | reverse complement strand
CCGGACTTCTCGGAATTCGTAAAATTTTTTTTGAATTCACAACAAATGGTTGAAGTTCATTGAAATTCATTACAAATTCTTTGGGTTTTTAAAAATTTTTCTGGACTCATGAATCCTTCAGAATTCCTAATGGTTATTTGTAGTTGCTTACAATTTCTTTGAATCCTTTACAATTCTTTGGAATTCTTCACAATTCTTTAGAATTCTTTCCAATTCACTGAAGTTCTTTCAAGTTCATGAGAATTTTTTTGGATTCTTTGGAATTTTTCAGGACTCTTTGGAATTCTTTAGAATTTTTTGGTATTCCTAATAAATGGTTGAAATTCATTGAAATTCATTACAAGTTCATTGGAATTTTTATAGTACGTTGGGATTTATCATAGATTCTTGAGAATTTCTTACAGTTCTTTGGAGCTCTTCACAATTCCTTGCAATTCTTGACAATTGTTTTTAATTCCTTACAATTCTTTGGAATTCCTTACAATTCCTATGAATTCTTTCTTGTTCACTGAAGTTCGTTACAGTTCTTGAAAATTTGTTAGAATTCATTAAAATTTTTTAGGACTCCTAGGAATTCTTGAAAATAATTTGGAATTTATAACAAATGGTTGAAATTTATTAAAATTTATTACAAATTCTTTGGTGTTTTATAATTCTTTGGCATTTATCATACATTCTTTAGAATTCCTCAGAGTTTCTTGTAGTACTTTTTTATTCCTTAGAATTTCTTACAATTGGCTGGAATTTTTTCCAATTAACTGGAGTTCCTGCCAGTTGATGAAAATTCTCTAGAATTCTTTGAAATATTTTAGGATTCTTTGGAATTTTTCCAGACTCTTTGAAATTTAAAGCTGAACTAGTTTGTGAAAAATTTATTTTTCTGGCAGAAAGATTATTGTTTCAGTTTTAAAATTCAACTGCTCGATCGTAAATGAACTTTGTTGTAGAAAAATCATATCATTGGTTAAAAATTAAACTATTTTGTTAAAAAATCAAACTATTTGTTTAAAAATGTAACTATTTAACAAAAATTTGTGGTATTCGGTTTGAATTTCGGTGGTTTTTGTAAAAAATTATTCATTTTGCCTAGAAATTTAACTTACATTATTCTTGGATTTTTTAGTTTAAAATTATATTACTTTGTTGAAAAGTAATCCTTTTTGACTAAGAATTCTTGATTTTGGTTTTTTATTTTAAATTAAGATATTTTTGGTTGAAATATTAACTATTACATTTTTTGTTAAGAATTAAAAATTAAACTATATGTTAAAAAATTTAACCACTTTGTTGATATATCCTTTTCTTTGTGAAAAATTAATTCTTTCAGCTTTAAATTTAACGATTTCTTTTTTGTTAAAAAATGCATCCTCTATAAGTTGAACATATAACTTTTGGTCAAGAAATTCTTGTATTTTGTAAGAAATTCTTCTATTTAAGTAAAAAATTAATCTTGTTTGATAAACAATTTTCATTTTGGTTACAAATTTAACTAATTTGTTTAAAATTTGTCCATGTTAAATTTAACTGTTTTAGAACTGTTTTGTTTTGTTGTTGAAAATTAGTTTTTTAGTCTAAAAATTCCACGATTTCAATTCTGTGAGATTTTTTCCTTAGTTGAAAATTCAACCATTTTGCACCTTTCTTAAATGAAAAATAATCTTCTTAAAAAAATTATTCTTATTTTTTTTAATTTAAGGGGCTAATAATTTGTTGCTTTTATTTTTAAAAACTACTTTTTCACTGAAAATTCAACCACATCGTTTTTTAATTGCAAACGTACATTTTTAGTTGAAAATTCAACTATTTGGTTGAAAATTCGTGAATTTTGTTGAAAATCCGTCTGTTAGAAAATTCAACTATTTTCTTGAAAGTTGGTTACAATTTTTTAAACTAAAAATCTAACTATTTCATTTTTGATTAAAAATGCATCTTCTTTAGTTAAAAATTTTAATATTTGGCGAATTCCTCTTGTTTTGTAGAAAATTTATCTTTTTCGTTTAAAAAATAATCGACCTTTTAGTTGAAAATTCATAATTTTAGGTGAAAATTCATCTCTGTGTGGAAATTAATTTTGCTTTTAGGTTGACAATTTTTCTCACAGAAAATGTAACTTCTTCTTTTTTGGTTGTAAATAAATATTTCGAATTAAAAATTAAAAATAATAGAAAATGTTGAAAAAATTAATCTTTTTTGTTGAAAATTGATCCTTTTGTTTGAGAATTTTATTATTTTATTAGAAAATTCACTTTTCTAGTTGAATTTAACTGTTACAAAATTCGTTTTTTTAATCTGAGCTTTTAGCTATTTAATTTTTGGTTAAAAACTTATCTGTTTTATTTAAAAATTCCACTATTTGGTTTAATTTTGACGTGTTTGTATGCAAATTTGTCTCTTGATAGACAAATAATATCTTTGGTTGAAAACTTAAAGATTAGGTAAAAAATTGAACTATTTTGTTAAAGGTTTAATTATTTTGTTGAAAATTCAGCTATTTTTTAGAGTCACCTGTTTTAGTGAAAAATGCAAATTTTGTTGGAAAATTCAATCTTCCGAGTTGATTTAGAGTCACCTGTCTTAGTGAAAAATGAAAATTTTGTTGGAAAATTCAATCTTCCGAGTTGAAAATTCAACAATTTTCTGAAAAAATTTGTCTTTTTGACTTGTAAATTCGTTATTAAAAAATATTTCTAAAACCCTCAATTTCTTCGCAGATAGTGTTGCTTATTTTGGTACTCTCGACGAATAAAGAAGGAATCCAAAGGGAAGAACGGGGAATGGAAGCTGTCGGAGAAATTTAATATTCGCAACATAAAAGGATCGCTAGGAAGGTGCACTTCCACATTCTTTCACTAATTTGAAAATGATTTGTAGTACAGGAGCCGGAAGATCGCCTTCCACTCCTTTTTGAGCGTTTTTCAAGAGATACTCGATACCAAAGAATGTCTGCAAATTAATAAATATAATAAATTAATTAATTAATTAATAAAACTAGGTACGAAGTTTCATCAATTTTTGTGCTTGTTTTATCAGAATTTTGCTTCCTTATTCAAAATCTCTTCCCATTTCCACTTGCCTCCTTTCCCTTTTAATATTTCCCCTTTTTCCTTTCCCTTTTCCTCATCTTCCTCCTTCCTCTGCTTCATTTTTCTTCTATCCTATTTTTCTCTTTTCTATTTGCCTTTTCCCCCTATTTATTTTTCCCCTTTTCATCTTTTGACTTTCTACTTTTTTTTCTCATTTTACTTTTTCCTCTTTCTCCTTTCTCCTCTCTGCTTTTTCCTTTCTCCTTTCCACTTCCCCTTTTCCCTTTTCTATGTTCTTCTTTGAATCTTTTTCTTCTCCCTTTTCCCACTTTTCGTCTTTTCTCTGTTTCTCCTTTTCTCTTTTTCTTTCCCCCTTTCCCTTCTTTCTTATTCAAAAAATGTAATATAAATACTTTCTGAAGTAAAACTTTCCTCGGGACAAAAGTGAATTAAAAAAATGGGCTTTTTCCTTTTCCTTTCTTCTTTTCCCTACCCCCTTTTTCCACTTTCCCTTACCTTTTTTCCTTTTTTCTTTTACCCCACAGTTTCCCCTTTCTCTTTACCACTTACTTCTTTCAACTTTCCTCTCTCCCCTTTTTCCTGTCAATATTCCGCCTCTTGCTTTCCTCCTTTCCTTTTTTCCCTTTTCCTCTTTTTATTTTTCACTTTCCCTTTTCTTATGTCACCTTTTCCGATTTCTCCTTTTTCTTTTCTTTTTTTCCGTTTTCTACTTTCCTATTTTCCCCTTTTAATCTTTTTCTTTTCTTTTTTCTCCTTCTCTCTTTATCCTCCATCTCCTTCTCTTCCTTTTACCCTTTTTCTATTTACGTTTTTCCTCTTTCCAAGTGGACTATTCCTCTTTTCCCTTCCCTTTTTCCCACTTACTTTTTTCTTTTCCCCTTTTTCTTTTCCTACTTTTCTTCTTTCTTCCTTATTTCTTTTGCCTTTTTATTCTTTCCCATTCTCCTCTTTCCTTTTTTCCCGTTTGCCATTTTCTCTGTCTTTTTTTCTCTTGCTCCCTTCCATCTACCCTTCTTTCTTATTCATAAAAAGTCAATAATATATTTTTTTAAGGAGAACTTCTCTTGGTATGGAAGTGAATTTGAAAAACGGGCTTTTCCTTCTCTATCCCTTTTACTTTTTTTACATTCCCTTCCTATTTTTCCTTTTACCATCTCCCCTTCACCTTCACCTTTACACTTTCCCCTTTCTCCTTGTAATATTTCCTGTTTCTCCTTTCCCTTTCCCCCTTTACCTTCTTCCACTTTCCCCTTTTTTCTGTATCCTTTTTTTCTTTTTTCTATTTCGTTTTCCCCTCTTCATCTTTTCCCTTTTTCTCTTTTTATTTTCCACTTTTTCTTTTCTTATTTTCAGTTTCCCTTCCCCCTCTCAAATTTCCTCTGTTTCCCTTTCTAATCTTTCTTCTTTTCCCTTTTTCCTTTTTTTTTCTTATTTCTATTCCCTTATTTTTTTTACCCTCTTCCTTTTTCCCCTTTTTCTTTTTCGTTTTTTCTCTTTTTAAGTTGCCCTCTTCTCTTTTCCTTTTTCCTTTTCCACCATCCTTTTGTTCTTTTTATCCTTTTTCTCTTTCCTCTTTTCTTCTTTTCTATTTATCGCTTTTGCCCTTTCCCTCTATCCCTTTCTCATCTCTTCTCTTTACCCGCTTTCTTTTTACCCTGTCCTTTTTCCTCTTTTTCTTTTTCCCTTACCCTTCTTTTTTATTCAAGAAATGTAGTTTTTTAAGTAGAACTTTTCTTGGAACGAAAGTAAATTAAAAAACAGGCTTTGCCCTTGCCCTTCTCTTTTTTATTTTCCCTATCCCCTACTTATTTTATTTTTTCCACTTTCTCCTTTTCTTATTCTTTTAGCCTTCCCTTCTTCCTTCCTTTTCACATTTTTCCCTTTCTTCTTATAATATTTACCCTTTTTTCTTTACTTTTTTCCCCTTTTCCTCCTACCACTTTTCTCTTTTTCTTTTATCCTCATTCCCTTTTTTCTATTTCCCTCTTCCATTTTTTTTCACTTTCCCTTTTCTTATTCTCCTTTTTCCTCTTTCTCCTTACCACTTCACCTTTCCCCTCTTTACTTTCCTGTTTTCTCCTTTTGATCATTTTCCTTTCTTTAAATTCCTTTTTTCGTCTCACCCTTTTCCCCTTTTCGTGTTTTCTCTTTTCCTTTTATCTCTATTCCCTTTTCCTCTTTCGCCGTTCCCCTTTCCCTTTTTTCCCTTGTTATTTTTTCGCTCTTCCTCTTTCCAAGTTGCCCTTTCCTCTTTTCCCTTTTCCACCTTTCTCTTTTCTCTTCTCCCCTTTTTGTGTTCTTATCGTTCCTTTTTTCTCCTTTCCCCCTTATCCCTTTTATTCTTTTTCTTCCTGCTTACCCTCCCCCTCCTCATTACCCCCTCTCAGTCTACTCGAGTCTTCCTTTTGTACAGCGATTCACGGTGATTATAAAAACTCACTGCCACGCATTGTTTTTTCAAACTAATGATTTTCTTCCATATTAGATAAACTACTAAAATTTTATTATATTTTAATTCGAGGCATTAATTGCATAGGTTAGTTGATCCGTTATTTATTTCTTAAATTAATATATCAATATCGAAATGTAAGCTTACAGTTATTTCAATTAAATCGAAAGTTTTTTTTTTAATCAATGTTATTGATTTTTTTAGTAAATTCCTCTATAGGGTGACCGCAAAAGCTTATGATTGAAATGTCCTGATTTTTTCTTAGACAATTTTTCATTTTTTCTGGCTATTAATATTCGAAGACAAGAACTTTATCATTGTAAATTTTTTAATATAAAATTTTTTATGAACAGAATGACATATATTTGAATTAGAATTTTTAAATTTTAAATTTAGTTATTTATTTCATCTAAAAAAGATGAGTTCTCTACCATAAAATATTAATGTTAAAAAAAACAGTTGCAATTTCGACTAAAGAAAATGCATTGTTTTACAAAATAGAAACAGTTCAATTTTACAGAGAAAAAAATTTGTTAGCATAGAAGAAAAATATCAGAATGAAAAAAACAATTCTTCTGTTTAAATAGTTTAATTTTCAAATACAGTAAAACTTTCACCTAAAAAAGATCAATTTTAACTGAAAAGGGTTATTTTTAACCAAACAACAAAAGAAACAAATTTTAATACTGTAGAGATGAATTTTTGACTAAAATGATGAATCTGCAGATAAAAAGATAATTTTCAACAAAGTAGTTTAACTTTTGACCAAAAAAGAACAATTATGAACCAAACAGATGACTTGTTTACAAACCAGTAGAATTGTAAACCCACAAACAGTAATTTTGTACCAAAATGACTGACGTTTATACAAATATTTTGATTTTTAACTGACAATATTGATATTTGAAGGAAACAATATATTTTTAACAAAAAAATTAATTCATGCCATATAGTTTTACTTTTCACCCAGAAGTTAATTTTTTTAAACCAAGAAAATTTCTTTTCTACAAATAAATATTTTTTAGTCAAGAAAGAAAAGAAATTACGTTGAAATCGTTCAACCTTCAAGCTAGTAACGAATTATCTGTAAAACACTTTAATTTTTAAAGCAAAAATATCAATTTTGGACAAAAAAGTTTATTTTCAACTAAACTGTTTTATTTTTAACGAGAAAAGACGAAATTTCCAGCAAGAGGATTAGTTTTCTAGCAAAAAAAAGAAATTTTCAACTAGAATAAATAAATTTTCAACAAAAAATAAAAAAATAAAATTTTTATTCACAGAATCAATTAGGAGTTTAAAAAATTTAGTTTTTAACATAATAGTATAACTTTCGATCAGAGATATGAATTCGCAACTTAAATGATAAATCTTCATTTGGAATAGTTACATTTTAAGTAAAGGAAATTGATTTTTAACAGAATATACAAACTTTGTAATTAAAATAATGAATAAAACAAAATTATTTTTGAACAAAGTGGTTTAATCTTCTACCAAGTAGTTGAATTTTCAACTGATAATGTAATATTAGATATTTCAACCAAAAAAATATTGTAATTTAAAATTAAAAAATAGTTGAATTGAAATAAAAAGACGATCTTTTACTAAAATAGTTGAATCTTTAACCAAAAAAGATTTACTTTTAACCAAATAATTGCATTTTTATTCAGAATAAATCATATTTCTATTAAAAGATGAATTCTCAAACTAAAAAAAATAAATCTTGTGGAAAAATTTTCCATTTTTTCACAAATAATAACATTTTTACCTCACTTATAATCGTTAGGAGGAAAAAGCTGCGAAATATTAAATAGAAAGACAAGTATATTTGATATATCCAAGAGCAAAATTTTATTTTAATAACATTTTTAACATTGAATCTTTTATAAATGAATTAAGGAATTTTTCATAAAATTTTAAAATTTTCAATTTGTTATTGTTAAGAGTTACTTAAAGTGCCTGTTACAGAAATTCCTAGATTTTTGCAAGATTTTTTCTTAAAAATAACTGACTTTTTCCTGACTCTCCCTGACAAAAATAAATTGTTTGCTTTTTCCAGGTGATGATTCAGAAAAGCGTCGGGAAATTTTATACACATAGAGGTATGATGAGCATGACTAATTAAATTGCCAAATTCCTAACCGATTTTTATGAGCAGTCAAATAATCAAATATAAATATTTCAGAGTAGCCTCTAAAAACAAAACTTCTGGTCATTTCCTGGTTACCAAAATTTTTTCTAAAAGATACAACTTTTGAACTTTAAGCTCTTATACCTAAAAAAATGTAAAGTATTGAAAGCTAAACGAATCGTAAAACAAATCCTAATGTAGAACGATAACACAAACAAATTGGAGGAGCTGGGAGAGTGGTAAGCCAACGTGTGCATGAACATGAGAGTAACGTCAGGCTAAAACATTTTACGTAATCAGCACAAGTCGAGCATCATACTAAAACAGCAAATAGCATTTCATTTGACAAAACAACCGTCATCGCAAAAACATACAATATTTTCCTAAAAATCACAGGCATCGTAGAGATTATACAGAAAAACAACATAATCTGAAACTTTAATTTCATTTTAGTCTTGAAGAAGTGAAATGCAATGTTCACAAAACGTCGGCAAGATTTGTAGTTTTGCACACGATCAAACGATTTAAAATTGATATATTATTATTTATTTGTGACTAAATAGCGTTCAGAAGCGGAATTGGACTCACCGAGCGACCTGATAATAGTCTTTCACAGCAGCCTGTTAAATTATTATTGAAACAATAATTAAGTAAACGTAGATTCAGGGAAAAGAGCAATATGAGATTTTATTAATAAAGAAATAAGGCTTAGTAAAATTGATTCATTGCACTTAATAAAGCTTCATTGGCTGTGAAGCCAAACTTTGATAAGGTCAGAACAGGCTGCGTACTTAATATTAATCGACACAAAGCTGGCGTTCGCTCGCAGCGATATTTCCTCTAAATCGACAGGAGACGCGGAAAAACTGACTTACTCACACAAGGCTTAAAGGTCATCTGAAGAAAAGGAAGTCGGAAGCTGCCAGTGATTACGTCATCATAATGAGTGAATTTAAACTAAATAAGTCAAAACGAAATTTAGTTCAAAATTCAAGTAGTGTTTTTAACATACCACTTGCCTCGTCCCTCTGTTGAATGAAACTATAAGCTGTAACCTGGTTATTTCTGATAATTATTATGGCTATAAATAAATTTTTTTGTTGCTTAATACATCCTTATAATCCGATGGTACATACATCATCCTACTTTACTATCCGCCCGCTATGTTTATCGCACAACACCTTTGTAAAATAATGAAATGGTATTTTTACTGTTTTATCAGAAGTATAAATAATAGTTCGATAGGCTTATTACATGCGTCTTTTATTGTTTTTACTGCCACAACTCGCACCAGCTTGTTACTACTAGCCGGCATTCTATAACTTTTCCAAACCGTCAGAGTGATTGGGGTTCATCTGAATTTCGAATCAAAACTATATGTTCTTGTTTTACATTAGACTTCTTATGTGTTCATTTGTATAGTTTGTGAAGGTTTTGTAAATATTCGACAAACTTTTTTCCCAAAATGATTTCGTGATGCGCTGCACTAATGGCTATCTTGATAATCGATATTCTTTCAAATTGAGAATAGAAGCTTCTGGAGGAATCAAAGTTGCAGATTTTGTTAAAAATTTCCTGGATACAAGTATGACTAATCCTCGCTATCCCTAATGTTAGCATTAAGAGGCCTGGAATGTAAGCATGCTTCTATTTTTTATCCCGTGTAAAAAAATTTCAGGGCGCTGGCCGGACGCTTGCCAGACCGTCTTGTGTCTGTGCAGACACTGAACAGGCGGTCTAGCGCCGCTAGCCAGAAGTGTAACGCAATAACCATGAGATAGAATACTAATCGGCGAGAAAATGATAGGCATCTGCCTTTAAAGCCTAACAATTAAGCAAAAGAAAATGCTAGCGTGAGAAGTAGACAGTCATTTGAAAGTTAAAATGTTCTACGTGAATGAGCTTAAAGACGTTAATCTAAAAAATTTTTTTGTGCTTTGCAGAGTAAAAAATGTACAAAAAAGTAAGGAATTCCGGGCGCATTTGAGAAGGGTCAAGTTTAGAGCATTGTTTCTTGCACAAGATGCAATAGAAAAAATTTGAAAAAATTCATGGATATAGGAAAAATATTTGTGAACAAATTGCAATGGGCAAATTTGAGAAATAATAAAAATTGTTGCTAAAAATTACAAAAATGTATAACTATACTATCTTCAGTTCTAATAAAGATATTAAAGCGATTCAAATTCCAACCTGTAACGAATAGGCTCCGTCATTATCTACAATAACCCGGAAGGATGTAATTGTTTTATTTTTTGTGATAATCATGATGTATGCAAACATTTATTTTATTGAAAAGCAAGTGTCAGAAAGCAGGGGGGGGGGCTCTTTTTTGCTTCCGACCGCTCGTGCCTTTTTTTGATCCGTGCTTCTGAACTTTTGACCAGACATTTGACACCTCCTCCTACCAGCGCCGTACCTATTGCATTGATGACATACAATTGTGTATATAGTAAAGGGCATTGGTTGGTAGACTTGTAGATCAGCGTTTCCTAAACTTTTTTTGCACTTTTTGGAGAGCGGTAGGCTTGCCACCGTTAAATTTTTTCACAATACTGTGTCCCAGCGACTCCAAAAGTATAACACGCGGTAGGGTACCCTACCCCGGGTAGGAGGATGCCACTTAGGTCCGTGTAGCTTGGTAGGCTTCGTGGCAGGCTCCCAGCTGCGAGAAGATGAATGACCCTTTCATTGTTATGAGATCAAGACTTGTTACAATAACTTAAATTTTAAAGAAATGTCTCAATTAAATTTTAATTAGTTGAATAAATTTTGTGATGTAATAAAAAAAAAAATGAGAAAACAGTTCACGAACATCGGTTAATATCTCCACTAATAAAGGAGACATTTACGGATCTTTTGAATATATAAATGGGACCTCTCAGTGTAACAAAAATGCAATAACTCTTGAAGTTATTAATCGATTTTTTCTATCTTTTTTTAATGTTCTCGTCATAATCTAACACATCTAACAAAGCGTATAAATATTCGATTTATTAATATTTACTAAATTTTCATTTTTCTCAACCGGCTTTAATTCTCTAACGATGGGAAGGGTGCGCGGAAGGCTGTCCAGTGTCCTCCTTGGGTTACAGTATGGTGAAAAGATTTGAAGGTGGCAATCCTACCGCTCCCCAGAAAAAGCGAAAAAAAGTTTGGGAAACGCTGCGCTATTAGATTCTTGAGAATGAACGGGTAAGTAGCAAGTTTCGGCACGGGTATTGGGGAAAACTATTTTGCTGGAGTGGGGAGGCCCCTGAGCAGTTAAGAATAAAGTTTTGAATTTTGCTTTTTTAAATACATATCCACATTGTAAATTAAATGCTGCATTTTTTCTTCCAGTAAAAAAGTTGTATCTTTTCTAGTTTTTTAATTATTTACAAAAAACTATTTTTTCTCTGATTAAAATATTTCGCAGAGGCGTTGCACAATTCGTGCACAAACAACTTTGATCGTTTCGGGAGTCCAGCGAATTTTGAGCAAACAAAAACTGACAGGGAGGAACTTGGTCAGGAAGGTTCAAAGAAGTTTTCTGGGAATGTTTTGCTGAATTGAAATAGTTAGCAAACTGTTAATGATTTAATTTTCCAGCGCGATCGATAATCTCTTGCGTAGGCTGCGCCCTGACCAGCAAGCCGTTTTTGCGTGCCTTAGAGTATGTAAGAGATTTTTTATTTCAAATATACAATTATACCTGGAAAGTCATGGTTTATAAGAATTTTTTTCCTTCCTGATTAAAATATTTAAACTATGCTACTTCTGGAGACATGAGCTTCATAAAAGTCTTAAAAATAAATAACCTGTAAACGTTTCCTTTCTTATATCCCGCGTGTCCTCTGTCTCACCTCTATTTGTAAACATACCTGCATACATTTTCTTATTTTTTTAAACCAAAAATAATCGTTGAAATATTACATATTTTTTTTTAAGTTACATCTGAATAGGTATTATGAAAGATGTAAAAATTTTGATATAAATGCATTGACGGTTTTTACTTTAAAAAATTAGCGATAATTTTTAGAATAAACCTAACTAATCTGTCTAAATAATTTTTTTAGTCAAAGTTACAAATCTTGTATTTTATGTGTTTATTGAAATAATTAATATTTTACATTTAAGATCTGCGCTCAATATAGTATTTCCACTCTAATTAAAACATCAACAGTTTGTTAACAAATACTTCAATTGTTCTCAACATTTTTAGAAAACATCTTTAGACCTTCCTGACCAACGTTCTCACTAAGAGCTTTTGCTTGCTCAAAATTCGCTCGACTTCCGAAACGCACGTGTATCACACACTATTTCTTGCAACGCCCGTCCAAAAAAGTTGTATTAGGATGAATTAACGAAAAATAATAACTTTATATTGCATAGAGGTTGTATTGCATACAGTATAAAGTCTAATCGTGTTTAAAGTTACCTACGCCAGTGTAAGTATCTCATCTCGAAAGTGCGCATGCGCAGCTTTTTCGCCAGTGTCTGAAGATGTCTTCAAACTGCGCATGCGCGAAAATTTTCTGTACACAGTCTGCTCAAAGGTCCTTTAGGCATAATTGACACGCTCAGAGCAAAAGCGAACTAAAAAAAAAAAGT
>JAUELO010000274.1:2278134-2289377 GCA_032357855.1 Amphibolips quercusostensackenii | reverse complement strand
AAATTTAACTATTTGGTTGAAAATTTTTTTTTTGGTAGAAATTCAATTATCTTGGCTAAAAATTCATCTTTTTTGTCAAAAATTTTATTATTAACTTTATCGTCTTTTTTAAAAATTTATCTTTATAATCAGGAATTCTACTATTAAGTTAATTATCTTAGTTGAAAATTTATCTTTCTAATAGAAAAATGTATTATTAGGTTAATCATCTTAGTTGAAAATTTATATTTTTGGTGTAACTAGCTTGTTAAATAATTATTATTCTGGTAGAAAATTCTTGGCTCTACTTGAAAAGAGTTTGCTTGAAAAATGAACTATGTCATTGAAAATTTGATTTTTTCAATTAAAAATTAATTTTTTAAACTTAAAGTTGAACAATTCCATTTTTGATAAAAATTTGTCTTTCTTATTTAATAATGTATGCATTTTATCAGAACTTAGTTTTCTTGTAGAAAATTTAATGTATATATAATTCATTTTTTAATTTATATAAATTTTCTAGTTTAAAAAGGTATAATACGTTTTCTTGGTCAAAATTAATTTGTTTACCAACAAATTTAACTATTCTATATACTTTTTTTCATAGTTGAAAATTAAACTATTTAGTCAAAAATCCCTGTATTTTGTTAAAAATTATAATTTTTTTGTATAAATATAAGGTTTTTGATACAAAAATTAACTACTGGTAGAAGGTTAAAGCACTTTGTTGAAAATTTATTTTTCAGTTGAAGATGCATACTTTAAGTAAAAAAATCAGCTCTTCAGTCAAAAATTAATTTTTTTTTAAAATCTTTGTTTTTTGGTTGAAAATTGAATTTGTAACTAAAAATTCAACTACTCCATTTAAAAAATTAATCACTTCAGTTGAAAATCGATCGCTTTTGTGAAAAGTTTAAATATTTTGTAGAAAATTAGTGTGTTTTTTTGTTTAAATTTAATCACTTCGTTACAAATTCAAGGATTTCGTTAAAAATTCAACAATTTGGTTAATAATTAACGTATTTTTTAACATTCTTGTTCTTAGTAGAAAGTAAATCATCGTGGTTGAAAGTTTATATTTTTTGTTGGTATAAAAATAAATTTTTTCAACCGTAAGTTTAACAGTTTCACTTATAGTGAAAATTTGTGTATCTTAGATGAAACTTTCTTGGTAGAAAATTGATGTTTTTTGTAGAAAAATTTACTTTTTAATTAAAAAATTTAACCAATTTGGCAAAAAATTTAACTTTTTAGAAAAAATTTGACTGTTCAATTGACAATTAATTTTTTTTCAAAAAATATTATTAAAAATGCATATTTTTTGTTAAAAATTGAACTATTTGGATAAAAGTCAAACTACTTTTCAAGAAATTTTAACAATATAATTGAAAATTCACGTATTTTAAAGAAAGTAGATTTTTCACGGTGGAACGGTATTGCTCTTTGTTAAAAATACATGATTTTGGTTGAAACTTCACCTATTTTGTTGAAAATTTATTTTTTTTAACAAAAATTGAACTATTCTATTTTTGAATAGAAAGTTAACTTTTTTATATGAAAATTCAACTATTTGGTTGAAGATTCATGTGTTTGGTTAAAAATTTGTCTTTTTGGTAGAAATTTAATCATTTGTGTTGAAAATTTACTTTTTGGTTAAAAATTTTATCATTAGGTTAATAATCTTAGTTGAAAAGTAATCTTTTTAATTAAAAATTGTATTATTAAAATAATCATCTTGGTTGAAAATTTATATTTTTCATTAAGAATTTTGTTATTTAGTTAAAAATCCATCTATTTGATCAAAAATTTAATTATTCTGTTGAAAATTCATCATTTTGATTAAAGATGTAATCATTTGGTAAAAAATTCATTTATTTTGTTGTAAATTCATTATTCTGATTGAAAATGCAACTATTTGGTTAACTTTCCGTCTACTTTGTTAAAATTTTTTTTTGTGAAAAAAATTAAACATTTCGTTGAAAATTATTTTTTTTTACTAAAAATTTAACTATTCTATTTTTGAACAGAAAGTTATATTTTTTCCTTGAAAATTCAACTGTTTGACTGAAAATTCGTCTTTTTCTGTAAAAAATACTTCTTTTTTGGTGAATTGTTTTTGGTTGAAAATTCAGCTATTTTGTTAAAAATTAATTTTTTAAAATAAAAATTCAAAGATTCTACTTTTGAATAGAAAGTTATCTTTCTTACTTAAGAATTTAACTAGTTGGTAGGAAATTTTTGTATTTTGTTCAAAATTCGTGCTTTTGGTAGAAAGTTAATCTGAGTTAAAAAATTTTTTTGGTCGAAAATTGTATCATTAAATTAATTATCTAGGTTTAAAATTTATCTTTTTAATTAAAAATTGCACTACTAAGTTAATCATCTTAGTTCAAAATTTATATTTTTGGTTAAAAATATACTATTTGGTTAAAAATGCATCTATTTTGTTGAACATTCATCATGTTTGTTAAAGATGTCATTGTTTGGTTTAAAATTCATATATTTTGTTTAAAAATTTTCTTTATGATTAAAAATTTAACTATTATTTAGTTAAAAATTAATTATTCCAAATGAAAATTTAACTATTCTATTTTTATATATTAAGTTACATTTTTCAGTTAAATATGAAACTAATTAAAGATTCGTCTTTTTTGGTAAAAAATTATTATTTGTTGTTAAAAACCTATGCAGTTGAAAATTTATGTATTTTGTTAAAAATTCATTTTTTTGGTAGGCAGTTAATCATTTTAGTTAAAAATTTATATTTTTGCTTGAAGATTCAACTATTCTATTATTATATGTAAACTTATCTTTTTTAGTTAAAAATAAAATTATTTAGCTGAAAATTCAATTAGGGCTCTAAATTTCTTGCACATATTTTGTACATTTAACTCCGTCTAAAATTACGCAACACATCAAATTGTTTTTAAATAAATTATAACAGCTAAATTAGAAGTCAAAAACACTTTTATAAGGATTTCTTATAAACACTTATTTTTCCAAGGAAGGGAATTAAGGGGAAATGATAAGAGGGGTAGTCGGGAAAGTGAGGGAAAATAATTGTGGACGGAAAGTAGGGGGAATGAGAAGAAATGAGAAGCCTGGAAATAGTGAAAGTGATGGGGAAAGAACGGAAGAAAATTAGACGAAGTAAGGGGAGGAAAGTTAGTCAAAGTAAGTATAGGGGAACAAGGGGAAGTTAGGGGTAATAAAGGGAGAAAAGTAGGAAAATCAAAAACGGGAAGTACGGGAAGAGAGTGAAAGGAAGGAAAGTGCAGGAAAGGATCATAAATGAGCGTGAGTATAGGAAAGGAAGTGAGTGATGAGGTTGGGAAGTATGGGAATGGGAGTGTCAGCTAAGGAAGCGATTAAAGGGGGAAAAGGAAGTTATATAAGTGGGAGGGTGGAGTGTGGAAAGGGATAATAGGGGTAACAAGAAGAAATGAGAAGGCTTGAAGTATAGGAAGTGTTGGGAAAGGAGCGGAGGAGAATTAAGCAAAGTGAGGGAATGGAAATAAGGCACAGTGAGGGAAGAGAAACTAGAGGAAGTTAGGTGTGATAAGAAGAAAAAGTTAGGGACAGTGAGGTAAAATCAGAGGCAAAAAGTAAAGGAAGAGAGTACAAGAGAAGGAAAGTCAAGAAAAGGATTAGAAATGAGGGGGAGTAGGGGAGCGGAATTATGAGATGAGGTAGGGAACTAGGGGAATAGAAGTTTCAGCTAAAAAAGGAAGAAAAGGGGGAAGTAGAGGAGAAGGAAGTTATGTCAGGGGGATGGTAAAGCAAGGAGAGAGAAAGAAAGGGAAATAAAAATTAATGAGAAGACAATAAGTAGAGAAAGTTGTGAAAAATAAGTGGAGGAGAATGAGGAAAAGTGAGAGAAGGAAAATTAGACAAAGTAAGAGAAAAAGTGAAAAAAAGGGAGAGGAAATAGGATGAGGTAGAGGTAATAGGAGTAAGTCGGGAAAATGAGAGGAAATCAGAAACAAGAAGTAGGGTAAGTGTGTATTAGTGACGCAAAATCAAAGGAAAGGATTAGAATTGAGGGTGAGTAGGGGAGCGAAAGTGAGTAATGAGGTAGGGAAGTGAAGAAATGGGTGTAATAGCTAGAGAATCAAGAAAAAAGAAAGAAAGAGAAGAAGGAAGTTATGTTAGGGGGATAGTAAAGTAAGGAGAGGGAAAGTAGGGAAAACGAGAAAAAATTAGAAGTCAGAAAGTAGAGGAAGTGATAAGAAATGAGCAGGGGAGAATTAAGCAAAGTAAGGGAAGGAAAATCAGGCGAAGTAAGCGTAGGGAAAATATAGGATGTTAAGGGTAATGAGCAGAGTAAAGTCGGGAAAGTAAAGGAAAATCAAAAACGCCAAGTAGAAAAAGTGAGTATTAGTATGAGGAAGGAGAGAAAAGGATTAGAAATGAGGGTGAGTAGAGGAGTGAAAGTGAGTGATGTGATAGGGAAGCAGGGGAATGGGACTGTTGGCCACGGAAGCAAGAAGAGGGGGAAGTAGAGGAGAAGAAATTTATTTCAAGTAAAGGGCAAAGTAAGGGCAGTGAAAGTAGGAGAACATAGGAAGATTAGGGAAAGGAAAGTATGGAAAAGAAAGGTTTTTACTACCCATGTCCCGTTTTTCTAGGCCCTTGGCGACTATTTTGACTTTTTTATCGTTATCATATGGGGAAGACCTTTGAATAAACAATAAATAATAAATTGTTCATAAAAAGTGAAAATGCAAACGATTTTGGAATTTCCAAATAGTTAACATTTTCTGAGAAAGTACCTTTCAGAAATCCCTTTCTCCTTCCACTTCTCGTAATTCTTTTTCTTTCCAAGTTAATTTCACCCAAGTCGACAGAGTACTCGAAGAATAAACTTCTGGTCGGTCCGATACATGTGTGCATTCGCTAGTCTGTGTAGGTACACTTCTAAAGTTTAATTAGTTTTTAGAATGTATAGAACAGAAAGGAGGTGGAAGGAAAATTCTTAGGGAGAAGAAGGGTGCAAGCTAGATAGCACAGTTAAGTTTAGTGCAACTTGTAGTCTTGGGACAATTTCAACATGGAAGTTTTTCAATTTTCTTGGCTTACCCGGCTCACAGTGAAAAGCTTACGACTCTCCCGATTCTCCTGTCGTTATCCTTGCAGATTTGTTTATAGTTATTGCAAATGCGTCACCCTTGTATTTGAAAAAGGTCAATTTAGAACCAAATTTCCGAAAATTTATCTTTTTTAGTTTAAAATGTAATTCTTTCGTAAAAAATTTATGTATTATATTGCAAATTCGTCTTTTTTGGTATAGATAATTTATCATCCTGGTTAAAAAGTCATCCTTTAGGATGAAAAATCAACCATCATTTTCTTTTGTTAAAAATTGATTTTTCTAACTGCGAATTGAAATTTTATATTTTTGGTTGAAAAGTTGCATTTTCTAATTAAAAATTTAATTATTTATTAAAAATACATTTTTTAAACAGTTTTGTAAAAAATTTAATTGTTTTTATACAAAATTCAACTTTTTGGTTCAAAATTCATGTATTTTGTTTCTATCTGAAATTTAAAATTTTCTATTTTTAGTTCAAAAATTATCTTTTCAAGTTAAGAATTTAACTATTTGTTAGAAATCTATTTTTAAACAGTTTTGTAGCAAATTTAATTATTTCAATAAAAAATTCATTTATTTTGCTGCAACTTGATGTATTTATTGAAAATGTAACTATTTGGTTAAAAATGCATCCATTTTGTTCATAATAAATTTTTTTGGTCGAAAATTAATTTTCTTTGGTTGAAAATTTGAAATTGTCCTTTTTCTTTGAAAAGTTATTTTTTTTAGTCGAAAATTTAACTAAAATTCATTTTTCAACAGATTTGTTAGAAATTTATTTATTTTGTCGAAAGTAATCTTTTCTAGTTGAAAATTTAATTATTTGTTAAAAATCCATTTTCTAATCAGTTTTTTCGAAAGTTCAATTATTCTGGTAAAAAATTTAACTTTTAGGTTGAAAACTTATCTATTTTAAGTAAATTTTATCTTTTTAATTAAAAATGTAACTATTTTGTAAAAATTTATCTATTTTGTTGAAAATTAATTTTTTTTAGTGAAAATCCATTTTCTTTTTGTTGAAAATTGATGTTTCTAACTGAAAATTAAAATCTCATATTTTTGGTTAAAAAGTTTCATTTTCTAATTGAAAATTTAATTATTTATTGTAAATACATTTTTTCAACAGTTTTGTAGAAAATTTAATTATTTTTATTGAAAATTTAACTTTTTGGTTGAAAATTTATCTATTTTGATGAAAATTTATGTTTTCAATTGAAAATCTCACGATTTGGTTGGAAATGCATCTATTTTATTAAAAATTAGTCTTTTTGAGTGAAAATTCATTTTCTTTTGGCGAAAATTAATGTATCTATTTAAAATTTAAAATTTTCTATTTTTAGTTTGAAAATTATCATTTTCAAGTTGAAAATTTAACTATTTGTTAGAAATCTATTTTTAAACAGTTTTGTAGAAAATGCAATTATTTCGGTAGAAAATCCATTTATTTTGCTGCAACTTTATGTTTTTTATTGAAAATGTAACTATTTGGTGAAAAATGCATCCATTTTGTTGATAATGAATTTTTTGGTTGAAAATTTATTATCTTTGGTTGAAAATTTAAAATTTGCATTTTTCTTCAGAAAGTTATTTTTTGTAGTCGAAAATTTAAATATTTGTTAAAAAATTCATTTTTGAACAGATTTGTAGAAAATTCATCTATTTTCTTGAGAGTAATCTTTTCTAGTTAAAAATTTAATTATTGGTTAAAAATCCATTTTTTAATCAGTTTTTTCGAAAGTTCAATTATTTTGGTGAAAAATTCAACTTTTTGGTTGAAAATTCATCTATTTTGAGTACATTTTATCTTTTCAATCAAAAATGTAACTATTTTGTTAAAAATTTATCTAGTTTGTTAAAAATTAATTTTTTTAGTAAAAATTCATTTCCTTTTTGTTGAAAATTAATGTTTCTAACTGAAAATTTAAATTTTATATTTTTGGTTGAAAAGTTACATTTTTTAATTGAAAATTTAATTATTCATTGGAAATACATTTTTTTAACAGTTTTGTAAAAAATTTAATTATTTTTATTAAAAATTTAACTTTTTGGGTGAAAATTAATCTATTTTGCTGAAATTGTATGTTTTCAATTGAAAATTTCACTATTTGGATGAAAATGCATCTATTTCATTGAAAATTAGTCTTTGAGTAAAAATTCATTTTTCTTGGGTGAAAATTAATGTATCTATTTAAAATTTAAAATTTTATATCTTTAGTTAAAAAATTATCTTTTCAACTTGAAAATTTAACCATTTGTTAGAAATCTATTTTTAAACAGTTTTGTAGAAAATTCAATTATTTCGGTAGAAAATTGATTTATTTTGCTGCAATTTTATGTTTTTCATTCAAAATGTAACTATTTGGTTAGTAATGCATCCATTTTGTTGATAATAAAATTTTTTGGTTGCAAATTTATTTTCTTTGGTTGAAAATTTAAGATTTGCATTTTTCTTTGAAAAGTTATTCTTTGTAGTCGAAAATTAAAGTATTTGTTGAAAAATTCATTTATCTAACAGATTTGAAGAAAATTTACCTATTTTGTTAACAGTAATTTTTGCTAGTTGAAAAGTTAATTATTTTTTATAAATCCATTTTTTAATCAGTTTTTTCGAAAGTTCAATTATTTTGGTAAAAAATTCAACTTTTTGGTTGCAAATTTATCAATTTTGATGAAATTTTATCATTTTAATTAAAAATGTAACTATTTTGTTAAAAATTTATCTATTTTGTTGAAAATTAATATTTTTTTAGTGGAAATTCATTTCCTTTTTTTAAAAATTGATGTTCACTAACTGAGAATTCAAATTTTTTATTTTTGGTTGAAAAGTTATTTTTTTCCGTTGTGAATTAAACTTTTCTTTGAAAATCTATTTTCGAACAGTTTTGTAAAAAAATAAATTATTTTGTTAGAAAATTAAATTTTTTTGTCGAAAATTTAACTATTTGGATGAAATTTTTTTTTTGAATTAAAAATGTAACTATTTGATTGAAAACTCATCTATTTTTTTGAAAATTCATAATTTTGACAAAAAATTTGTTTTATTTTGTTAAAAAAACTGAAAATGACTATTTTTGGTTAAAAAGTTATCTTTTCCAGCTTAATATTAAATTATTTGTCGAAAATCCATTTTTCAAACAATTTTGTAAGAAATTTAATTATTTCGGTAGAAAATTCAACTTTTTGGTTAAAAATTTATCCATTTTGCTCAAAATTTATGTTTTTGATTAATAAAGTAACTATTTCGTTCAAAATTTTTTAATTTTGCGAAAATTTTATGTTTCCGAATGAAAGTGTAAATATTTGATTCGATATTCATTTATTTTGTTGAAAATTAATTTTTTTGGTTGATAATTTATTTAGTGTGGTTAAAAATCATTGTTTCTAATTGAAGATTTTAATTTTCTATTTTTTTTACTGAAAATTTAACAATTTTGCTATTTTTTTTTACTAAAAATTGTAGGTTGAAAATTTAAACATTCCATTTTTTGTTAAAAATTAATTTTTTCATTCAAAAATTTAACTATTTGGTAAAAAATTTATCTACTTTGGATTAAAGACTTAATCATTTTGATAGAAAATACAACAAGTGATTCAAAAATTCACTTTTCTTTATAAAAAAGGATCTCTTCTTTAATAAAAAATAAATCTTCTCAATTGAAAAATTAACCTTCGGTATTGAAATTTTAACTATTTTCTTAAAAATTTAGCTATTTTGGGTTAAAAATTCAATTATTTTGGTTAAAAATTTAACTTTCTGGTTTAAAATTGATCTTTTTAAGTTAAAAATTAAATTTTTTAGTTGAATTTAACCGTTTTTTATTTAAGATTAAAATTTAGTTAAAAATTAAACTCTTATTATTGAAAAGAAACATTTTGTTAAAAAACCATTTTCTCAGGTTTAAAACTTAACTATTTTTTGGAAGTGTAATATATTTTTATTAAAAAGCTTAAAAAAATGCTGCCTATATTAGTTTTTGTAAAATAACTTTATTGGCATATTTTTTAGTTATTTGAAGTAGGGGATGTAAGTGTAAAGGAAGCGTAGGTTGATGAGTGTAGGGGAAATAAGGGGAAATTAATGGAAGGTAAGAAGGGAGAATTGGGGGGAGTAGAAGTTATGAGGTAAGATGATGGAGGTGAAGTAGGAAAAATGTGGGGAGTAGGTAAAGTAATGGAAAATGAGAGGAGAGGAAGGAGGTGAAGTATGGAAAATAAGAAATGCGGAGCGGAAGTAAAAGGGAATAAAAGAAGGTGGAGTGAGGGTTGATGTAAAATAGGAAATGAGAAGAAATGACTCATAGAGAAATGGGGAAAGTAATTAGCATTGAGATGAGATAAGATGAGGGAGAATAAGTAGGGAGAATATAGGGAGAAGATGAAGTGAGGGGAAATGAGAGGAGCGGATGTAAGTAAAGTATGGGAAATAAGGAAAGCGAGGCAGAAGTGAAAGGTAATGATGGAAGGCATATTAAGTGTTAATGAAGAAAGGAAGATAAGAAGAAATGAGGGGTAGAGGAATACGAAAAGTGAGAAGAAATAAAAGGGCTGGGCAGTAAAAAGGTAAGAAAAAATGTGGTAGGAAGAGGTGAAAAGAGGTAGGCTAATGAGGTTAAATAAGGTGAAAAAAATTAGGTATAGGAGCAGAAGTAGGTAAAGTATGGGATATGAGAAAAGTGAAGCTAGAGTAAAAGTCCATGAAGGAATGTGAAGTAAGACGTTATATGGAAAGAAAGATCAGAAGAAATAAGGGGTAAAGAAATAAGAAAGGCAATAAGGAATGAGTGGAGGAGCAATAGGGAAAGTGAAAAGAAAAAGGTGGGCATGGTGGGAAATTAGGGTTGGTCTAATAAGAAGAAATTCTCAAAGTAGTAGTAAGTGAAGTAAAGACAATAAGGGATGAAAAAGAATGTAAGCAAGGGGAAAGGAGAAGATTTTAGGTAAAGTGAGGGGAAGTAGAAGGAATGATCAGGAATGACGGTGAGTAGGGGCGGAGAAGTAAGGTTGCGAAAGGGAAGTAGAAAGAGGGAAGTTTCAGCTGTGGAAGCGAGGAGAGGAGAAAGTGGAGCAGAAAGAATTTGAGATAGAGAACGCTTACTAAGACTAGCTTTTTCAAAAATTAATTTTGTTGTTAGAAATTTATTCCTTAACTGAAAAGCAAACTCTTCCATTTTTGGCTAATTTTTTTTTGAATAGATTTATTCTCTTATTTTCGTTTAATTTAAAGTGGATGATGTGAGTGGAGAGGGAGTGTAAATAAATAAAGGAAGGGGAAATGAGGTATAATAATCAGCAGGTAAGAAGGGAAAATTATAGGGGAGTAGAGGTCGATGAGGGATAAAAAGGAAGGTAAAGTAAGGAGAATGAGAAAAGTAGATGCAGTAAGGGAAAATAAGGAGAGAAAAAATAGTTTAAGTACGGGAAATAAGGAAGATGGAGCGAAAGTGAAAGTCAATAAAAAAATGTGAAGTGAGAGGTAATGTGAAAAGAAAAATTAGAACAAATGAGGGGTAAACAAATAAGAAAAGTGAGAAGAAATCAGTGGAGGGGTAGTAGTGAAAGTTGAAAGAAATGAAGAAGAAATAATGTGGAAAGAGGTGGAAAAATGTGGGACTATAAGAGGAAATAAGGTAAGAAAAAATAGTGTTATAAGGGACGAGAGTAAAAAAAGTAAGGAGAAATGAGTAGGAATCAGGGAAAGTAGTGGAAATAGTAGAAAATTTAGGTTTAAGCAAATAAGAAAGAATAAGCGTCGTTGAAGTAGATAAATTAGAGGAAATAGGGGGAGTACATGTAGATGAAGTGAGGGGGAAGAGAAGATGTTAGGTAAATAAGAGAAAGTAGAAGAAATGATTAGGAATAAGAGTGAGTAGGGAAGGGGAAGTAAGGTTATGGAGAAGAAGTACGGAGAGAAAGTTTTAGCTGTGGAAGCGTGAAGAGGGGGAAGTAGAGAAAAAAAGAAGTTAGAAAAAAGGGCGCTTTCCATACTAACTTTAAAAACAATTCATTTTATTGTTGGAAATTCATGCCTTAAATAAAAATTAAACTCTTTTATTTTTGCTTAAATTTTTTTTCTAGATAGTACTTTAACTTTATAGTTGAAAATTTACCTATTTGGTTCCGAAAAATTTATCTATTTTTTGGAAAATTTTTGTTTTCCTTGGTTTAAAATTAA
>JAUELO010000274.1:2257207-2267541 GCA_032357855.1 Amphibolips quercusostensackenii | reverse complement strand
AAGGCTTAAGATGTATCTTGTCACATCGTATTGTATCATATAATATAATATTGTATCATACTATATCATATTACATCATATCGAATTATATCATATCATATTGTGTCATATAGTGTAATAGTCTATCCTTTTGTACAATACTATGTTATATTGCATCGCATTACATCGTTTTGCATCATATTGTATGATACTGTATAATAAGCCATTCCATTATATAATATTGTATCATTCTGTATTGCATTATATAATATTGTGTCGTATAGCGTGATAGTGTATCATACTATATTATATTGTGTCGTGTTCAATCATATATATTAAATTGCATAATATTGTATTGTTTTGAATCATATTGCATTATATCGTATTGTACTGTATCATAATCCATCCTTTTATATAATATTGTGTCACATTGTATTAGAATGTATTATATTGTATCATATTGTACTATATCATATGATACTGTATCATGCTATATTATATTACATCATATTGCATTTAATCATATATTGTGTTATATAGTGTGATTTTGTATCATAGTGTAGAATATGATGCCATAGTGTATCAT
The DNA here is from genome assembly GCA_032357855.1 of Amphibolips quercusostensackenii. Classification (NCBI taxonomy): domain Eukaryota; kingdom Metazoa; phylum Arthropoda; class Insecta; order Hymenoptera; family Cynipidae; genus Amphibolips; species Amphibolips quercusostensackenii. Next base: position 2,266,976 of record JAUELO010000274.1, on the reverse strand, counting down.
ATTACATGATATTGTATGATACTGTTTCATATTCTATCATGGTGTATGATATTGTATCACATTGTATGATATTGCATTATATTATATTATTTTGTATTATATTGTATCATGGCACATGATATTGTCTCATATTTTATCATAGCATATGATATTGTATTCTATTGTATCATATGTTGTGATATAGTATCATATTTACAATGGTTAGACCATGCACCGGAAAATGGATCAAATAAGGCGCATGCGTACAATTTTTGGCTCATAAAGGCTACAATACATATATTGGAATGCTCAGCTGTGACCCACGATTTACAACACTTAAAATACATGTATTGCGATTCCGTCATTCCAATACATGTTTGCAATATAACCTCACGCTTATATTGTAAAAGTGCCGTAGAATTCCAAACTATCTAAACAGAGTATATATTATAATATATATGATATAATATTATGATTAATATTTTCTATAATTCTTCTTTATGTCCTTCATGGGCATACATCCTAAAGCACAATGTGGAGCAAAAGAAGTAACTTTAGGTTACATGCTAAAAGTCAAACATGATGTCAAAATTGACGTATGCTTTAATAAACTGTCAAATTAACAGTCTGACAATGTGAATGAATAAATTTGAAGATAATTATGAATAATATTATTATATAAATAATATAAACATGTAAATTATGTAATATATTTGATATATCATAATTAATATTTTCTATATTTTGTTTTCATGTGCATCATGTGCATACAACGGAGTAACTTCATGTTAAATACTAAAAGTCAAACATAATATCACAAGTGACGTATGCTATAATAAATTGTTAAATTGCCAGTTAGACAATGTGAATGAATGAACTAAAAAATTATTAAAAATAATATTATAGTATAAATAATATAAACATATAAATAGTGTACTATGTATGATATAAAATTATAATTGATATTTTTCATATTTTCTATAATTTGTCTTCATTTGATTCATGTGCATACAACGGAGTAACTTTATGTTACATACTTAAACTCAAACATGATATCACAACTGACATATGCTATGATAAACTCTCAAATTGACAGATAAACATTGTAAATAAATAAATTTAAGTTTATCATGAACAATCTTTTGCAATCATGGAAATATCAATATTTTATATATATGTATACACACACACACACACACACACACACATATATATATTGTTTTCATGTGCATCATGTGCAAACATCCTAGACCGCAATATGGAGCAAACGGATCAACTTCATGTTACATACTAAAAGTGGAACATGATATCACAACTGACATATGCTATAATAAACTGTTAAATTGATAGTTAGACAATGTAAATTAATTAGTTTTAGTTTATCATAAAAAATATTTTAGAATGATGTGAATATCGATATTTTATATAATTTGTTTTCACGTGCTTCATGTGCAAACGTCCTTGACCACAATATGGAGCAAACGGATCAACTTTATGTTACATACTAAGAGTGGAACATGGTATCACAACTGACATATGCCATAATAAACTGTCAAATTGATAGTTAAGCAATGTAAATTAATGATTATAAGTTTATCATAAAAAATCTTTTGAATTCATGCAAATATCGATATTTTATATCATTTGTTTTTATGTGCTTCATGTGCAAACATCCTAGACCACAATATAGAGCAAACGGATGAACTTCATGTTACATACTAAAAGTGGAACATGATATCACAAGTGACATATGCTATAATAAACTGTCGAAATAAGAGTTAAACAATGTAAATGAATGATTTTTAATTTATCATAAAAAATCTTTTGAAATCATGTAAATATCGATATTTTATATAATTTGTTTTCATGTGCTTCATGTGCAAACGTCCTTGACCACAATATGGAGCAAACGGATCAACTTTATGTTACATACTAAAAGTGGAACATTATATCACAACTGACATATGCTATAATAAACTGTCAAATTGACAATCAAACAATGTAAATGAATGAATTTAAGTTCATCATAAGCAATCTTTTGCAATCATGTAAATATTAATATTTTATACATATATATATACATAGTATTTATGTGCTTTATGTGCAAACGTCCTTAACCACAATATGGAGCAAACGGATAAACTTTATGTTACATACTGAAAGTGGAACATGATATCACAACTGACATATGCTATGATAAACTGTCAAATTGACAATCAAACAATGTAAATAAATGAATTTAAGTTCATCATAAACAATCTTTTGCAATCATGTAAATATCAATATCTTATACATATATATATATATATATATATATTATATATATTTATATTGTTTTCATGTGCTTTATGTGCAAACGTCTTTAACCACAATATGGAGCAAACGGATCAACTTTATGTTGCATACTTAAAGTGGAACATGATATCACAACTGACATATGCTATAATAAACTGTCGAAATAATAGTTAAACAATGTAAATGGATGATTTTTAATTTATCATAAAAAATCTTTTGAAATCATGTAATTATATATATTGTATATAATTTGTTTTCATGTGCTTCATGTGCAAGCGTCCTTGACCACAATATGGAGCAAACGGATCAACTTTATGTTACATACTAAAAGTGAAACATGATATCACAACTGACATATGCTATAATAAGCTGTTAAATTGAGAGTTAAACAATGTAAATAAATGAACTAAAGTTTATCAAAAACAATCTTTCGCAATCATGTAATTATCAAAATTTTATATAATTTGTTTTCATGTGCTTCATGTGCAAACATCCTAGACCACAATATGGAGCAAACAGATTAACTTCGTGTTATATAGTAAAGTGAAACATGATATCACAACTAAAATATACTACCTTAAACTTTCAAATTGACAGCTAAACAATATGAATGAATGAATTTGAAGATCATGATGCATAATCTTTTGCAATCTTTTAAATATTGATATTGTGTATTATTTGTCGTCATGTGCTTCATGTGCAAACATCCTAGAGCATCATATGTAGGGTAAAGCCTTCAACAGAACCTTAAAAACTTTAAATCTCATGGAATTGTAGTTCGACTTAACATTTATCAAATATTATTATAAATAAATCTGTCTTTAGTCGTACTTCATGCATCTTTGGATTTTTTTAAATCTGGTAGGCCGAAACCGAGATTACAAAGTGTGAAGTGAGACACATCGTCAATTATCATTTTGTAGGAAGGTGGCATCGATCGCATACTAACACGTTAGTAAATATCGTTGATCTTCCTACGATAATATATGTAGGATATATACAGCAGGGTGTAACGTTCGGCTTATGGGCGCGTAAGTCACGCGTTGAAGGATGACTTCACATTGCGTGTGTTTCCGGACAAACAACAGACCAACCCCCTGCAGGACGGGTGCGCCCTGCTAACTTCCCTTCCAGGGAAAGTTATGTCCAAATCGATAATATGAGTTTACGATAAAACCGCGTCAATACATGTACCGTACGTTGGTCGGTAAGTCATGGCTCTTAATTGGAGACTTCGATCAGAGATGTTCACGAGTCAAAAGAGAATTGTGCCTGAAAAAAGTATTTTGGTTCCATCATCCCTTCTCTGCCTTTCAACTCCTTTTCTGATATGCCATACAATTAACTTAGCGAGTCACGAAATAGTCCAAGGGGATATTTTTACCCCCACCCCCCATGATACTCTCGTTGACGAAGGTAGTTTTGTCTCAGCTCACAACTACGAAAGTAATTTTTTAATTTTGCATTTTTTTGCTTTTCTATACTCTGTTCAGCGAGATAATACTCAAGGTCGCGCAGTTTTTTCAGGAAAGGTTGGAGTAAACATGAAAATCAGGAAAGCACGCCTCAACACTTTTACGACAGCCTGCGCAAATTGGACGAAAATTGGCATTTTCGGTTCAGTGTTCTCTCGATGAAGAAGGTATAGTGATTTTAGTTGTATAGGTACAAAATAGAATTTAACAGAAATTTATTTTTTAACCGAAAAGGATCATTTTTTTTACTATAAAAAATGAATTTTTAATCCGGAGAGACGAGTTTTCAATAAAACAGTTGTATATTCGATAAAAAAAATGACTTTGATTAACAGTTCAATCCTCAACAAAATAATTAAAGCTATCACAAAATAATTAAAATTTTAACAAATAGCTTTTTCGAACGAAGTGTTAAGTTTTCAAGCCAAAAATTTTAATTTATTAAAAAAAAGTGAGTTTTAAGCCGAGGAATATGAATTTTTTATAAAAAAGTTTATTTTCAATCAAGCAAGACGCTTAATTTGCATTTTGAAAAACTACTTTCCAACAACAACAAAATTATTAACCACTTGTATTTATTAAAAATAGACAACATTTTAACATAAAAGTAATTCTTATTCAATAAAATATTCAAATTTTCAAAGAAAAAATATGAAAATTCGACTAATAACAGTTTAATTTCCAATTTGCAAGGATGAATTTCTAACCAAACAGTCGAATTTACAAATAAAAAAATTAAAATTTTACTAAAAAAAAAATCATTTTTAACAAAATAATTAAATTTTCAACACAATAATTGAATTTTTAACAAAATATGCAAACGTTTATTAAAAAGCGAAATTTTTAACCTTTAAATATGAATGAAAAAAAAAGATTAATTTTCTACCAAAAAAAAAAGAATTTTTGATAAAACAGTTAAAAAGAACCTAAAAGTTCAACTTTTTCGAAAAAAGTTGAGTTTTAGAACAGAAAAAATTATTTTTTAATAAGAAAGGTAATTTTCTATAAAAAAAAGTTTTAAAAAAAGTCAACTTAATAGAAGATTTTTCAGCTAAACAGTTGAACATTCTTAAAAAAAATTACTTTAATTATTAGTAGAATTCTTAACGAAATAATTAAACATTTAACAAAATAGTTAAACTTCCAACAAAAAGAATCATTTTTGACCTAAAAAAATTAATTTTTATCTACGAAGAATAATTTTATACAAAAAAGACGAATTTTTAACAAAATAGTTAAGAGAAGATTAATTTTCAACAGAAAACACGAATTTTGAACAAAAAAGTAAAAAAAGAGCTCGAGAGTTAAATTTGTTATCAAAAAGGTGAGTTTTTAACCAAAAATAATTATTTTTCAAGAAGAAAGTTGATTTCCAATCAAAAAATATTTAAAAAAAAAAAAGATAAATTTTGAACCCAAAAGAAGATTTTTCTACAAAACAGTCGAATCTTCAACCGAAAAATATTAATTTGCAACCGAAAAGGAAAAATTTAGATTTTCAGTAAAAAGAATTATTTACAACAAATAGAAAATGAATTTTTAATCAAAATGATCAGTTTTTCAATAAAAAAGAAGAATTTTTAACAAATAAACTTTTTTTAGTGAAAAAACAGATCTAAGCCAAAAGAGGAATTTTTTGTAAAAAAGTTATATTTTATACTTTAAAATATGAATTTCAAGCAAAAAAGTTAATTTTAACCGAGCAGTTGCTACTTTAACAAAAAAGTGAGAATTACGAACCAATAAGACTAGTTTAATGATAAGAAATACGAATTTGCAACTAACATTAACTATCAACAAAAAATAGAATAGTTAAATTTTTAGTTAAAAAAATTACTTTCCAAAAGAAATACAAGTATTTTTAACCAAAAAGTTAATTTTCAAAAAAAAAGGTGACTTCTTAATCATAAAAGATAAATTTCCTAATCCCAATAAACGACTTTTTAACAAAAAAGATTTTAGAAAAGAGATGCTTTTAACAAAATAGTCTAATTCCCACTAAAATAATTAAACTTTTACAAAATACTTGAAATTTTGATATAAATTGAAATTTTTAAACAACAAAGATAAATTTTCAAACAAGAAGATTAATTTTCTACAAAAAAGACGAATTTTCAACAAGAGTTAAAAAAAGCTCAAAACTTGAAATTTTCAGAAAATAGTTGAGTTTTAAACTAGAAAAAATTATTTCTTAATAATAAACTTTATTTTTATTCAAAAAATATTTCTAATAAAAAAAAGAGAAATTTTCAACCAAAAAGATGATTTTTTCATAAAACCGTAAAATCTTCAACCTATAAATATTAATTTAATACCAAAAAGAAAAAATTTAGTTTTTCAATAAAAAGAAAAATTCTCAACAAATAAAAATTTCCCAGGCAAAAAAAAATCCAAATTGTTGAACATTCAATCTGAAAAATATATTTTCTGTAAAGTATTAATATTTTGTCCCTAATAATATGAATTTTCAACGAAAAATAGAATATTTTAATTTTGAGTTAAAAAAATTACTTTTCAACAAAAAAAGCAGCATATTCAACCAAGAAAGTGAATCCTTAAAAAAATCACTTTTTAACAAAGCAGTTCAACTTTCAACCAAGTCGTCGATTTCAAGATGTAATATTCTGAAAAAAACTAATTTTGAACAAAACAAATATAATTTTTGAAAACATAAAAACGAATTTTTTGTCAAAAAGTGGGATTTTCAACCAGAAAATATGATTTCTTAACAAAAAACTTAATTTTAAGACATAAAGTTTAAATTTCTGCCAAATTATTTAATTCTTAACCCAAAAAGACGGATTTTCTAAAAAATGGTTAAACGTTCATCCTGAGAATATGAATTTTGAAAAAAAGTTGATATATAATCTAATGGGTAAATTTTGAACTAAATTAATGAATCTCTAACCAAACAAAATAAATTTATTACAAAATAGTAGTAAATTAAAAAAAAAAAAGAACTTTTAACAAAAAATTAGTGACGTAGTTTATGGGCGGATTAAATTGATAAATAATTTAAAATTTGTTAAATCTGTCTTTTTTGTTTTTGCAAAAAATAATTTTAGGTGATAGTTGAAAATAACACTATTTGTTTAAAAATTCGTCTTTTTGGTAGAAAATTAATTTATTTCGTGGCAGGTTTAACTGTTTGGTTGGAAATTAACTTTTTGGTTTAAAATTTGATTTGACATATCTCAAATTTTAAAAAATTTCAGTAAAAATATACTTATATCACCATAAAATTCAATAAACAAATTAAAATTTTGTGGGAAAGTGAAAAACTTGCTGTTAAGTCTAAAGGCTAAAGAAGTAAAAAGGAAACTTAAAAACTGAAAAAATTGTATTGCTTTCAATATTCGTATTGCTCAATATAAACCAATGATGGTTAAATTTTCTTTCAGTATATTTTGACGCCATTTCTTTGTTCAAAATGAAATAAAACAAAAAAAATTTTTAAACAAATAGTTAAATTTTCAACTAGTGAACGGAATTTTCGAACAAATATTGAGTTAAATTTTAAACAATAAATAATAAATTTTCAACTAGGAATGTAATAGTTAAATTTTTAGTTAAAAAAATTAATTTAAATTTAAATGAAATAATTGTTTAACAAAATAGGTCAATTTTCGTTCAAAGGAATGAAAAATGAGGGAAAGTGTGGAGAGGGAAAGTGAGGGAAAGTAAGGGGAGGGAAAGTAGGGGGAGTGATAGGAAATAAAGGGAAATAAGGGAAGTGGGAGTAGGGGAAATAAAGATAAATGTGTGGAGGGGAAGTAGGGAAAATGAGAGGAGAGAAAATTAGGGAAGCGGAAGTGTGAGAAGTGAGGGGGAACAAAAGGTGGAAAAGTAAGGTATAGGATTTATTATTTTAGTTTAAAATTCGTCTCTTTGGTTGTTTCGATCGGGTGTCTGTTCATCTGCTGTACTTTTTTCAAGGAAGGGAAGTAAGGAAACGCACGGAATTTGCGGGAAAAAAAGGGAAAATGAGGAAGGGAAAGTAGGGGAAGTGAGAGACAAAAATAAGGGAAGGGCAAGTAGATGACGTAATGGAAAGTGAGGTGAACAAAGGGAGTGACAGTAAAGGCTGTAAAGAGAAAATAGTCGAGGGAAAGTAGGAAAAGTAAGGAGAAATAAGGGGGCAATTAGGGAAAATAAGAGAAAAATGTAGGATAAGTGAGGAAAAATGGGGAAGAAAAAATAGGAGAAGTGAGAGGAAATGTTAAGTAAGGGTGTAGGGAAAGTAAGGAGAAGTGAGGCGAAGTGAGGAAAGAGAAAGTAGAGTCAGGAAAGAAGAATGACTAAAGGGTTAATAGGAGAAGTAAGGGTCAATGTGAATTAGTGGCATAGAGAAAGTAAAGGGGAGTGAGGGGAATTGAGGAGGGTGGAAGTAGGGGCAGTAAAGGAAAATGAGTGGACGGGAAGTAGAAAAAGTAAGGGTGAATGAGAAGCTAGAAAGTAAGGAAAATGAGCAAAAAGGAAGTATGAGAAATAAGGGTAAATAAAGGTTGAAAACGTAAGGCTTAGGATTCATTATTTTAGTTAAAAATTTATCTCTTTTGTTGTTTTCATCTGGTGTCTGTTGGTCCGTCGTAATTTTTCCAAGGAAGGGAAGTGAGGGAAAGTAGGAAATGTGAAGGAAAATAAGGTAAAGAAATTTAGGGCGACTGATGTAAAATTAGGGAAGAGAAGTATGCAAAGTGAGAGGAAATGAGGAGAGAATATGTAGGGGAAATGAGGGTGAGTGAGGAAATAAAAAATAGAGGAAGGAAAAGTAGGCGAAGAAATAAAAAGTAAGGTAAACAAGGTGTGTGGTAGTAGAGGCTGTGAAGAGAGATGAGTAAAGAAGAAATATGAGAAGTAAGTAATCGACCGTAGTCCTTTTTCCAAGGACGGAAAGTGAGATAATGTAGGGAATGTGAGGGAAAATGAGGAAGAGGAATTTAGGGGAAGTGAGAGTAATTGAAAAAGGGAAAAGAGGGGAAGTGAGGGAATTGAAGAGTAAATAGAGAGTAGATGTGTAGAGGAAGTGACGGGAAAGGATAAAAAAAAATTGGAGAAGTTAAAGTAGTCGAAGTGTTGGGAAGTGAGGTAAACAAGGGAAGTGTTAGTAAAGGTTGTTAGGAGAAATAAGTAGAAGAAAAGTAGAAGAAGTAATGGAAAGTAAGGGAAAATGAGAAAAGTGTAAGTAGGGCCAATAAAGAGAAATAAGTGGAGAGAAAGTAGGAAATGAGAATGGAAATGCAAAGCTAGAAAGTAGGAAAGTGATTGGAAATAAGGGTGGGGAAGAAGAAAAATAAGTGGAGGAAAAATGAGGGTCAAGAAAGTAAAGTTATGGATTCATTATTTTAGTTAAAAATTTATCTCTTTATTTATCTCTTGTGTCCGTTCATTTGTCGTACATTTCCCAAGGAGGGGAAGTATGGAAAAATGAGAGTAGGAAGTGTAAGGAAAGTGAAGGAAAGTGAGGAAACTAAAAATAGGGGAAGGGTAAGTAAGCAAAGTGATGGGATATGCGATGAACAAAGGGAGTGGTAACAGAGGCTGCGAAGAGAAAAAAGTAGAGAAGAAATAGTAGAAGTAAGAAAAAATGAGAAGCTAGAAGGTAGAAAAGTGATGGAAAATGAGGGAAGGGAAAGAAGAAAAAATTAGAAGAGAGAAAATGAGGGAAGAAGAAATATGAGCAGTAAGGAGAAATGAAGTGTGAAAACGTAAGGTTTGGGACTCATTATTTAGGATAAAAATTCATAAAACCCTTATTCTTTCTATCGGGTGTCTATTCGTCCGTCGTACTTTTTCCATTGAGGGGAAGCTAGGAAAAGTAGGAAATATGAGGAAAAATAAAGGAATGAAATTTAGGCAAAGTAAGGGAGAATGGAGAAGACAAAATAGAGGAGGAAAGGAGTAGGAGTGAGGGAAGTATGTGTAGGGGAAGTGAGGCAAAGTAAGGAAACAAAAAATTGGGGATAGAAAAGTAGGCGAATTGATGGAAAGTGAGGTGCACAAGTGTAGTGTAAGTAGAG
>JAUELO010000274.1:2242749-2257107 GCA_032357855.1 Amphibolips quercusostensackenii | reverse complement strand
TACTAATATGCCACCAGTCGGTACGTCCTTCTTAGCCGACATTATTCTGATTCCTAGTAGGAGTCTACATTGCCGACTGATGAGAAAAAAGTCGTAGAATTTGGGGATTGTGCTAGCCTAATGCGCTAGTTACCGCTGAGTCTTGGTCAGTAAAGCAAAAACCTATATTATCTAATGTGACAGAAATCTATGTCAGATGCCTACTTTACCGACTAGAGGCTCTCTAGATTCCTGCACTATCAAGTAAAGGTAACGATAATGTTAATCTTACCATCAGACGGTAATATAGGTTTCTGCTAGGTATCAGAATAATGCGAATGACTGAGCACGGACACCGATGTAAAAAATTTAACTATTTTGTTCAAAATTTGTTTTTATTCGGATGGAACATTAATTTTTGTAACTGAAAATTTAACTTCTAATTGTGGTTAAGAAATGATCTTTTTTTTTATCTCAAAGTTCAACTAATTCTTGCAAATTTTTTCAGAAGCACTATTTCTTAAGATTTTTAAATTTATAAAATAGCCAAACTATGAGATTGTTCGTGATAATTGTTTAAACAAATACCACAAACCATCTTTTTTTATATAATTGTAATAAAACACTTATTTTCTCTTAATTCTCTAAAATCCTTCGACTCCTCGCATATTATATTTGTCGCAAATTTCTTCTATATCCTTAAGTTTTTTAAATATCCTTAAATTCCTTGAATATTAAATATTTCCAAAATTTCTAGAGTATTCGAAATTCCCAAATTTTTTTGAATTTACCAATTTCCTTAATTTACTTAAGTTTTCTGAAATTCTTGAATTCCCTAATTAACTTTAATTCTCTAAATTCCTAAAATACTTTGAACTCTTTGACTTTTCTTCATTCCTTAAATTACTAAAAACGTGTTAATTCCTCAAATTTTACTAAATCGATAAATTTTTGGAATCTCTTGTATTCCTTAAATTGCCGAATTGTCTTAAATTACTAAATTTATTGCATATCCTGATTTCTATTCATTTCGTGAATCCCTTGACTTCCCTTGACTTCCCTTAATTTCCATAATTCTTTGAATTTCTTGTAAAACTGAAAATTTCTCAATTTTTTGAATTCTGTAAAATCCTTAAATTCTCTGAAATGATTAAAACTACTCAATCTCTGAAATCCTCAATTACTGTAATATTAGAAAGTCCTTACATATTTTCAGTTACTGGAATTCTCCGAATATTCCGAATTAAATGAATTTCCTAAATTCTGTGATTTCTGTGAAGTTTCTACACTTTTTTAATTCCTTAAATTTCCTGAATTCCCTGAATTCCCTAAATGCTCAAAATCTGTGAAATCTTTAAAATTCTTTGAATTTTGTGATTTCTTCTAGTATTCTATTTTTTACTATTCTTCAAAATACGTTATTAAATAATAATATCAACAACAATCATTTGAATTATTTCAACATTCTTTTACATTTCAGCATTATTCATGGCAATCATGTTAACAATAAATAATACAGATACAAGATTAAATTATTGTGCCTAATTATCGCTTCTGGCATGAAATTTGTCGCTATTAACAGCGACCAGCTGAATAAATAAAAGAATGAAAAATTTGGAAATAAATAAATATGCATAAATGATATCCATTAAAATTTTTTTCTGATTTAAAAAATAAATAAAATTCAGATAAATAATTCTTCGAAGAATACCAAATTTCCAAACCGTCAAAAAAATATATTTTTTTGTAATCGTAACCCAACGCAGAGCAAAAATATGAATTTAAGAGATCAAGGAAAGTATTTTTGGTATTTCATTTTTTTTTAAACATAAAAATTTGATGTTTTTTAAAATATGTTTTTATAAAACTGACATTTTGTCTTCGACTCAAGCTAATTCGATGCAGAATTTCATATCCCTTTTTTCTGCGACGATGGAATAAGACTCGGTAAGATCAGATCGGATAGGATAAGATGTGATAGGTTAGCACACGATAGCGTTGGGTATGGTAGGACAGACTATGTTGGGATTGGATGGGATCCGTTCGGATCGGATGGGATGGGAAAGGGTAGGATAGGATGGGGTAGGATGGGATGGGATGGAATGGGATGAAATGGGATGGGATGGGATCGAATGAGATAAAATGGGATGGGATAGGATTGGATGGGATTGGATGGGATGGGATGATATGGGATGGGATGATATGGGATGATATGGGATGGGATGATATGGGATTGGATGGGATGGGAAGATATGGGATGATATGGAATGGGATGATATGGGATGATATGGAATGGGATAGTATGGGATGGGATGGGACAGGACGGGCGGGACGGGACGGGATAGAATGGGATGGGATAGGGTTAAATAAGATAAGACAGGACACAACCGGACAATGTGGGATAGAATGGGATAGGGTGGTCGGGATAGTATGGAATGCTGTGAGATGGTGTTATATAGGTTAGGATAGGACGGGACAGAGTAAGATGGAATGCAATGGGAAGATGTGGGATAGGATAAGATATAGTTTAATGGAATGAAGCAGGGCAGGGCGTCACGAAGTGGGATAGAATGGGATGGGATGGGATGTATGCAGTAAGGTGAGCTAGGTGGGATGAAATGAGATGTGTGGTATGGAGTAGGATAGGATAAATGGGATCGGTGGAATAGGGTGAAATAGGGAAATTTTCCTTTTTAGACTCTTAATTTAAAATTATTTCTTCCAAACAAATTAATGATGTTGAAATCATATAATGAGCAACGTGATGAGGTACGTTGATGATTGAGATATATCTGTTTCTGAAAATGAATAAGATTTCAAGGCTGTCATTTTGATTTCGTTCTTAACAGAGACGCTAAAGTTTTATACCGCTGCTCGATATAGAGGTAGTGATCCGGCAGTCTAGAGTTAATTTAGAGGCCATTTCCTCTGTAAATAGCCAATAAAAGCGCGACGAGCTTGCGTGGGTCGGGAGAGGGAGGCAGTCAGGAATGGTTGGCAGCGCCCGGGAGCAGGAAGCGCAATATTATAAAATTTAATGGCTTGCTTTACGGGTTACTGGAGCCGGCTACAACCTCGCTTCGATATTTACTGGGCAATCGCTATAACAGCAATATTGTCTTCGCACTCGCATTCGCACTCGCACTGTCCCGCATTCGATCCAGCGGCTTTCCGATTTCGTTTCGTCAAACGCTTTATACTTCTTTTTTTATTGAGAAGCGACTTCTAGAAGATTTCAATATAAAAGGCTTTTTGTAAGGCTGGTTAAGCCACTTTTCTAATAGCGGTTAAAAAGTTTTCATATTTTTTCTTGCATATTTTTAGGCTCATTAACCCTTTAGCAGACACTGTTGCAGCTGAGCAACAGTGGAAAATTATAAATTTTTGTTTTTTAATTATTGCAAAAATCAATTACGAAATTTCTCTCTATTTCTTATTTTTTAAACTTCATCTTTATTTTTTGTGATCACAAACAAAAATTTACGATTTTTATTGATGGACGTAAATTTTTTTAACAATTTCTAAGTGCGCTGACTCATTGAGGCTGTAAAAGTCAATTTCTAAAACTTAAAATGTGTGGAATTTTAATAATTTTTAATAAGAAAGGAAAACATAGACTTACCTAAAGAAATTGGAATTTCTAAAAATTATTCAAAATAATTAACTTATTCTAGATATCGTACTCAATTCTTAAAATAAAAATGTTGGCTACAAAAAAATTTATTTGTATAATTTATTTACTCAGGAAGTGAACATACGGGTTTATTAATTCTTTGGAAATTCAAGAATTTTTTATAAAAAATCGTCTCTTTTGATTGAAAATTTATCTGTTGCAGAAATTTAATATTTTTTTGCTAAAAGTGTAATCACTTGGTTGAAAACTTTTCAAGGAGTTTTAATGATTTTTTTGATAATTTGTTTTCTTTAGTTAAATAAACTGTTCTTAGTTTTAAATTAAAATCTTTTTTGGTTAAAATATCAACTTTTACATTTTTAGTTACAACTTCAACTATTTTGTTGAAAGTGAAATTACGTCGTTAAAAATATATTTTTTTGTTTGATTCATCATTTATATTCGAAAACCTTTTGTTTGGAAATTTAACTTTTTTTATTAAAAAATATTTTAACTGGTTATAAATTAATTTTTAACTAAAAATTCAAATATTCCCTTCTTGGTTAAAAATTCATCTTTTGAAAATTCAACTATTTTGCTCAAATTTTTTTTTTTTTATTATTACTTATCAATATAGTGAAAAATTAATAACTATGCTAAAAAAATATAACTATTTCGTTGCAAATTTTTTTTTGTTAAAAATTAATTTTTTATCTAAAAATTTAACTACTCCATGTTTCGTTGAAAATGTATCTTCTTTAGATTGAAATGAATTTTTTTGATAAATGATTTCTTGTTTTAGTTAAAAATTAATATCTTTTCCCAAAAATATAATTATTTTGTAAAAAATTTATGTATTTTGTTAAAAATGCATCTTTATTGGTAATGAACATGGAAAATTGGTCACAAAAAAGTCAGGAAAAGTTAAGAAATTTATAAATTGATATTTTGTAGCAATTCTGGTATTTGAATAATGCACTATAGTAGTAGATCAGTTCAATTTTAATTTTTTCCAAATTTTTGAAGGTGCTGATAAATAAAAATAATCTATAATATAGTGTGTTTAATTAATTAAAATTTTAATGTTAAAACAATTAAGTCAGACAGGTAATTTTTGAAGAACAAACAAAAATCTGCCTCAGCCCGGATTTGAACCGAGAACGCCTCTATACGTGAGAGAGCGTTAACCAATTACGTCACCGAGGCCTAGCAGATCTTTTCTTGTTATCCAAAGCTACCTTTTTACGGAAAGAGTATTAAAGTATTTTATTTTAAATTTAAATTTTTAGGTAGAATTTAACTGTTTTTGTTTAGTAATTAAAATCTGTTTTGATTGAAATTTCAACTATTACATTTTTTGTTGAGAATTTACTCCTCTTGGTTCCAAATTAATCTGCTTTCTGGGAAATTCAAAGATTTTGGTGTAAAGTCACTTTTTGGTTGATTGTTTATTATTTTAGTTGGAAATTTATCTTTGATGGTAAAAATATAATTATTTTTCAGAAAAATCGTGTTTTTGTCGTTAAAAATTAATTTCTTAATTGAAATTTTAAATATTCTATTTAGGATGTACCGTTTAAGTTGAACATTTATCTTTTGGTTTAAAAAATTAACTTTTTTGTTAAAAATTCTTTTTCTTGTCAAAAACTAATTTTTTTAACGGAAAATTTAACTTTTGTATTATTAGTTGAAATTCCATAATTTTTTTTGTTTATCATTATACTGTTTGGTTCAAAGTTTAAATAATTGATTGAAAATTCATTATTCTGTTTAAAAATTTTCGATATTAGATGAAAATTATGATATTTTGTTAAAAACTCGTTTTTCTAAATTCAAAATTTATCATTTTCGTTAAAAATTAATCGTACAGAACTTAAAAATTGAACTGTTTGGTTTAAAAATTCATCTTTCTTGTTAGAAAAGTAATTTTCTTGCTTGAAAATTTACCTTTTTGCTTAAAAGCTAAACTATATTGCTAAAAAATTGAACTATTTTATTAAGAATTTGTTCTTTTTTATAATCAAGTTTAAACTTTATTCTTGTGAGAAATTATTTAACTGAAAAGTTAACTATTTCATTCCAAGATTTATCATTTGAGTCAAACATTCATCTCTTCCTTTCAAAATTTGACTTTTTTCTTAAAAATTCTTTTTTTTTGTTAAGAATTTATTTTTTAGCTAAAAAATTTATCTGTTTTATTTTTCGTGAAATTTCGACTATTTGGTTAAAACTTAATGCAAAAATTAGTTTTTTAACTGAGAGATTGACTATTTCACTCTTTGCAAGAAGTTTTTTTGCAAAATATTATTCTTACATAGAATTTATCATTTTGATCTTTAACCAAAAAAAGTTTTTTCTTCTTCATTTTTTTAATTAAAAATTTACCTATTTAATTTTTGACGAAAAATTTTCTTCTTTAGTTAAAATCAATGTATTTTGTTATAATTTTTTTTAGATATTAAGATTCTTGCTGCAAAATTCATATTTTTTCTTAGAAACTTAACTTTTCTGTTAAAAATTCAACTATCTAGTTAAAAATATATACATTTTGATTAGATTTCGTTTTTTTCGATAGAGAATTAATTAGAAAGTTCATGTCCACAAAATTTGTTCTTTTTGGTTGAGGTGAACTATGCTGTTAAAAATTCGACTTTTTCGGTTGAATTTTATTTTTTGAAATTTTTCTTTAAAAATTAACCTATTTTGATTAAAAATTAATTTACTTTGGAAAAATTTAATATTTTGTCGGAGTTATTTTGTTTGTTTAAAATCGATCATTTTAGTTGACCATTCGTCTCTTTGATTATTATTGAACTATTTTGTACTTAAAATCATCGTTTTTTGGTGGAAAATAAACTTTCTAACTGAAAATTTTACTATTTTGTTTAAAAAATAGTTTTTTAAATAAAAATTAATTTTTTAATGTAAATTTAACTATTTTATTTCAAGATTCTTAAAATTCCGTTTTTCTGTTTAAAATTGATTTTTTTACTGAAAAGTCACCTATTTTTTTTTAGTGACAATGTGCCTTTTTTAGTTTGAAATTTATGTATTTTGTTTACATTTTGTTTTCTTCAACTAAAAATTAGGATTTTAATTTTAATATTTGTATTTTTTTATAAAAGCTGAAATATATTGTTAAAAATTCAACTGTTTTATTGAAACTTCTACTATTTTGATGAAAATACTATTATTTTTTTTTAAATTCAACTATTTTCTTGAAAATTCTACTATTTTGTTGAAAATTCTTTTTTCCTGTTGAATTAAATTTTTCTTTATCTTTAATTAAAATATTTTTTTTTTGAAATATCAACTATTTGATTTTGCGTTAAGAATTCACCTCCTTTTGTTAAAAATTAATCTGCTTTTTGGAAATTAAAAATTTTGTTAGAAAGTCATTTTTTGGTTGAAGATTCATCATTTTAGTTGACAATTTATACCTTTGGTTGAAAATTTAACTATTTTGTTGAAATTTCGTTGTTCTGACTATATTATTAAAAATCGTTGTTTTTTGATTAAAAATTAATTTTTGATATGGAAATTCATCATTTCTATTTCAATATTTATCATTTCAAATCAACATTCATCTCTTTGCTTTAAAATTAAAGTGTTAGTTAAAAACTCGTTTTTCTTTTATTGTTAAAAATTCATTTTTTTAAATAAAAATTTACCTTTTTTAGTTTTAGTGAAGAGTCACCTTTCTCAGTTTAAAATTTATGTATTTTGTTTAAATTTTGTTTAATTTGGTTGAACATATAGATTTTTATTTCAAATTTTATATTTTTTTACGAAAAATAAGCTATTTTGTTAAAAATGATAGAATAATAGAAAAATTTTACGTTCTTTTGTTGAGAAATGATCTTCTTTGTAGAAAATAATAAAATTTTGTAAGAAAGTCATCTTTTTGGTTGGAGGTTTATCACTTTAATTGGTAATTCGTCTTTTTGATTAAATATAACTATTTTATAGAAAAATAATTTTTTTTGGTTAAAAATTAACTTTTTAACTGAAAATTTAACTACTTATATTATTATTATTATTATTATTATTTTTTTTATTTTTATTTGGTTGAGCATTGAAATTTTTTTCAAATAGAATTTTTGTTAACGAAAATTAAACAATTTTGTTGAAAATAATAGAATAATAGAAAAATTTCACGTTCTTTTGTTAAGAAATAATCTACTTTATAGAAAATTTTAAAATTTTGTAACAGAGGCATCTTTTTGGTTGGAGGTTTATCACTTTAATTGTTAATTTGTCTTTTTTGGTTAAACATAACTATTTTATAGAAAAAACTTTTTTTTGGTTAAAAATGAACTTTTTAACTGAAAATTAAACTACTTATTTTTTTATCATTTTTGTTTTATATGGTTAAGCATTAAGATTTTTTTCAAATTACATTTTTTTTAACGAAAATTAAACCATTTTGTTGAAAATAATAGAATAATAAAAAAATTTTACGTTCTTTTGTTAAGAAATAATCTTCTTTATAGAAAATCTGAAAATTTTGTTACAAAGTCACCGTTTTGGTTGGAGGTTTATCACTTTATTTGGTAATTCGTCTTTTTGGTTAAACATAACTATTTTATAAAAAAAACTTTTTTTTGGTTAAAAATTAACTTTTTAACTGAAAATTAAACTACTTATTTTTTTATCATTTTTGTTTTATATGGTTAAGCATTTAGATTTTTTTCAAATTAAACTTCTTTTAATGAAAATTAAACTATTTTGTTGAAAATTCGTCTTTCTTAGTTGAATTTAACTGTTTTTATTTGAAGTTAACTTTTTAATCTAAAATCTAACTATTTTGTTTGAAAAATCGTTTTTTGGATAAAAATTAATTACTTCAACGTAAATTTAATTATTCTATTTAAAAATTCACGATTTTAGTTAACCATTCATCTCTTTGCTTGAAAATTGAAGTGTTTATTAAATTAAGAATTTATGTATTTTGTTGAAATTAAGTTTCATTTTGTTAAACATTAGGATTTTTATTTAAAATTTCATATTTTTTTAATGAAAAGTGAACTATTTTGTTGTAAATTCAACTATTTTTCTGAAAATTGTACTATTTATAATTCGTCTTTTTCGCGTGAATTTTCTGTTTTTTCATTAAAAATAATTATCTGCTCTGTTCAAGAAATCAACTATTCCATTTTGCCTTGAGAATTTACTTTTATTTATTACGAAATTAATAATTTTAGTTGCCATTTTGTCTCTTTAATTAAAAACTTATCTATTTTGTTGAGAAATTGTTGTATTTTGGTTCAAAATTAATTTTTTAAATGAAAATTCAACCATTCTATTTAAAAATTCATAATTTTTGTTCATTATTTATCTCTTGATTAAAAATTTAAGTATTTTGTTAAAAATTCGTTTTTTTCTTTTCTAAAAATTCATTTTTCAATTCTAGGTTAAACTATTTTATTATTAATGAAAATTTGTCTTTATTAGTCAAAAATTTAACTTTTTATTTTAGATTTTATTTTTGTTGCTTAAATATTCAACTACTTCCTTGAAAATTCATGTATTTTGTTGAAAATTAATATTGTACAGTAAAAAATTAATCTTCTTCTTTGACATTTTATATTTTTGTTTAAAAATTTAACTATTTGTTCAAAATTTAATTCATTTTCTTCAGAATTATCAAATTTTCTCATATAAAGATAATCTGCTATTCCGCGGATTAATCCACTTTCGCTGGACCGCATTTTTAAAAGGTGCTTCCTCCTAGCAAACAACGGAAGGTAATTCGGTGACCAGACAGCGCTAATCATTCATTATCCTATAATGAAGAGAGTAAAATTTTTACGCGAAAAACGTAATGGCCGTTATTCTCTTTCCGTTGGTTACAAAAGGGAAAATGGAGAAAGGGTGAAAGAAAGGTAAACAAAAAAAAAAGATACAGAAAGATACAGAAACTCTTGGATAGTGCCGGAAAGAGCGGTCACGTGTATTGGGAACTTGGTAGCTGCGATAGTGGGTGTGTAAATGTGCACATGTAGAAACACACGCACGAAAATGTGGACTCGGGTGGAAGCGGGCAAAACACAAGACACGGGATAGCGAGATAGTACGGTGGCGAGGTAATGGCGTCACCACGGAAATCAAGAGTAATGCCAACACGAAACTGCACTACCCCGCGCCCCTGTGCCAACCCCACCCCACCTTCCCCTGAACCCTTCGAGCTACCCAGCACAACCACCCTTCGCCCACCTCGACGTTTCTCCGCCACCTACTACCGATCTCACCCACCCTGGGGAATAACCAACCCCCTTTCCAACATACCTACACACTACACTGCACAGATAGTCTGCCTGAGACAGACGATCGCACACTGCTTTGATATCTATCCAGTATCCGCGAACGTTAAAAATTCGTTCATTTTCGTTAACAATTTATTTTTCAAATGATAAATTTAGGAAAGCTTATTTTAACTTATTTTGTGTTACTGATTAACTTATGAAATAAATTTGACATTTTTCAGGCTAATAGTATGGAAGATGCCGTATTCATGAGGTGCTCTTTCCTAAATTTATGAGCTATAAATTTTCCCAGACTTGAAAAAAATTTAATTTTTTAAATTTATTTTTTAACTAAAAGTGGAGCTATTCAATTTTTAGTTAAAGTTCAATCTCTTATTGTTTTTAATAGTATTTGGTTTAAAGTTTAAATATTTTGTTAAAAATTTATTTTTTTTGTTGAAGATTTTTCAATGAGCTGAAAATTCTACTATTTTGTTGAGAAATCGTTTTTTGTCATCAGAATGCACCTTTTTCAATGGAATAACCAACCTTCTTTTTAACCTACCTACACACTACACGACACAGATAGTCTGCCTGAGACAGACTATTGCACACTGCTTTGATATCTATCCAGTATCCGCAAACGTTAAAAATTTGTTCCTTTTCTTTGAAAAGTCATTTTTCAAATGATAAATTCACAAAAGTTTATTTTAACTTATTTTATTCAAGTGATTAATTTGAAAAATAAATTTGACAACTTCCAGACTAATATTCTGGAAGATGTCGTAATTATGCGATTTTTTAACTAAATTTATGAGCTATAAATTTTCCTAGACGTAAAAAAACCTCATTTTTCTTATTAATTTTTCAGCTGAAAGTTAAGCTATTCAATTTTCAGTTCAAGTTCAATCTTCTATAGTTTTTAATTTTAGTATTTGGTTTAAAGTTTGAATACATTGTTGAAAATTAATTTTTCTGTTTGAAGATTTTTTAATTTAGCTAATAATGTTACTATTTTCTTGAAAAATCGTTCTTTAGCTTTAAAATGCATCTTTTTTAAGGGGATAACAAGCCCTTCTTCACACCTACCTACACACTACACTACACAGATAGTCTGCCTGAGACAGACGATCCCACACTGCTTTGATGTCTATCCAGGATCCACAAACGTTGAAAATTTGTTCTTTTTCCTTAAAAATTCATTTTTCAAATGATGGATTTAGAAAAGCTTATTCTAACTTATTTTGTTTAACTGATTAATTTTGAAAATAAATTTGACATCTTCCAGACTAATAGTCTGGAAGATGTCGTATTTATGCGGTTCTCTTTCCTAAATTTATGAGCTTTACATTTTCCCATACGTAAATAAAAACATAATTTTCCTTATTAATTTTCCAACTAAAAGTTGAGCTATTCAATTTTTAGTTGAAGTTCAATCTTTTATAGTTTTTAATTTTAGTATTTGGTTTAAAGTTTGAATACATTGTTAAAAATTTATTTTTCTGGTTAAGAAATTTTTTAATTTAGCTGAAAATGTTACTATGTTCTTAAAAAATCTTTCTTTAGCTTTAAAATGCATCTTTTCTAAGGGGATAACAAGCCCCCTCTCTCACCCACGTACACACTACACTACACAGATAGTCTGCCTGAGACAGACGATCGCACACTGCTTTGATATCTATCCAGTATCCACAAACGTTAAAAATTCGTTCTTTTTCGTTAAGAATTCATTTTTCAAATTACAAATTTAGGAAAGCTTATTTTACCTTATTTTATTTAAATGATTAATTAGGAGAATAAATTTGACATCTTCCAGACCAATAGTCTGGAAGATTTATTTATGCAGTTTTCTTTCCTAAATTTATGAGCTATAAATTTTCCCAGACGTGAAGAAAACTTAATTTCTCTTATTAATTATTTAACTAAAAGTCAAGCTATTCAGTTTTTAGTCGAAGTTCAATCTTTCATTGTTTTTAATTTCAGTATTTGGTTTAGAGCTTAAATACTTTGTTAAAAATGTATTTTTCTTGGTAAAGATTTTTGAATGAGCTAAAAATTCTACTATTTTGTTAAAAAATCTTTTTTTGTCTTCAGAATGCACCTTTTTTAGTGGAATAACCAACCTCCTTTTCAACCTACCTACATACTACACTACACAGATAGTCTGCCTGAGACAGACGATCGCACACTGCTGTGATATCTGTCCAGTATCCACAAACGTTAAAAATTCGTTCTTTTATGTTAAAAATTCATTTTTTAAATGATCAATTTACAAAACTTCATTTTACGCATTTTATTTACTGATATTATTTAACTGATGAATTTGAAAAATAAATTTGACATTTTCCAGACCAATAGTCTGAAAGATGTTGTATTCATTAGGTTCTTTTTCCTAAATTTATGAGTTATAAGTTTTACCAGAGGTAAAAAATGAAAATTTAATTCTTCTCATTGATTTTTTAAATGAAAGTCCAATTTATTTATTAGTATAAATTTATTTAGTTAAATCATTGTGTATAATTCTAGTATTGGGTTGCAAATTTGAATACTTTGTTGAAAATTTATTTTTCTGCTTGAAGATTTTTTAATTTAGCTAAAAATTCTACTACTTTGTTGAAAAATCGTATTTTGGCTTCAAAATTGATCTTTTTTATTAAAAATTTGCTTTTTTCTGTTGCTAGAAACTCATTTTTTCACATAAACTTAAACTATTGAATTTTCATTTAAAATTCAATCTTTTATTGTTTTAGATTCTACTATTTATTTAAAAGTTTGAAAACTCTGTTAAAAATTTATTTTTATGGTTGAAGATTTTTAAACTTAGATGTTAATAATATAATTTTCTCGAGAACTTGTTTTTTATCTTTAAAAGGCATTTTTTTTAAGGAATAACAAACCCCTTTTCCAACATACCTACATAGTTCACTACAAAGACAGTCTGCCTGAGACAGACGAACGCACTCTGCTCTGATATCTGTCCAGTATTTAACAACATTGAAAAATCGTTCTTTTTCGTTAAAATTGCATTTTTTAAATGATAAATTTAGGAAAGCATCATTTAAATTTATTTTATTTAACTCACTTTATTGAACTGTTCAATTTGGAAAATAAATTTGACTTCTTTCAGACTAATAGTCTGGAAGATGTCGTATTTATTTGGTTCTTTCAACTAAATTTATAAGTTATAAATTTTCCCAAACGTAAAGAAAGAAAATTTAATTCTTCTTATTAATTTACAACCAAAGGTTAGATTATTCAAATTATAGTTGAAATTAAATCTTTTATTGTTTATAAATCTAAAATTTAGTTAAAAGTTAAAATACTTTGTTGAAAATTTATTTTTCGTGTGGAAGATTTTTGAACTTAGCTGAAAATTCTACTATTTTGTTGAAGGATCGTTATTTGGCCTTAAGGTGCATCCCATTCGTTGAAAATTCGTTTTTCTTGCTTTTGAAAATCCATTTTTTAACTTGAAGTTGAACTGTTCAATTTCTGTTTGAAATTCAACCTTTTATTGTCTTCAATGCTACTATTTGGTTGAAAGTTCAAATAATTTAATGAAAATTCATTTTTCTTGTTAAATATTTTTTAATTCAACTAAAAATTTTATTATTTTGTTGAAAACTCGTTTTTATGTCTTTAAGATGCATATTTTTTATTTAGAATTTGCTTGTTTTTTTTTGTTAAAAATTCATTTTCGAACTGATAGTCAACCTATTATATTTGAAGGCAAAATTTTTTTTTTAATTGTTTTAAATTCTACTATTTGGTTAAAAGCCAAAGTACTTTGTTAAAAATTCCTTTTCTTTTTGTTAAAGATTTTTGAACTCAATTAAAAATTTTATTATTTTGTTGAAAACTTGTTTTTGACTTTAAAATGCATCTTTTCAAAGATTACAACCAACACGTTTTCCAACCTACCTACACACTACACTACACAGATATTCTGCCTGAGACAGAGAATTACACACTGCTCTTATATCTATCCAGCATCCACAAACGTTCTTTTTCTTCAATTTATTAGCTATAAATTTTCCCTGACGTAAAAAAAGGAAATTCAATTCTTGCTATTAATTTTGTAACTGAAAGTTCAACTATTTAATTTCTAGTTGAAATCTAAACTTCTATTCTTTATAATTCTTGTATTAGGTTGAAAGTTTAAATACTTTGTTAAAACTTTTTTTTTTGGTTTAAGATTTTTTAATTCAGCTAAAACCTCTACTATTTTTAAAAAAATCCTTTTTTGTCTTTAGAATGCACATTTTTCAACGGAATAACCAACCTCCTTTTCAACCTACCTACATACTACACTACACAGATAGTCTGCATGAGACTGACGATCGCACACTGGTGTGATATCTATCCAGCATCCACAAACGTTAAAAATTCCTTTTTTTCAATTGAAAAATTCATTTTTTAAATAATAAATCCACAAAAGTTCATTTTACCAAATTTTATTTAAATGATTTTATTTAACTGATCAATTAGAAAAATAAATCTGACATCTTCCAGACTAATAGT
>JAUELO010000274.1:2204958-2234537 GCA_032357855.1 Amphibolips quercusostensackenii | reverse complement strand
GTTATTTCCTGATCCTTGGTATCAGTATATGCCTAGAAAGAAAGTGGACTGGCAGTTGCTCGCCAAATCCCTAGAGCGAAAATGTGGTCATTCGTATGATCGGTGGCGTTCGACCCTCTTCACTAGGAACCCCTGAAACAGCTGAAACGTCTTTTAATATACACTATATCTTCAAAGAGACTTAGGATTTCCTCTTTTTTCCTTCGAAAAAAAATTTCGACAATAACATTAAATCCGTCAATGCGCAAAGTCACCAATATCCCTTATATGTATTGCACTAATATATCTAAAACTTCTATATTCCAATCTGCAACAATAACTTTAAAAAATAGTAAAAAAAGTCATTTTATTCTGCACTAAATGTCCAAAAATGTGCAAAGATTTCTTAACAAAAAGAAATAATTTCTTTATAAAAATGAATTTTTAATGTGGGAAAATAAGTTTGCAACCAAAAATGGAACAGCTACATTTTCAGATCCAAAAATGAATTTATTAAAATTCAAATTGATTAGCAGTTAAATTTTCGACCAATGAAAATAACTCTAACAAAATAATTGGATGTATAAAAAATTAAACCTTTAAAAACGTTGGTAAATTTTTTACCAAATATCTGAATTTTTCACGACAAAGAATTTTTTTACCAAAGACGAATTTTTAACGCAACACGTTAACTTTTAATCAAATAGCTGAATCTTTAACTATTTTAGAATCTTTGTATTCTTTTAAAATCCTTAAATTCTCTTGATTTTTTTGATTATTCGCAATAATTTCAAATTTTTGAATTCTTTTGGATATTTATTTTTATTTTTTTTTTCGATTCACTTTCCCTACACTTCCTTACTTGCCTTACTTTTAGTCCTTGGATAAAAATAGTGCAAAAATTAATTTTATTCCTTCTCAAATGTCCAAAAAAGTATCGTTTCGAAAAACAATAATATGAATTTCAAATCTTAGATTTGTAATAAAATTGTTAAAAATTTACTGAACTTGTTTGCCAGGATAGTCAAAGAAAAAGACTATATTATTTTCAAATTATATTCCACTGAAAATTGTTAAATTTTTTTTTTAAAAAGTACTTTAGAAAGGCTGTTATAATAAAAAAAAATTTTAGATAATCTTTCGTTTTTTTCCGCTTAGTAATTTTTAATTTAAACAATTCCCATTCAAATCATTTTTAATTAAATGACGTTAAACTGTAGAATTTTAAATGCTTAACTTGTATATATTGTTTTTCTTTATATTGTTTATACATTGTTGTATATTCTTGAAAGATTCGTGCTTAAAAAATATTAATCAAACATTTTAACAATAAATAAGATAAATCGTGAATCTCAGATCTGTAATAAAATAATTTTAAAAATTCCGAATAATTTGTTTGCTAGGATAGTCATAAAGAGGCCAAATTTTTAATTAAGAAGAACAATTATTAGCAAAAATTTTCTCTTTTCCAACTCGATAAAAATTTTAAAAATGAAAAAATGTTCCTCTTTCGAATAAAAAAAACGTTAAAAACAAAAATGTCTTACCTTTCTAATTTAATATAAATATTGAAAATAAAAAGACTGCTTTTTCTAATTCAGGTGAGTAATAAAAACTAAACATTCTTTCTTTAAACTTAACAGATAATGTTAAAAAGAGAAAAAAAATGACTTTTAATTTCAATTAAATTTAAAAACAGAATTCACGTCCTTCCAATTTAATAAAAATGTTATTAATAAAAAATTTCCTTCTTAAAATCCAGAAAAAAATTGAAAAAATAATATTCTTTGCTTTAGCTCACTAAAATTCTTGAAACGAAAAAAATTAGCCCTTTATAACTAAAACAAAAAAAATTAAAACCAAACTTTCATCCCTTTCAACTCAACAAAAACCTTAAAAGAAAATAATATCCTTCTTTCAATACAGGAAAATTCCTAAATTAGAATATCTTTCCTTTTAAGTCGATTCAAATGTAAAGAATAAAAAATTATCTTTCGATCCAGAAAAAAATTTTCAGTAAAATTTTCTTCCTTAAATCCAAAAAAGAATGTTAAAAAAAAATCTTTTTCATTCAGAAGGAAAGTAAATAACTGAAATTTTTCTCCTTTCAGCTTGATAAAAATTTTCAAATTCTAAAATCCCTTCTCACTTTTAAAGAAAAATTCTTCTTTAAATAAAAAAAAATAATCAGAATAAAATTTTTCCTTCTTCAATTTAATAAAAATGCTGAGAAGAAAAAATTGCTTCTTTGAGTTTAGAAAAAAAAAAAATTTCCTCCTTTGCCACTCAATAAAAATTTTAAAAATTAAAATCCTCAAATTAAAAAATAATTACTTCTAATTAAAAAATAACAATAAAAATAGATTATCCTCCTCCAATAGAAAAAAAATCAAAATAAAGAGTTCGCTTTTTAAACTTAATGAAAATGCTGAGGAGAAAAAATGACTTTCTTGAGTTCAAAAAATAAATAAATAAAAAATGTCGTCCCTTTCAACTCTATGAAAATCTTAAAAATAACTGAATTTCCCTTTTGCAATTCTGAAAAAACTAAAAACTAAAATTTTCTTCTCTCCAACTCAGTAAAAACGTTAAAAATAACAAATATTCCTCTTCTCAACAAAAAAAAAATTTAAAGTAACATTTTTTACCTTAAACCTTATGAATACTGTTAAAAACAAAACAATTGCTTTTTTAATTCAAAAAAAAATTATTACCCAAAAGTTTTTTCCTTCTAACTCAATAAAAATGCTCATAATAAAAAAATTTCCTATACAAAAAAAAATTAAAAGTTTTCCTCCTCTAATAAAAAAAAATATATTCAAAATAAATAGTTTCTCTTTCCAGCCCAGTAAAAATTTTAAAGAGAAGGAATTTCTTCTTTGAATTCAGAAAAAAATCAAAATCTCGTCCCTTCCGAATCTACAAAAATCTTAAAAATAACACAATTTCCTTTTTTCGATTTAGAAAGATCTCGAAAACCGAAATCTATTTCCTTTAAACTTAATAAAAATGTTAAAAATTAAAAAATCTCTTTTTTAACCTAAAAAAAATATTCGAAGTAAAATTTTTTTCATTAAGCTCACTGAATGATGTTAAACAGAAAAAAATTGCTACTTTAAGTTTGGAAAAAAAAAATTCGTCCCCTCTACTACATAAAAATCTCAAATATAACAAAATTCCCCCCCTTTATGTTCGGGAAAAATTGAAAACCAAAATTTGTTTCCTTTCAACTCAATAAAAATGTTAAAAAGGAAAAATACACCTCTTCTTACCCGAAAATAATTAAAAGTAAATTTTTTTTCCTCAAACTCAATAAATAAAAATATAGCTTTTTCAATGCAGGAAAAAAGTAAATAACCATAATAGTTTTTTTTAAACTTGATAAAAATCTTAAAAATAAAAAAATTCGCTTTTTCATTCAGAAAAAAAATTGAAAATTAAATGTTATCCTCCTTCAATGAAAGAAATATTTAAAATAAAGAGTTTTTTTTGAAATTGAATAAAAAGTTAAAAAGAAAAAAAGACTTGTTTGAGCTCAAAAAAAAGTTCCCTCCCTTTCAACTCAATAAAAATTTAAAAAATATCCTTCTTTCAACCAAGAAAAAAATTAAAAATAAATTTTTTTCCTTGACCCAATAAATAATGATAAAGAGAAAAAAATGTTTTCTTTCAATTCAAGAGAAAAATAAATAACTCAAATTTTCACATTTCCAATTGAATGAAAATCTTTAAAATAAGAAAAATTTCCTCTTCCAATTAAAAAATATATTTAAAACGAAAAGCTCTCCTCTTTAATTCAAATAAAATTTTTATTCAAGTAAGATTAAAAATATTTCATTCTTTTGTTTAATTCAATAGAAATGTAAAAAAACAAACAAGTTTCGTTTCCACTTAAAAAACAGATTTAATACAAATATTTTGTCCATTTCTTTTGATATTAAAATTGTAATATTCAACCTTTTTTACACTATAATCCTTTGAAGTTTAATTAATTTAATTTTCGAAGAGATGCGACCTGGTCTTTTTTTATTATTCACTGGTTAATTAATGTTCAATTTTTGACTCTCGACCTACAATGCACTTTAAAAAATCATTACTCAATATAAAAAAAGTTAAATTTGTACTTATTCTTAATTTATGTGATACGAAATTTGTGTAATTTCAAGTGAGCGACAGATTTTACCTGAAAAAATTGGTAAAATTCCTGTTCACAAATATATTTAATCCTATGTCAAATTTCAGAATGTATTTTTGAGAAGATAATATTTTTAAAAATATTTTGTTAAGGAGTGGGGATATTAAAGAGAAGTTTTTAGAGCCATTACGACTCGCCTGCACGAAAGAGAGTCTGAAATAAAGGAAGAGAGATAAAAGGGGAAGGGTAAGGGGAACAGGAAAACAGAAAAAAGGATAATGAAAAAGGGAAAAAAGGAAAAACAGGAAAGAAGCAGGGCCAAGGGAAGGGGAAAGAAAAAAGGGGGAGCAAAAGAAGCAGTAAAAGGATCAGGGTTAGGGGAAGAGTGAGAAGAAGAGGAAGAAGAGGGGGTCAGGAATGGGAAAAGGGAGGTTAAGGGAAAGAGAAACAGGGAAGTGGAACAGGAAAACAGGAAAAGGGGGAATGGAAGGGTGACAGGGAAAAGAGAAAAAACGGGAAAGAAGCTGGGTCAGGGAAAAGGGAAAAGGGAAGGGAAAAAGAAGAAGGGAAAAAAACAGTAATAGAAGCATGGTCTGGCGCAGGATCAGGAGAAGAGGTAGAGAAATGGGAAGGGAAAGGGGTCAAAGAAAGGGGAAAGAGAAAAAGAAGGAAAAAAGAAAAGATTCAGAGAAGGAAGCAGGATTAGGGAAAAGAGAAGGGGGAAGAGAAGAGTTGGGGTGAGGAATAGAAAGGAGAAGGGAAACTGGAAAGGGGAACAGGGAAACGGGAAAAAGAAGAATGAAAAAGTGAAAGGGAAAGAAACAGGAAAGTATCAGGCTCAGGAAAAGGGGAAAAGGGAACAAGAAGGGGAAATGAAAGGAAATGGGAAGGGGAAAAGAAAAAGGGAAGGGGGAAAGGAAAAGAGCAGGGTCATGTGAAGGAGGAAAAAGGGGGAAGGGCCGAAGAAAAGGGAAAGAGAAAGAGAAAGGCAAGGAAAAAATGAAAGAAACAGAAAAAGAAGCAAAGGAATGGAAAGGGAAAGGAGGAGAGGGAATAGAGGTGGAAGAGGTAAAGGAGCGTGCGGAATGGGAAGAAGAGGGAGAACGGGGAAGGGGAACAGAGAAACAGAAAAAATGGGAACGAAAAGGGTAAAAGTGGAAAGTAGAAAGGGAAAGAAACAGGAAAGAAGCTGGGTCAAGGGAAGGGGAAAAGAAAAAGGGGAAGGAAAAGAAACAGTGAAAGGAGCAGTGTCAGGAGCAGGGTTAGGGAAAGGGGAAGGGGTCAAAGAAAGGGGAATAAGAAAAAAAAGAGAAAAGAGAAAGAAACACAGGAAAGGGAAAGGGGTGGAAGAAAAGGAAAAGGGGAGAGGGAAAAAGGTAAAGGGGAAATGTAAGACTCTAAAAATGTGTAGCTTGAAGAAGAAAGTGTGCTTGCAAGAAAGAAAGTCGTAGGACTTACCTCGTCTGCTTATATTGCCGCAGATTAAATTAATTTCGGCAAATTAATTGGCAGTTCAGATGTTTAGCCTCAAGTAAAAGAGTATTGTTTTTCTATACTTCCTTCTTTTCTGTTTCATGGTGGCCGCAAAAATTCATTTTAAAAATTCCCTAATTTTTTCCTGACTTATTTTTCATCTTCTCTGACCATTCACATTGAAATTTATCAAAAGTCTATTACATTTTCAAGAATAGCCTAAAATCTTTAAAATTTGTTAAAATTTCTTTAAATTATTGAAAATTAATTGCAAATTTTTTAAAATTTTTTAATAACTAATTTAAAAATATTTGGTAGTGCTTTGAAATATATGCAAATTTTAATAGTTCTACAAAATGCTTTAATTTCTGTAAATAATTGGGAAAGACTGAAAAATTCTGAAAAATAAAATTCTCGACACTGTAAAATTCTCGAATTGGACAATTTCAAAATAATAATAATTTCTGAATGGGACAACCGAAAAACCACGAAAAATCAAACTCTCGACAAGTTGGAATTTCTAAATAATAAAATCCCCGGATTGAAAAATCGCGGAATAATGAAATTCATGAATTTATACAATTAACTTTTTTTTATAAAAATTATTTATTTTTTCAAAAATATAATAATCAAAAATTTCTACGTAAAGTTATTTTTATTCTTTAGAGTTTCTAAAATTATTGTATATTTATACATAAATAATATTTATCAAAACATTTTTCTAATTGTTTAAATTCAGGAATTTCATATTTCCGGGATTTCTTAGTTCGAATATCTTATGATTCGGTTATTTTCTGTCCGAAATTTTATTATTCAGAATTAATCGGTAATCCATTTCAAATTAAAAAATTCTCAAATTGAGAAATCCCTGAATAATAAAGTTTTTGAATTTAAAAATTCATGAATAATTAAATTTCCGAAAAATAAACTTCTCGAATTGGAAAATTCCCAAATAATGAGGAAACGACTGAAAATAGAAAAATTAAAATTCCCGGCTCTCTGAAATTCCGGAAGCATGAAATTCCCAAACAAAAAAAATCTTGTATGTATATGTTACCGAATTTAAAAAAATAACCCATGGAAAATTACGGAATTATAAAATATTTAAACTCGGAAATCCCCGCATATAAATAATTAAAATTTTAATTCTTATAACTTCAATTATTTTATAAATTAAAAAAATTTAATAATTCAAATTCAGGAATTTTATAATTTAGCGATTTTCCGTCGGGAATTATATTATTTGGGAATTTTTGAATTCGGTAATAATAAAAACCTTTCGGGAATTTTATTATTTAAAAATTTGCCATTTCGGGAATCTTATTGACTGGGCATTCTATCATTGAAAAATTTCATTATTAATGAATTTTATTATTTGGAAATTTGATAGTGTCTGTATCTTCTAAAATTCTTTTCTTTTCGAAAATTTTTTTAAATCCTCAAAAATTCATCAAATTTTCGGAATTTTTTTTAAAATGACTTAAAATTAATAAAGTCTATTAGAAAATTCTTGGAATTTTTCAAAATGCCCGAAAATATTTAAAATTCTTTGAAATCTCTAGAAATCTATTCAACACTTTTGCAAATCTTTAGAATTTCTTGGTATTAAAATACCTTTAAATTATTTAGGTCTATTAGGAAATTCTTGAAATTTTTCTAAATACCCTAAAATGTTTCAAATTTATTTTGAAATCTGTGGAAATCCTCTCAATAATTTTTGAAATATTAAGAATTCAAAAATTTAAAGGAATACCTTCAAATTATTGACGTCTATTAGGCAATTATTTTAATTTTTTGTAATGTCAAAAAATATTTAAAATTTTTTTAAATCTTTCGAAATCCTTTTAATTTTAAAATCATCAAAATTCCTTAATATTGAAATACCTTCAAATTATTGAGGTCTATTAAGAAATTCTTGGAATTTTCTTAGATACCCTAAAATATTAAAAATCCTTAAAAATTATTTTAAATCCTTTAAAAATTTTTATTAATATTGGAAATTTCAAATTTGAAGAAATACCTTCGAATTATTGAGGCCTATTAGAAAATTCTTGAAATTTTTTTCAATAACCTGATATATTTAAAATCCTTTGAAACCTTTCGAGATCCTTTCAAAATTTTTAAAAATCTTAAATGTTCCAAAACCTAAAGGAACGCCTTTAATTTATTAAGGTCTTTTAGGAGATTCTTGGAATTTTTTTAAATAACCTAAAATAAATAAAATCCTTTAAAATCTCTCGAAATCTTTCAAAGCGTTTGAAAATCTTCAAAATTCCTTGGTATTGGAATACCTTTAAGTTATTGAGGTCTACTGGGAAATTCTTGGAATTTATTTAAATATTCTAAAATGTTTTTGAAATCTCTTGAAATCATCAAAAAAATTTCAAAAATCTTAAAAATTCCAAAATTTGAAAAAATACTTTTAAATTATTGACGTATATTATGAAATTCTTGAAATTTTTTTTAATAACGTAAAATATTTTAAATCCTTTGAAACGTCTTCAAATCCTTTAAAAATTGAAAAAATTCTGAAATTTCAAAATTTGAAGGAATAGATTTAAATTATTGAGGTCTATCAGAAAATTCTTGGAATTTTTTAAATTACACTATTATATTCAAACACATCCAAAATCTCTCGAAATCTGCTCAAAATTTTAAAAAATTTCAAAACTTCCAAAATTTATAGGAATACCTTTAAATTATTGAGATTTCTAAAAAGGAAATTCTGAAGATTTTTTGAGATGTAAAGTATTGAAAATTCTGTGAAATCTCTTGAAATCCTCTCAAGACTTTAACAAATCTTGAAAATTTCTTAATATTGGAATCCTTTTAAATTATTGAAGTCTATTAGGAAATTTTCGGAATTTTTTTTAATACCCTTCAATCTTTAAAATCCTCTTTGAAATCTCTTAAAATCCTTACAAAAGATTTAAAAATTTTAACATTTTTAAGTAATATCTTCAAATTATTGACGTCTATTAGGAAATTCTTGGAATTTTTTGAAGTGTCCGAAAATATTTAAAATTCTTTAAAATCTCTCGAAATCCTTTCAAAGGTTTTAAAAAACTTTAAAATTCCTTGGTATTTAAATACCTTTAAATTATTGAAGTCTATTAAGAAATCTTTGGAATCTTTCAAAATGCCAAAAATATTTATAATCCTTTGAAATCTTTCAAAATCCTTTAAAAGTTTAAAAAAATCTTTAGAATTCCTTGGTGTTGGAATACCTTTGAATCATTGAAGTCTATTATGAAATCTTGGAATCTTCTAAAATACCCCAAAATATTTCAAATCGTTACAAATCTTTCAAAATCCTTTACAGATTTTTTAAATCTTCGAAATTCCTTGGTATTGCAGTACCTTAAAATTACTGAAGTCTATTAAAAATGTCTTAGGATCTTTCAAAATACCTCAAAATACTTAAAATCGTTTAGAATTTTTCAAACTCCTTTTAAAATTTTTAAAAATCTTAAAAATTCCTTGGTATTAGAATACCTTCAAACTATTGAAGTCTATTAATATTTTTTTTTACTTTTTTAAAATATCCCAAAATAGTTCTAATCGCTTTAAAGCTTTTGAAATACTATGAGAAGTTTTTAAAATCTTTGAAATTGCTCGGTATTGGAATACCTTAAAATAATTTAACTCTATTAAAAGTTTCATGGAATCTTTTAAATTACCCTAAAATATTTCAAATACCTTGAAACATTTAAAGTTCTTTGAAACTCTTTGAAAGTAATTAATAGACCCTTTAATTTCTCAAATTCTTTGGAATACTTTCAAATTAATTTGATATATTAAGAATTTCTTGAAATCCTTTACAATATCCTAAAATGTTTTAAATCCTTTGAAATCTTTTGAAATCCTTTCAATATATTTACAAATTTTTCAAATTCCTGGGTATTGAAATACCTTCAAATTATTGAGGTCTGATAGAAAATTCTTTGAATTTTTGCAAATACCCTAAAATATTAAAAATCTTTTGAGATTTCTCAAAATCATTTCAAAATTTTTAGAAATCTCATGAATTTCAGAATTTGAAGGAATACCTTCAAACTATTGAGGTATATTTAATTATGTTAGGAATTTTTCAAAATAACTTTAAATATTCAAAATCATTTAAAACCTCTCAAAATTGTATCAAAATCAAACAAAAAAATTTGAAATTCTAAAATTTGAAGGAATACCTTCAAAGTAATAAGATCTGTTAGCAAATTTTTGGAATTATTTTAAATACCCTAAAATGGTTAAAATATTTTTTTGAAATCTCTTGAAATTGTTTCAAAAAGTTTTTTGAACCTTAAAAATTCAAAAATTTGAAGTAATACCTCTAAATTATTGACGTCTATTAGGAAATTCTTGGAATTTTTTAAATACCCAAAAATATTTAAAATTCTTTAAAATCTCTCGAAATCCTTTCAAAGGTTTTAAAAATCTTTAAAATTTCTTGGTACTGGAATACCTTCAAATTATTAGAGTGTATCAATTTGCGAATTTCTTGGAATTGTCTAAGATACCCCAAAATATTTCAAATCGTTTGAAATCTTTTAAAATCCTTTGAGAGTTTTAAAAAATCTTTTAAATTTCTTGGTATTAGAATACCTTTGAATTATTGAAATTACTTAAAGTTTTTTTGGATCTTTTAAAATAAAACTAAAATATTTTCAACACCTGGTAACATTTAAAAATTCTTTGAAAGTACTAAATGCCCCTAAAAATCTCTCAAATTTTTTAGAGTACCTTCAAATTATTGCAATTTATTAAAAATGTCCTGCCATCTTTTGAAATACACTAAAGTATTTGAAAAACCTTTTGAAACATCTCAAAATGCTTTCAAAGTTTTAAAACCCTTTAAAATTCCCTGATATAGGAATACCTTTAAATTATTAAAGTCTATTGAAAGTTTTTTGTAATTTTTAAAAATTACCCAAAAAATTTTAAATCCTTTAAAATCTTTTTTTGAAAATCTTTGAGAACTTATTAAAAAACTTAAAATTCCTTAGTATTAGAATACCTTCAAATTATTAAAGTTATTCAAAGTTTCTTGGAATCTTTTGAAATACCCTACAATATTTTAAATCTGGTAAAATATTTTGAAATTCTATGGAATGTTAAATGCACCTAAAAATCTATTAAATTCTTTGGAATTCCTTTAAATAATTGCAATCTATTAAAAATGTCTTGGTATCATTTATAATGCCATAAAATATTTAAAACACCTTTTAAAATCTCTCCAAATCCTTTTGAAGTTTTTGAAAATTCTTACAGTTTATTGGTGTTGGAATACCTTAAAATTATTGAAGTCTATCAAGGATTTCTTGGAATTTTTAAAAAAACCCTAAGATATTTAAAATCGTTAAAAATCTTTTTGAATCTTTGGAAACTTTTCAAAGATCTTAAAAATTATTGTGGAATTCTTAAAAATATTTTTAAATCCTGTGAAAGCGTTTTGAAATCTTTAAAATTTCTTGGCATTGAAATACTTTCAAATTTTCAGAGTCTATTAGGAATTTGTTGGAGTCTTTTAAAATACCCTAAAATATTTAAAATTGCTTAAAGTCTTTCAAAATCCTTTAAGAGTTATTGAAAATCTTTAAAATTCCTTGGTATTGAAATACCTTCAAATTATTGCAATTTATAATAAATTTATTGAGAAATCTTTCAAATTTCACTGTATTGGAATACTCTCAAATTATTGATGTCTACTAAGGATTTCTTGGAATTTTAAAAATATTTAAAAATCTCTTAAACATTTTAAAGCTCTTTAAAATTATTTGGAAATCCTTTTAAATATTTTGAATTCCATTCAAAGTTTTTATAAATATTAAAAATTCCTCAGTATTGGAATACTTTGCAATTATCGTGATGAATATAAAATATTTTGAAATCTTCTAAAATAGCCTAAAATATTTCAAGTCCTTAACAATCTTTTGCAATACTTTACAATATTTAAAATTTCTTGGTATTGGAATACACTCAAATTATTGAAGTCTCTGAAAGATTTCTTGGAACCTTTGAAATATTTTCAAATCTTTTTAACATTTTAAAGCTCTTTAACATTTTTTAGAAATCCTTTAAGATATTTTGAAGTTCTTCGAAAGTTTTAAAAAATCTTTCAAATTCCTTGGTATTGGAATACCTTCAAATTATTGAGGTCTATCAAGGATTTTTTGGAGTCTTTGAAAATACCCCCAATTATTAAAAATTTCTTGAAATCTTCCAAAACCCTCTAAGATTTAAAAAAAAAATTTGAAATTCTTTGGTATTGGAATACCTTCAAATTATTGAAGTCTATTGAAAGTTTCTTGGAATATTTAAAAATATCCTGAAAAATTGCGTATTACTTGAAACATTTTAAAACTCTTGAATATTCTTTGGAAGTATTAAATACATCCTATAATCTCTGCAATTTCTTGGAATACCTTCAAATTATTGAAATTTATAATAAATTTATTAAAAAATCTTTAAAATTTTTAGGCATTGAAATAACTTCAAATTATTAAAGTATATTAGAGATTTCTTGGAATTTATTAAAACCCCAAAAATATTTTAAATTCTTAGAAATCTTTTCAAATCTTTCAAAACTTTTAAAAACTCTTTAAATTTCTTTGAAAATCCTTTGAAATTTTTTAAAAATTCTTTGAGAATTTTTTTCAATCTTTAAAATTCCTTAGTATTGGAATATCTTTATATTATTTCAATGAATGCAAAATGTGTTGAAATTTTTTTAAATACCCTAAAATATTTAAAATCCTTTGAAATATTTTAAAATACTTTGAAAATTTTAACAAATCTTCGAAATTCTTAAGTATTAGAATACCTGTAAATTGTTGTAGTCTATCAAGAATTTTTTGAAATATTTCAAAATACCTCAAAATATTTTAAATCCTCAAAAATCTTTCGAAAACATTCGAGAATATTTTAAAATCTTTAAACTTCCTTCGTATAAGAATACCCTTAAATTATTGAAGTCTGTTAAGGATTTCTTGGAATCTTTAAAATATTTTGCAAACTTTAAAAAAATTTAAAAGATCTTTGAAATTCTTTGGCAATCCTTTAGAATATTTTGAAATTCTTTGAAAGTTAAAAAAATTTTTTTTTAATTCCTTGGTATTGGAATACCCTCAAATTATTGAAGTCTATTGAGGATTTCTTTAAATCTTCGAAATATTTTTAAATCTCTTGACACATTTTAAAGCTCTCTAAAATTCTTTGAAAATCCTTTGAAATATTTTGAAATTCTTGGAAAGTTTTTAAAAACCTTAAAAATTCCTTGGTATTGACATGCCTTAAATTATTGAAGTCTATTTAGGCTTTCTTGTAATCTTTGAAATATTTTAAAATCTCTTGAAAATTCATTGGAATTCCTTCAAAATATTTTGAAATTCTTTGAAAGTTTAAAAAACCTTCAAAATTCCTTTGTGTTGGAATACCATCAAATTATTTCAATGAATAAAAAATGTGTTGGAATTTTTTTTAAATACCGTGACACGTCAAAAATCCTTTGAAATATTTTGAAATACTTTAAAATTTGTTTAAGATCTTTGAAATTCCTCAGTATTGGAATAGCTTCAAATTGTTGAAGTCAATTAGGAATTTTTTTAAATCTTCTAAAATACCCTTAAATATTTTAAATTCTTCAAAAATCTTTCAAAAACATTTGAGAATTTTTTTCAATCTTTAAAATTCCTTTGTATTGGAATACTCTCAAATTATTGATGTCTATTAAGGATTTTTTGGAATCTTCGAAATATTTTTAAAGCTCTTAAAACACTTGAAAGCTCTTCATGATTCCTTGAAAATTCTCTGTCATATTTTTAAATTCTTTGAAAGATTTTCAAAATCTTCATAATATCTTGGTATTGGAACACTCTTAAATTATTGAAGTCTATTAGGGATTTCTTGCGATTTTAAAAATATTTAAAACTCTCTTAAACCATTTCAAAGCTCTTTAAAATTTTTCGAAAATCCTTTTAAATAATTTGCAATTCTTTGGAAGTTTAAAAAAATCTTAGAAATTCCTTGTTATTGGAATACCCTCAAATTATTGAAGTCTATTAGAAGCTTCTTGGAATCTTACAAGTATTCTAAAAGCTGTTGAAACATTTCAAAGCTCTTTAAAATTCTTTGGAAAACCTTTCAAATTATTTGAAATTATTTGAAAGTTTTAAAAAATCTTAAAAATTCCGTTCTATTGGAATACCCTCAAATTATTGAAGTCTATTAGGAATTTTTTGGAATCTTTGAAATATTTTAAAATCTCTTAAATATTCTTTGGAAATTCTTTGAAATATTTTTAAATTCTTTCAAAGTTTTTGAAAATCTTTATAATTTCTTGGTATGGGAATACCCTTAAATTATTGAAGTCTATTAAGGATTTCTTGGAATCTTTACAATATTTTAAACTCTCTTGAAACATTTTAAAGCTTCTTAAAATCTTTGGAAATCCTTTAAAATAATTTGCAATTCTTTGAAAGTTTGAAAAAGTCTTAAAAATTTCTTGTTATTGGAATACCCTTAAATTATTAAAGTCTATTAGGGACTTCTTAGAATCTTTGAAGTATTCTAAAAGCTGTTGAAACATTTTCAAGCTCTTCAAAATTCTTTGCAATTCCTTTTTAATAGTTTGAAATTCTTTGAAAGTTTTAAAAAATATTAAAAATTCCTTTCTATTGGAATATTCTCAAATTATTGAAGTCTATTAAGGATTTCTTGGAATCTTTGAAATATTTGAAAATATTTTAAAAATTATATGGAAATCCTTTAAAATATATTTTGAACTTCTTTGAAAATTTTGAAAAATCTTTAAAATTCATTGGTATTGGAATACCTTCAAATTATTTCAATAAATGAAAAAGGTGTTAACATTTTTTTAAGTACTCTAAAATGTTTAAAATCCTTCGAAATATATCGAAATACTTTAAAATTTGTTCAAAATCTTTGAAATTCCTTGGTATTGGAATACCTTCAAATTGTTGAAGTCAATTAGGAATTTTTTTAATCTTCTAAAATAACCAAAAATATTTCAAATTCTTCGAAAATCTTTCGAAAACATTAGAGAATATTTTTAAATCTTTAAAATTCCTTTGTACCGAAATACCCTCAAATCATTGAAGTCTATTAAGGACTTTTTGGAATCTTTGAAATATTTTAAGAACTCTCGAAACATTTTAAAGCTCTTAATGATTCTTTGAAAATCCTTTGAAATATTTTGAAATCCTTTGAAAGTTTTTAAAAATCTTTATAATTTCTTGGTATGGGAATACCCTCAAATTATTAAAGTCTATTTAGGATTTTTTTAAATCTTTAATATATTTTAAACTCTCTTGAACCATTTTAAAGCTCTTTAAAATTCTTTGAAAATCCTTTGAAATAATTTGAAATTCTTTGAAAGTTTAAAAAAATCTTAAAAATTTCTTTTCAGTGTTATACCCTCAAATTATTGAAGTCTATTTAGGATTTCTTAAAATCTTTAAAATATTTTAAACTCTCTTGAACCATTTTAAAGCTCTTTAAAATTCTTTAGAAATCCTTTGAAATAATTTGAAATTCTTTGAAAGTTTAAAAAAATCTTAAAAATTCCTTGTTGTTGTTATACCCTCAAATTATTAAAGTCTATCAGGAACTTCTTGGAATCTTTGAAGTATTCTAAAAGCTGTTGAAACATGTTAAAGCTCTTCAAAATTCTTCGGAAATTCTTTTAAATAATTTGAAGTTCTTTGAAAGTTTTAAAAAATCTTAAAAATTCCTTTCTATTGGAATACCCTCAAACTACTGAAGTCTATTTAGGATTTCTTAGAATCTTTAGAACATTTTAAAACGCTTTGAAATTTTTTGGAAATCCTTTGAAATAATTTGAAATTCTTTGGAAGTTTTAAAAAATCTTAAAAATGTCTTCCTATTGGAATACCCTCAAACTACTGAAGTCTATTCAGGATTTCTTAGAATCTTTGGAACATTTTAAAGCGCCTTAAAATTCTTTGGGAATCCGTCGAAATATTTTGAAATTCTTTAAAAGTTTTTAAAAATCCTTATCATTTCTGAGTATGGGAATACCCTCAAATTATTAAAGTCTAAAGGATTTCTTGGAATCTCTAAAATATTTTAATTTCTTTTGAAACATTTTGAAGCTCTCTCAAATGCTTTGGAAATCTTTTTGAATATTTTGAAATTCTTTGGAAGTTTTCAAATATCTTTAAAATTTCTTGGTATGGGAAAACCTTTGAATTATTGCAATCAATGAAAAATTCTTTGTCATTTTTTTTGATTACCCCAAAATGTTTTAAATTCCTTGGAATCTTTCAAAATCCTTAAAAAAAATTTTTAAATCTTAAAAACTTCTCGGTATTTGAGTACCCTTAAATCATTGAATATCAAAATTTTTTGTTATATTTCAAAACAAAATTAGAAAATGATTCCAGAATCAAAATTCAGAAACAGGTATAGACCTGAATTCACTGGTATTAAAAAAGTGACTCACTTTTTTCATTTTTGTTTAAAAATCAGTTTTTCAGTAAATAAATTATGCATTATAACAAAATAAATTGAAAACAGATATAAATAACTTTCAGATAAAAAGTTGATCCTGTTGGACTTAGAAAATTATATTTTCAAAAATCCTTATAGCTTATATAATTTTAGAAGCATTAATAAATCACCAGTCGTGTAAACAATTTTTTATTCTTTCTTAAGAAATATAAATAAAATAATTTCGCAGTAAAATATTTTAAATATGAATAAAATTATTGAGAGTAAACTTAGAAATACTACATAAAATGCTAAAGCAGAGGAATTTTCCTCACTGAGTGGCTTAATTAATACAATTTTTGCAAACAACGATACGGCAGTAAGTAACAGGTGTCCTACGTGTGTCTATTTGACACGTGTCAAATCATAATAAAAAATATTCGAGGTACTTCATCAAATGTCTTATCAATGTTTGTACTACAAACAATAATAATGAGCACCAAAAATATTTGGCGATTCATCTAAAGTACAATAATAATAATAATTCTTCAACATCATCTTGAATGACAAAACCATTTGATTCCGAAAGGAATATTTACAAGTTGAATTTCAACTTTTTTAAATAACGAAAATGTCTAATTATGCAAAATTCGATAATATATATTTTAAAACTAAACTTATGAGCTTTATGCAAATATTGCACAATACTCGGATTTATAACAAATAAAAAATAAAGCTACGGCTCGATTTTTTGAGAATCTGCTATTTTTCAGTAGTTCCCAAAAAAAAATTAACTTTTTAAATATATTTTTTGGTTTTGATGATACTACATTTTTCGATCGATTATAATTTACCGATGCTGAACAACGCAGAACTCATCTTGTCTTCACCGTCGGTAAGCGTACGACGGTAACTCGCCCTAGTGCGATTATCGACGGCCAAGGGCTTTTCTTCATAAGAAATTTTATCCTTCGAGTTCTTCCGAAACCAGTCGGTATTTTTATCATTAGGTTTTAGGTGATAAATTTTCACGTATCACCAGCCAATATTAATTTATTTTCAGCCAATTCCTCTTTTATCAACAATGCTAACCGTTCCAATGCCTGAAAAATAAAAAATAAATTATTCATTAAAAGAAATATATTTTAAAATATTATTTTTAAAAACATTTATTCAAAGGTAACATTACAACTAATAAATAAATAAGACGACTTTTCAATATAATAAAATTCCCCAACCGTTTATAATATTATTAAAATAAAAAATTACCAAATAATAAAATTCTTTAATTATAAAATGCCCGAATAATAAAATTCCCGAATTGGAAAATTTCTGATTAATAAATTTCCCCACAGTGTATAATATTACTGAATTGCAAAATTCCCGAATAATGAAATTTCTGACATATAAAATTTCCGAATAATAAAATTCTTAAATTGGAAAATTACCGATTAATAAAATTTCCGAATAGTTAAATTGCCGAATTGTAAAATTCACAAATAATAAAACTGCTAAATTATAAAATTTCCTAAATAATAAAATTACCGAACTGGAAAATTCCCGCATAATAAAATTTCTAAACAGCTTTTGATATTGCCCAATTAGAAAATTCTTTATTATTCCCTTTATTATTTTATTTTTCTTTATTCTTTCCAAATGATAAAATTCCAAAATTATAAAATTGCCGAATTGGAAAATTCCTAAATAATAAAATTTCTGAATGATAAAATTCGTTAATAATAAAGTTACCCAACTAGAAAATTCCTGCTAATAAAATTTCCAAACAGCTTTTGATATCACGGAATCGGAAAATGCCCAACTATCAAAAATTCCTAAATTATAAGATTTCTGAATAATAAAATTCCTAACAGAAAATTGCCGAATTATAAAATATCCGTATTAGAAAAATTCTTGTATAATAAAATTTCCGAATAAAATTTCTGAATAATTAAATTTCCGAATTGGATTTTTCTGAATAATAATATTTCCAAACAGTTTATAATATTACCGAATTAGCGAATTCCTAAGTAATAAAATTCCCAAATTGAGAAATTCTTAGATAATAAAATTCATGAATTATAA
Organism: Amphibolips quercusostensackenii; assembly: GCA_032357855.1. Taxonomy (NCBI): domain Eukaryota; kingdom Metazoa; phylum Arthropoda; class Insecta; order Hymenoptera; family Cynipidae; genus Amphibolips; species Amphibolips quercusostensackenii. The sequence goes on along the minus strand of JAUELO010000274.1, from coordinate 2,216,401 downwards.
AATTCCCGAATAAAGAAATTCCTGAACGGTTCATAATATTACCGAATAGGAAAATCGCCGAATAATAAAATTACCGATTTGGAAAATTCCCGAGTATTATAATTGTCGAGTAATAAAATTTCCGAATTAGAAAATTCCCGAATAATAAAGTTCCCAAACAGCTTACAATATTACCGAATGAAAAAATATTTTGCTGGATAAACATTTTTTCAATCCTTGTTATTTTTCATTCGAACTATAAATTTAAAAACTTTACATATTAAAAATAATTTTTTTCATAAAGATATTTGAGTATTGCATTTTTATTAAATAATTTATATTTATGAAGAAATGTAATTTTTTAAATTTAGTAATTTTATTATTCAGGAATTTTATTATTTAGTTATTCTATTATTCGGGAATGCTATTATTTAGAAATTTCACAGAGTCAAGAATTTTATTTTTTGGGATTTTTCAGTCTTCACAAATAAATTAGGGCAGCTAAAAAACTCATTATTACAGAAAGATCAGAAATTTAATCTTTTAACTTTCTTAACTGGAATCTTTTATAAATAAAATAAAACATTTTAAAATTTAAAATTTTAAATTTAAAATTTTAAATTTTAAATTTTAAATTAAAAATTAAAAATTGAAAATTAAAAATTAAAAATTAATAATTAAAATTAAAAAATTAAGAATGAAAATTAAAAATTCGCAATTAAAAATTAATTTATTTTTCGCAGACAAAAAAAAGACTTATTTACCTTGGAAGAAAAGATTTTAAATCAAAATAAACGAATCTTCAATGAAAGAGTTGAATTTTCAATCAAAAAGAATAACTTTTAAAAAAATTGGTGAATTTCTCACAAAGTAATTAAATTTTAAACGAAATAGTAAAAATTTTAACAAAATCATTCAATTTTCAAACTACAAAGATAAATTTGCAGACCAAATATTCAAATTTTTAAACAAAAAAAATTAAACTTCAACCAACAAGAGTTACAATTTTCAACGCGAAAAAAACAATTTTCTACCCAAAAATGTAAATTTTCAACGAAAAGATGAATTCTAAACGAAAAATATAATAGTTAATGTATAAAAAATAAAATTTTTAACAGACTAATTTAATTTTTAACTCAAGAGTTAAAGTTTAAGAAATAATAAGTTTTTTACGAAAATTAGTTGAATTTTTAACCAAATAAACGAATTTTCAAAAAAGAAGATTAATTTTTTTATTATTTTTTCAGCTAGGAAGGATTAATTGAAAAAAAATATTTAAAAAATTTCTAGTAAAAAAATTAATTTTTAACAAAAAAATAAATTTTTTATTCAAAAGTTAAATTTTTCAATGAAAAAGGACGAATTTTCAACTGAAATGATTAATTATCAGCCAAAAATAGAAACGTTACATTTTCAGTAAGAATAATTAATTTTGCACCAAGAGACACGAATTTTCAACAATCTGGTTAATATTTCAACAAAAAATAGAGAGCTATAATTTTGAGTAGTTGAAATTAATTTAAAATAAAAACAATTTTCAACAAAATAGTCCAATTTTTTAACTAAAGGAATGAATTTCTAATTAAAATGAATAATCTTCAGTCACAAAAAATGAACTTTTGAAAAAGTAGTGCAACTTTCAACACATAGATTGAATTATTCATCCAGAAAGACAAACTTTTGATTAAAAAAAAAACAAATTTGTGTAAAACAGATCAATTTTCACCAAAAAGGTTATTTTTAAAAAAAGTTTTATTTTCACCAAAAATGTAGACATTTAACCAGAAATATTAATTTTTTACCAAAGAAGACAAATTTTTAACTGAAAAAGATAGATTTTCAACTGAAAATGAAAAGGTTACTTTTGAGTAAAAAAAAACTAATTTTTATCCAAAAAATAAACAAATTTTCAACACAAATGTTATATTTTCAACCTGTTAATATTTTCAACCTTTAAACAAAAAAAAAAGTTTCCAACAAAGTGGTTCAACTTTTACTTAAGTAGTCGAATTTTCAATTAAAAAAAATTAGTTTTCACCGAAACATACAATAGTTACATTTTCAGTTTGAAAAAATTAAATAAAAAAAAGTTTCAAATAAAGTGGTAAACCTTCAACCAACCAGATTAATTTCTAACTGAAATAATGAATCTCCTACTGAAACAGTTAAATTTTTATTATAATAAATAAATTTTCCAACAGAAAAAAATGAACGAAAAATAGTTGAATCCTGAATTTAAAAAAAAAACTGATTTTTAAACCGACAGTTGCAATTTTAACCAAAAAAGAATTAATTTATACGAAAAGGGATGGATTTTTAAACCAAAAAGGCGATTAAAAGTATAGTTGAATTTTCAAAACCAAAATATGAATTTAAAAAAAAAGGTGATTATCTGACAAACTAATTGAGTTTTCAATTCGAAAAGAAGAATTTTTAATAAATTTGTAAAAATTACATCATTTTTTTTAGAGGCGCAACTTAAAATTAAATTACATAACAAATTTATTATTTGAAAAAATTCAACATAATTAATTTTTTATTATTATGAGAAATTATTTTTGTGAAAGTAGAAGTAATCCAAACTTACACTGAACTAAATACGAAAAAATTCTAAAGAATTTTTATTAAAAAAATATACAAAAAATTAAATGAGAATGTTTTCATCAAATGTACGGCTCTATAATTTGTTTAAAGAATTTTCCAAAAGTTATTTAATTGAAATGATTTTAAAAATTTATTATTTTTTCTACAGTGTCAATGTTTTTATCAAATCTACCTCGCTATAATTTTTCAGAGAATTTTTGAAAGAAAATTTCAACTATAATGTTTTTTTTTCATAATGTTGTCTTTTTACTAAATTGTGAATTTAAACTGATTCTACTTTCAAACAATAATTTCTAATGATAAAAAAATCATTTAATTTTAATTTACGAAAAATATTTTAAAAATCTCTGTTTTTCCAACTGCGATATTAACCAAAGAATACAACATTCAATTTTAAATTGGATTTTTATGAAAATGTATCTTATTTTTGAAAATTTAATCAAATTTATTAATTCGGAAAACCATTTTGAAGAAACTTTTCAGCAAAAGGTAACATCAAAACTAGTAAATAAATCGATTTTATTTGAACAAATTAAAACTGACATTTAGAAAAAAAAATTATAATAAACTGTAGTATAATTCAAACAAATTTAAAAGAAGGCAAAAATTAAATTTAGATCGTAATTTTTTATTTGTTATTATTTTAAGAATATACCTCTGTATGATAAAACTTACCAAATTCATTTCTTTGTAACTAGCTTTGGCAAAACTCGCCCTGATGGCGTTGCAAGGCTTGGAAGGATCAACCATAAAAGCAGCCCCTGGAGCCAAAAGAACCCCGTGTGTCACTCCTCGCTGCATTACCATTTTCCAGGTGTCATTCACACCTCGAACTTTAATCCACAAGAAAAATCCAGCACTTGGCTGAACGAAATCTGCCAAACCTAAAAAAATATTTTTTATTGAAAAAATTGTTAAATGGAATTATGACATAATTTAGAAACCCTCTAATTTAAACTGCTTAAAAGTCATCAATTCTAAATTAAAGGTATTTTAGAATGAACAAATTTCAAATAAAACAATTTAAACTTGAAAATTTTAAATTATAATATTTAAATTCAAACAATAAAATCAAACCGTATTTAATTAGAGGCTTTTGAAAGTTAGATCTTCGAATTTAAATGCAACAATTCAAAATTAATTTAAATTCGAATTTTTCAAGAATTAACAATTTTAAGCCACGATATTTTGAATTCCTGGAAACTTAACTTGAAGAGTTAAAAATAATTTGTGATTAAAAAAATGTACGAGATTGTTACCAATTTGCAACAATTAATAATTTTAAAAATTTTGTTGGTAAAATTGGACCATTTTGCACTAAAATTACCAATCACATAATGCGAACCTTTAAACCAAAAAATTTTAAATTATCGAGTTCAAAATTGAAAAAGTCAAAAATTTTTTTTAAAAACATTTTTTTAAAATTAAAATTACGATAAAAAATACTTAGAACAACATAGCATTTTTGTAATTTTTAATATTTTTACTATTTATTAAATATTCCATTATATTATTCTAGTAAATGAATAAAATTTGTTGAAAAACAATCGTTTGCATTTTTTTAATTCAGTAATATCATTATTCGAGAATTTTACTATCTGGGAATTTTTCCATTCGGGATTTTGATATGTAGGTAATTTTATCATTTCAGAAATTTTCTATTTTAAAAATTTTCTTTTTCGGGAATTTGAAATAGGAGATTTTAGAAATGATAAAATTTCCGAAATATAAATATCCCGACGTGGAAAATTATTAAAGGGGACGACTGGAAATTCCCGAAAAATGAAATTTCTGACATTCCTGAATAAGAAAATATTTGAAATAGAAAATTCCTGAAATTATAAAATTGCCTAATTGGCAAATAATAATAATAGTTTGAAAAATTAAAAAATTTGTTTTTAAATAATATTATTTATTTATTTGAAATACTATAATGAAATATTTTTGTCAAAAAAAAATTATTTTTAATATTCAATGCATTTTTTTAAAATTATTATTTAAATTTAAAAGAACAATAATCAAAAAAAATTCTTAATGCAATTTTTTTTTAATATGCATAATAGTTTTTTAAATTATTGTTCTTGTGATAAAATTCTCATTCTCGTATTATTTTTTGTACTGAGAAATTCAAAAAAATATATTGTTATTTAAAATTCAAACAATAATTCCGGAAAAAGTACATTAAACATCCAAAACAAATTTTTTCGATAAAGATATATCATTATTGTATATTTAATAAATAAATATAACTTACACAAAGACAGTTTTTTTCAATGTTCAAATTCGATAATTTTTCAGTGATTGAAATTTCGAAGTATCTGATATTTTATGATTCCACAAATTTCTGTAGGAAATTTAATTATGCAGGAATTTTTGAATTCAGTAATATTGTAAGCTATGGGGAATATTATTATTTAGAAATTACCAAATTTGTAAATATTGCAAATTTTTCAGATATTTTATTATTTAAAAATTTTCCAAATCGGGATTTTTATATTTCGGCAATTTTATAATTTTAGAAATTTCCAATTTTAAATATTCTTTTTCCAGGAATTTAACAGTGTGAGGAATTTTATTTTTCGGGATTTTTCAGTCTTTGAAATTTTAAAAGTTTAGCAGTAAATTATTCATTTTTAAAATTTCTAACAATTGCATTTTTAGCAGTTTTACTACCTGTTAAAAATGGAACAAACTTAAAAAAAATAATTAGTTTGATTTTCAACATATGATAATTCAATTGTTGAAAATTGAAGAAATTTTATGAAAATTGATAAAAGTTAATGAAAATTAATAGAAATTTAAGAAAACTGAAGAAATTTTAAAGTTGATTTTTCAACAGTAGGAAACTCTAAATTTAATTTTCTTTACTTTTCTTCAACTTTCTTCACTTTTCTTCGATTCTCAACATTTTAATTATCATCTGTTGAAGATTCAGTTGCAAATTTGCTTTCATTTTTAATTTCCTTTCATTTTCCAAAATAGAAAAATAAATAAACAAGTAAATATTCAATTTTTAATAGGTTGAAATTCAATTTTCGACTATTAAAAATACAACTGTTGAAAATTAAAGAAAATTTACAAAATTAATTTTCTTCAATTTACAACAATAAAATAAAAGGATTTTTTCAGGTCTCAATTGTGTACAAAACTACAAATCAAGAGAAGTTTGTAGTTTTGCACACGATTGAAACCCTAAAAAATCCTTTAATTTTATTATAATAAATTATCGTGAAAGAATTAAATCTATTGTCAATTTTTAACAATTAAATTTTTAATTTTCTTCACTTTTCTGTAATTTTCATAATTTTTCCTCAATTGTTAAACAATTTAATTGTCATCTGTTGAAGATTCAGTTATCAATTTCTTCTCGTTTTCGACAGCTTGAAATTACATTTTTAATTTTCTTTAATTTTCTAAAATAGAAAATGTAATTTATAACAGGTAAAAATTTAATTTTCAACAAGTAAAAATTTAATCTTTAACAGGTAACAATTTAATTTTTAACTATTTAATATTCGACTGTTGAAAGTGCAGTTGTTGAAAATTGGAGAAAATTTGAAAATTGATTTTTTTTTCATTTTTTTTTCAATTTTCTACAATTTCGAACAACTAAATTTTCAATTTTCTTCCCTTTTCTTCAATTTTCATCATTTCTCTTGAATTTCAAACAATTTAATTAGCATCTGTTGAAGATTCAGTTATTAATTCTCTTTTATTTTTAACAGTTGAAAATTACATTTTTATTTGTTTTTTCAAATTTCCAAAACAGAAAACTTCATTTTAGACAGGCAAACATTTGATTTTAACACACAAAAATTTAATTTTTAACTATTCAATATTTGACTAATAAAAATTCAATTGTTGAAAATTAAAGAATAATTGGAATTGAATTTTCTCCAGTTTTATTTAATTTTCAACAAATAAATTTTCCATTTTTTACTTTTCTTTAATTTTCAACAATTTAATTATCATCTGTTGAAGATTCAGTGATTAATTTTCTTTCATTTTACACAGTTGAAAATTCTATTTTGAATTTGCTTTAATTTTCCAAAATGAAAATTTAATTTTTAACTAGTAAAAATTCAATTTTTAACAAGTAGAAATTTAATATTCAACTATTAAAAATTAAACTGTAGATAATTTAATTATTGAAAATTTAAAAAAAAAATTACAATTGTATTTTCAGAGTTGAAAATTGAAGAAAATTGACAATAACTGTATTTTCATCGTTGAAAATTGAAGAAGATTTACAATTGTATTTTCAACGTTGAAAATTGGAGAAAATTTTAGAATTGTATTTTTAACGCTGAAAATTAGAGAAAATTAAAATTTTAATTTTCAACTGTTGAAAATTGAAGAAGAATAAGCATTGCATTTTTAACAATTGTAAAACAATTGCTGGAAATAAAAAAATTAATAATTGAATTTCAAGCTGTTAAAAATTAAAGAAAATTTAAGATTTGCATTTTCAAGAACTGAAAATTTAATTAAACATTTTTAAAAATTTAATTTTTGACAATTTAATTTTCAGCTCTCGAAAATTCAATTATTTAAAATTAAATTGTTGAAAATTGAAGATCTTTAAGAAATAAATTTTAACTTGTCGAAAATTAAGCAAAATTGAAATTGTAATTTTGAACTGTCGAAATTGAAGAAAATTGAGGATCGCCAATTCAACATTTGTAAATCGATTGTTGAAAACTGAAAAAAATTAATAATTAAATTTACAGATTTTGGAAATAAAAGATAATTATTTATATAAATTTCCACTGTTAGAAATTGACGGTTGCATTTCTAACAATTGTAAAACAATTGCTAAAAATTGAAAAAAATCAATTAAATTTCTAGCTGCTAAAAATTGAAGAAGATTAAGGATTGCATTTTCAACAAGTGAAAATTAAATCAAACAGTTTTAAGAATTTAATTTTTAACAAATGAATTTTCAGCTGTTAGAAATCCAACTGTTGAAAATTGAAGATAATCAAGAATTGAATGTTCACCAGTTGAAAAATTAAAGATAATTGAGAATTGAATTTTCAAATGTTGATAATTTAAGAAAATTGAAATTTTAATTTTCTACTCTTGAAAATTAAGTAATATGTATCATTGCATTTTCAGCAGTTGTAAAACAATTTTTTAAAATTAAAAAAAATTATTATTGAATTTCTAGCTGTTAAGAATTAAAGACAATTGAGGATTGCATTTTCAACAATCAAAAATTCAATAAAACATTTTTAGGAATTTTATTTTCAACAATTGACTTTTTACCTGTAAAAATTAAACTGTTGAAAATTCGATTGTTGAAAATTGAATATATTTAACAATTGTATTTTCACCTGTTGAATAATTAAAGATAATTGAGAATTGAATTTTCATACGTTAAAAATTAAAGAAAATAAAAAATTAAATTTTCAACTGTTGAACACTAAAGGAAATGGCAGACGTTATTTTCAACAGTTTAATTGCCAACATATCAGAAGAAAATTCAAACTCTGAAAATTAAAATTTTAATTTTCTTCAATTTTCAAAAATAGAGTTTTTAATTTTCTTCACTTTCCTTCAATTTTCTTAACTTTTCTTTAATTGTTATTACTTTCCTTCAATTTTTAATTTTCCAAAATAGAAAATTTAATTCTCAACAGGTAAACATCTTATTTTTAAAAGATAAAAATTAAATTTTCAACTATTGAAAATTTCACTGTTGAAAATTCAATTGTTGAAAATTGAAGAAAATTTGGAATGGAAATTTCTTTAATTTTCTTCATTTTTTTTTAATGCCAAAAATTTAATTATTATCTGTTGAAGATCTAGTTAACAATTTTCTTTTGTTTTCAACAGTTGAAAATTCTATTTTTAATTTCCTTCAATTTTTAAAAATAGAAAAGTCAATTTTTAACTACGAAAAATTCAGCTGTTGAAAATTCATTTTTTGAGGATTATAGAATATTTACAAATAAATTTTCAACGTTAAAAGTTAAAGCAAATTAAAATATTAATTTCCACCAGGTTGAAATTAAGGAAAATTGAGGATTGAATTTTTGACAATTGTACAACAATTGCTAAAAATGGAAGACAATTAATAATTGAATTTTCAGCTGTTAAAAATTAGGTATAATTAATAATTTCATTCTAAAAAAATTAAAATTTAATTAAACATTTTTAAGAATTTCATTCTCAACACTTACATTTTTAGTTGCTTAAAGTTCAACTGTCAAAAATTCGATTGTTGAGGATTGAAGAAAATTAATAATTGAATTTCCATCTGTTGTTAAATTGAAAGTAATTGAGAATTGAATTTTTAGTTTTTATAAATTGAAGAAAATTTAAAATTCAATTTTCAACTATTGAAAATTAAAGAAAATGGAAAACTTTATTTTCAACCGTTGAATTGCCAACATATTAGAAAAAAAATTTAATCCTTGAAAATTAAACTTGCGATTTTCTTTAATTTTCAATAATTGTTTTTTTAATTTTCTTCACTTTCCTTTAATTTTTTTAACTGTATTTCAATTTTCATCATTTTTTCTCAATTCTCAACAATTTAATTTATATATATTAAAGATTTAGTTGTCAATTGTCTTTCATTTTCACCATTTGAATATTCCATTTTCAATTTCCTTCAATTTTTTCACTTCCCAACAATTTAATTATCATCTGTTGAAGATCTAGTTAACAATTTTCTTTTCTTTTCAACAGTTAAAAATTTAATTTTTAATTTTCTTTAATGTTTCAGAATAGAAAATTTAATTTTTAACCAATATACAAATATTTAAATCTTTAACAAGTAGAAATTCAATTTTCAACTATTGAAAATTCAACTGTTTAAGATTCAATTGTTGAGAATTGAAGAAAATTCAGAATTGATTTTTCAACGTTGAAAATTAAAGGAAATTAGAATTTTAATTTCCAACAGTTGAAAATTAAGGAAAATTAAGGATTTGATTTTGAAAAATTGAGAAACAATTACTGAAAATCAAAAAAAAATAATAATTGAATTTCCAGCTGTTAAAAATTTAAGACAATTGAAAATGTAATCAAACATTTGCAAGAATTTAATTCTTAACAATTGAATTTTCAGCTGTTGAAAATTCAAGTATTCAAAATTTGATTGTTAAAAATTGAAGAAAATTAATAATTGAATTTCCAGTTGTTGAAAAATAAAAGATAATTGAGATTTGCATTTTCAACAATTAAAAATTCAATAAAAAATTTGTAAGAATTTATTTTCCAACTGTTGAAAATTTGATTGTTGAAAATTAAAGAAAATTAATAATGGAGTTTCCACCTGTAAAAAATTGAAGATAATTGAGAATAAAATTTTCAAATGTTAAAAATTTATACAATTAAATTCTTACAATTAATTACTTTTGTCCGGGAATTTCACAGTGTCAGGAATTTCATTTTTGCTGGATTTTTCAGTCGCCCCACGGAGATTTTCAAACTCGCTAATAATAATTTGAGAATTTTGTATTTCGAAAATATTCTTTTTCTGGAATTTGATGCAATCCGGATTTTTTTTCACATGATATTTCAATCGTGCAGCATAAAAAACGATTTTACATATTTTTCCTTTAAATCTTCAACGTTAAAAAAAGATACAATGAGGAGTGATTTGATAAAAAATAATTGGAAAAACAAGAAAAAAAATGACATTTACAAACCTCGTAAGTGTTTTTCTGCAAAAACTACCATGGCATCACGTCGTTCTTTGTAGATGGACCTTATACTACGGAAATGATCCATTAGCCTTTCATATCCCCAGATCTTGAGCAATTTATATAGTATCACCTAAAAAGAAAAAATCATAAAGCATTGCAATAACGTTCCTCATTATCATTAATTAATGACTTCTTCGCGCGCTTGCACTAAAGATAAGCTGACACGCGCCGAGAAAGCACTTTCACTTTATGTGCAGTGCTGCATATATTTATAGATTGAGAAATTGCATTTAAACAAAGTTTAAGATAACAATTAATTTAATTAAATTATGATTACAATTACTATTAATTAACTGACGCGGAAGAACAAATTAAATTAGGAAAAATATATAATTAGTTTTGGTGTCAATTAACGGAATATAAATTTAAATCAGTGTGCAAAAGGGCTCCACAGAATTTCGTAGATAAATTTTTTCTCTCTAATTATTTTTTTATATGCTAATTAACGTTTGAGCTGATGAAATTATTTTTTATACTATCATGCAGATACCATTATTTTTTTATTTATTTTTCATTATCTTATGTTTCAGATTACATACGTCCCATAAATATGAAGTTGGGGAATTAAACCATTCTTGAAATCTGAATTCTTTTGAAAATTTTATAAATCTCTCAAAATTGTTTAAATTATGTGAAAATTCATTGAAATTCTTAAGATTCGATAAATATCGTACATAATTTCTTAAAAACTATTTAAAAATGAGATACGTGGAAATCCTTTAAAACTATTTTGAAAATATGAAAATTCTTGAAATCTTAAAATTTACATATAAATTTTTTATAATTGTTTAAAATTTTTGGAAAATACCTAAAATCTCTAAAAATCGGTTGAAATCTTTAAAATACCTTCAATATTTCAAAATATTACGCGATCCTTTTATACTTTTAAAATCCCTGTAAGAGTAATTGAAATCTTAAAAATCTTTTAAAATACTCTTAAATCCCTAAAAATCCTCGGAAATCCCTCGAGATATTTCTAAATTATCTGAACTCTTTTAAAATTATTTCAAATCCTTACAAATCTTCAAATTGTTATCCAGTGACTTTTTTTTAATATTTCAAAATATTACGCGATCCTTTTATACTTTTAAAATCCCTGTAAGAGTAATTGAAATCTTAAAAATCTTTTAAAATACTCTTAA
>JAUELO010000274.1:2174082-2191268 GCA_032357855.1 Amphibolips quercusostensackenii | reverse complement strand
AACATATGGAAGGAGGTTTTAACGACTTAGTTTACGTCTTAATAGGCTACAGAGAAGAAAATGCCCACTGCCAGCAATCATAAATAATTTTGTAAATAAATGACTTTTTGATGAAATAAAAATGATCGGATCAGGGAATTCTCAACTAGGTAGCCATCCCCCTTATATGGTTTCAATTTCTTCAAGATTAGGGTCTGTCAACTCACCACTACTTCAGCTCCAGGGTAAAACGGATCTTGGACCAGAATTGGATCCCCGTAACCAATTATGGCTTCAAGCGATTTACTCAGTCCATCTTGACCTCCGGCTACTATCACGACATCTCGACTCTCCCATAGGGGTGGCGCATGTGCCCTTCTTTGAAATTCCCTTATTGCCTACAAATAAAATGGTTTTATTTATCATTTCTTACAGAGGAAATTTTATTTTCACTAACTTTTGGAATTGAATAACCAAAGGAGAAACAAGTTCGAAAAATGCAATCAAGCGGAGGTGGATTAAAGCGGATTGAAACGGATTACTCTGGATTACCAAAAATGGAATAGTTAAATTTGCAGTTGAAAAATTAAATTTAAACTAAGTAAAAGGATTATTTAACAAAATAAAGACGATTATTCAACAACATTTTTCATTTTTTTACAAAGTTGAAAATTATTTTTCAATTTTCTTTAATTTTTAATAATTACATTTTTAGCAGTTGAAAATTTAAGTGTGAAAAATAAATTTTAAACAAAACAGTTCAATTTTCAAACAAGTAGTTAAATTAAAAAAAATTAATTTTGTCCCAAAAAGATCATTTTCTATCAAAAAAGAGGAATTTTCAACAAAATACACGACTTTTAAGCCAAAAAGTTGAATTTTTAACTAAAAATGATGAGTTGGAAAAAAATGAAGTACTTAAATTTTCAGTTAAAGACATTAATCGTCCACACAAAAAATTTCAACAAATTAATAAAATTTTAAACTAAAATCACGAATCTTATAATAGATTCTAATTTTAGATAAACAATCAGTTGATACTACAACCAAATAGTATTTTTATTTTACATCAAAAACAAATGTATTCAATCAAAAATGACGAATTTTTTAAAAAATTCATAAAATTTTAAACAAAAATTTCCAACCAAATTTCCAGCTATTGAATTTTCAACTAAAAGGGATAAACTTTTAACCAAAAATAAAATGGTCAAATTTTTAGTAAATAAATTCGTTATCAACGAAAAATGTCTAAATATTTATATTTCAACCAGAAAATAATTTAATTAGAATAAAAAAAATAGCGGAGTTTGACCGAATAAGACGATTTTTCAACTAAATAAATTTTAACCAAAAATGGAATAGTTTAAATTTCAGTTTAAAAAATTAATTTTACCAAATAAGGTTTTTATCCAAAAGATAATTTTTCAACCAAAAATAGAAAAGTAAAATTATTAGTAAATTTTTTTTAAGCAAAGAAAACGAATTTTTAACGAAAATGATACATTTTTTTATTCGAACAAAGTAGTTTATTTTCTTACCAGAGAATTCAAGTTTTAACCAAAACAATAATTTTAAATAAATAACGATTCTTTAAACAAAACAATGACATTTTTCACGAAATAATAAAATTTTTAACCGGAATGATTAATATTCAACCAAGAAGTATAATTTGTCACCAAAAAGACAAATTTTGTAATAAAATACATTTTTAACAAGTAAAAATAAAAAATTTTTAACCAAAAATTAAATAGTTCAAAAACATTAAAAAAAAACTAATCTTCAAGCGAACAGGATGAGTAACCAATGAAAAATGTCCTGATATTTGATATTTTAAGTAAAATTATTATTTTAATTATTTATCAATTGATTATTATTTTTCATAAAAAATCAGTGTTTTTAAACCCAATTTTTTTTTTATAAAAGATTCATCATTTTAGTCAAAAATTCGTTTCATTCGGTTTGAAACTAAATTTTTAAATTAGAAATTTATCTTTTCCATTTATGGTTATAAATTCATCTTTTTGGTTAAAAATTTTATTAGTTGGAGAAAAATATAATTATTTTGTTATAAAATTAGCTTTTTTAATTAAAATTAATTTTTAAACTGAAATTTGAATTATTCTTTTTTTGGTTAATAAGCCAAAGAAACCGAATTTTTAATTTTAATAATAAATCTTTTTTAAACAAAAAATAATTTTTAGAATTGTAGTTCAAGTTTCAACCAAAAAATTGATCTGATAACAAAATAATCAAATCCTCAACCAAATAGATTAATTTTCAACTAAATTATTCTCAAACTAAAAAAAAACAACTTTTAACTAAAATGATAAATGTTTTTATCCAAAAAAATGAATGTTTAACAAAGTAGTTTATGTTCCAACCAGGCGACTTTTTTCAGCAAAAATAAAATGGTTTGAATTTCATACAAATTATTAATTTTAAATGAAAAAAGAATCTTTGAACAGAATAATGACACTTTCCATCAAATAATTACTTTTTCCACCAAATAATAAAACTTTTATTCAAAAGAATCATTATTCAACAAAGAAGATTAATTTGTTTCCAAAAATATTAATTTTTTAACAAAATACATTTTTTACAACTAAAAAAATAAAAAAATAAACCAAAATAGAATAGTTACATTTTTTATTCAAATAATTAATCTTTGACTAAAAACGAAGAATACTTTATGAAAAATGTCCTAATATTTGATTTTATAACCAAAAAATATTTTAATTTTAGATACAAAAAATTAGTGTGATTTAACCAAGTAAGACGATTTTTCAACAAAATAGTTGAATCCTCAACCAAATAGTTGAATTTTCAACTAAACAGTATACACTCTGAACAAAAAATTGAATAGTTCGAATATTAGACAACAAAATTAATTTTTAATAAAAAAAAGAATCCTGAACGAAATAATTACATTTTCCTCTTAATAATTTAATTTTTCAATCAAAAAAAGAAATTTTTAATAATAAATGAAATAATTAAACTTCTAATTGAAAAACATATTTTTAATGCAAAGAAAATAAATTTTAAACTTAAATGATAAATCTTTCTATGAAAAAAATAAATTTTTAACATTGTAGTTCAAATTTCAACCAAAAAAGATTAATTCTCAACGAAAAATGTTTAATATTTGGTACTTCAACCAAAAAAGGTCTTAATTTTAATTTAAAAAAAAATATAATTCAACCGAATAACACGATTGTTTAACAAAATAATTGAATCCCTAACCAAACATTTGAATTTTTGAATAGAAAGTATAAATTTTTAACCAAAAATGGAATAGCTCAAATTTTAGTTAACTATAATAATTTTAAGTAATAAAAAAACGATTTCTGAAAAAATAATTACATTTTCCGCCAAATAATGAACAAATTAATAAAAAAGATAAATTTTTAACAAAAAATGGTCAAGAAAAATTTCTATAAAAAAAAAATTATTTCGAAACTGAAGAAAACGAATTTGGAATTTAAAAGATCCATCTTTTCATTTAAAAAAATAATTTTCAACATTTTAGTTGAAGTTTCAACTAAACAATTGAATTCTCAACCAAAAAATAAATTCTTAACAAAAAAATAAATTCTCAACGAATAATGTAATAGTTAAATTTTTAGTTAAAATCAATAATTATTAACCAAGAAGAATAAATTCTCATGGAAACATGTCCTAATATTTAGTATTTCAACAAAAAAATATTCTAATTTCAAATTTAAAAAAAGGGTAATTTAAACAAATTAGACGAACTTTTAACAAAATAGTTGAATCCTCAACCAAGCAGTTGAATTTTTGACTAAAAGCATACATTTTCAACCCAAAATGTAATAGTTAAAAATTCAGTAAAAAAAATTTTTAATAGAAAAATGAGTTCTCAACAAAATAATTATATTTTTCACCAAAAAATAACATTTCTAACGAAAAAGAATAAATTTTAACAAATAAGATTAATTTGTTATCAAAAAGTTCAATTTTTAAAAAAATACAATTTTTTTCAACTAAAAAAAGATTAATTTTTATCCAAAAATGGAATAGTTAAATTTTTAGTTAAAAAATGTAGTCGCAAGAAAAACGAATTTTCAACTAAAATGGTACATTTTTCATGAGCAATAAATAAATTTTTAACAACGTAGTTCAAGCTTCAACAAAGTAATTCAATTTTCAATCAGTAAAGATAAATTGAAAAAATATAATAGTTTATATTTCATGCAAAAAACTATTAAAAAAATAATTTAAAAAACAATTTCAGTCAACCAAAATGATGCATGTTTAAACAACAAGATTTATTTTTCACCAATAAAGTCAAATATATCTAATCAGTGACTTTCACAATTTAAATCAGTCATTTTGATTTATTCATTCCACAACTTTCAACGTGTTAACTAGACAATTAATGTTAATTTTAATAATTAATTAGAATTTAGAAAATTAATAAAGAATTTCAATTGAAAAATAATTTGAATAAAAATCAGTAAATAAAGTCACTGTTTAAATTTATTCAAATTCCTCTGATAATCACTCAAATTTAGACTGATATAAATTTAAAGTGTAAATTGCTATTTTGCATTATAAAAAATGTGTATTAATTTTAAGTCACATATCACTCTAAAATATTTTTACCTTCTTAGTGATTAGTGAAAAAATTGCTTTTAATTATTCACTTTTTATGTACTAATTAATCCTATAAAAATGCTTACGAAAGAGATGATGAAACGACACGTGGCACTAACAATAATTTCATACTTTCTTCTCTCTAAGTCAAAATCAGTGAAAAAAAGTTCACTTCATTAAAAAATTTATAATAATTACAAATTGCATTTCCCTATTTATTTGGACACTTTTCACCATTTCACAAAAGATTTTTGTTTTCACTTGATCAGATTTAGAAAAGTGTTTCCGATTGGAACAAAAATTAGTCAAATTGAAGTGAATTGTTAAGAGAATAGCTTCGCGTGATTAAGAATTAATAGAATTAAATAATTTGTGTTTTATTAAATAAATAAAAAATAAAAGGATGACTTACTTCTAATAATGGAGGAAAGCCTTGGCTCGGAAGATACTGAAGAGCTGCTCCTAATTCTTCTCCTTCCAGAGTAAATTCCGCTCCATCCTTCAATTTGACAGTGATTTCCGCGAATGGAAAAGTTTCCTCATTTGGCATGCCCTCAGCTAAGGAAATTACACTATGAGGTGTAGAAAAGGCAATCTTAGCTGAAATCGAATAATTCTTGTTAATTTTATTACAATTATTACATCATCGAGAAGTAGATTAAGGAAATGAGAATTACACAATTCAGGGTACATACTATCATTTCCCTTCTCAAGAAGCACAATCACAAAAAAGGAAGAAAAGGTTTGATCAAATTTTATATCATGAACATATTGTTAATTAATTACCTAATATTTATTTATTTACTTTTTCAAATTACACTCACTCAGTTCTCTCGTAGGTGCCGACCGCCTCCGCTTAGCAACTTCTGTTTTAAACTCGGCATAGTCCAGCTTGAACTTTGCTTTGCTTTTCATCATCTTTTCTGATTTCGCGAAAAGATAAAAACAAAGGGTAAATAAAATGTACCGAATTGAATTTTACCTCACTTGCACATAAAACTCAAACGCAATTTCGACGAGTTCCCTTCTCACAAATAAAGCCGTTGATTAGTTAAACTTTAAGCAAATTCCAATTTGGCAATCAGTACAGCTGCAAAATTAGCACCAGTTAAAAAACTAATCTTAAAAAATTTTTGAAAGTTTTTTCAGAAAACTAAGTCACGTTTCAGAAATTCGTATGTTTGTTGGAATCGGTTCGAGGACGTACACTTGACAATACTGACACCGCGCTTGGTTTGAACGGCTTTTATATTTAAACGATTGATAAGGTTGCGTCAGATAGTGTTGGCACACTCAAAACAAAACAGTGTGGCATAGGCCCGTTGATGACTTTCTGTGTTATTTCTCCCTCTCAATATGTCTTTTTGTTTCATCACCATCCATTCAAAGCAAGTCGGAAGTGAATATTCATTTCATATAATTTCGTTATCAGCCGCGGATCCAGTGAAGTGACCTAGCACGGGGGGAAGAGAGTTTGAAAATTGTACATACATAGATAGCAATAACTAATTGAACAGACCAATTGCTGTATATGATTTTACGCATTTAATATCATTTTATGTTAGCAATTATGATTCATGGGATATGCTTGTGATAAGTGTTTTATTAGTAGAGGCTAAGACACTTTCTTTAAAAATCGTTTTTCAATTTAAAAAAAATGTTTGACAACGTATTAGGTATGGTTATATGGACTTTTTTTGGCTACAAAATATCACTTTTTATTCTTGCAGCTAAATAAATTCTTGATCTAACAATACCTAATACGTTCTCAAACAATAATTTTTTACATTCTCATTCCGTTATAAGAAGGTATTAGTTTTATGTGAAATTGGGCTTTGTTGGTTTTCATCAAATCTTCAAAGTTTTGAGTTTGAAAATTGTACACACATAGATAGCAATACCTAATCGGATAGACCAATTGCTGTATGTCATTTTACGCATTTACTATCATTTTGTTAGCAATTATGATTCATAGGATATGCTTGTGATAAGCGTCTTGTTAGCAGAGAATAGTGGGTCTATGAAACTTTTTTTAAAAATCGTTTTTCAATTTAAAAAAATGTTTGACAACGTGTTAGATATGGTTATCCGAAATTTATTTGGCTGCAAAATGTTACTTTTTATTATTGAAGACAAATAAGTTCGCGATCCAATAATACCGAATACGTTGTCAAGCAACATTTTTTTACATTATCATTTTATTATGAGAAGGTATTAGTCTTATTTCAAATTGGTCTCCGTCGGTTTTCATTAAATCTTCACGTTTTGAGACCCTCTGAGTCAGAAAAAATGATTTTACAAAGGTGTCTGTCAATTTTGTATACTTATGATTATGCTTGGCACGTGACTGATGACAGAATATGAAGAAGATTTCATCAGAAAATCGCTTATGAAATTAGACCGTTTAATTTAGGCTTTCAGCAACCTTTCAATTTATATCTTCTAATATTTTGGTAAATTGTTATAATTTAACTGAGCTTTCGAAAACGTTTTATAGATTTTTTGTTTTTAAAGAAAAATCATTCAGTTTCGACGAAAACTTAAATTGAAATAAATGTAAAGAAACACTTTTCGAAGATGAAAAAAATCTTTTTGAGAGATGTAGAGATTCATAGCGCAATATAGGCGGATTGGAATTTTTCTCTCAACGCCCAAAATCAAAATTTTTTAAAACAAAAAAAAAAAATTTCATAAACTGAATATTTAGTTTGTTTTCGAAAATTAAGTTATTAACGGGAAATCTGGCTGAAGCTTGAAGATTCATTACTTTAATTAAAAATTCATCTCTTTTGTTAAGGATTTTAGTATGTTGTTCAAAATTCGTTTCTCTTATTGAAAATACATTTTTGAAACTAAAAGTTTAAGTATTCCACTTTTTGTTGAAAATTGAGGTTTGTTTTTTGTCTTCCAAATTTATCTGTTTCTTAATTTATGTTAACATATTTTTTGGGTAAAATGTCAACTATGAAATATCTTTGTTGAGAATTTATCTTATTCCACAGAAAATTTAACTATTTTGTTGAAAATTAATTTTATATTGTTTGGAAATTTATTTATTTTTTAAACTAAACTCTTCCCATTGTGGTCTAAAGTTGCTGCTTTTTAATTAAAACTTCAATTATTTCCATGAAAATGCAACTATTTAGTTGAGAACTCATGTATTTTTTTAATTCGCTTTTATTGATGAAAAATTATTCTTTTTAGGCAATGATTTCATTTTTTTCAAAATTCTTTTTTTTAGTAAACAAATAATTTTTAGGCTATAAATTTAACAATTTGAGATGAAAAATTATCCCTTTTGTTAAAAATTTAACTATTTGGTTAAAACTTATAGTATTTTGTTGAAAATTTATCTTTTTATCAAAAAATTATTCTTTTTGGTTAATAATTTAATTTTTCTTTGAAATTAAATTTTTTGGTGAGCAATTAATTTTTTCAACTAAAAATTTAACTTTATGATTTGAAATTTGTCATCTCTTTTGTTCAAAATTCAACTATTTGGTTGAAACTTTATGTATTTTGTTACAAATTCGTCTTTTTTATTAAAAAATTATTCTTCATGGTTAATTATTTAATTATTTTAAAAATTTGCTTTTTTTGTAAAAAATTATATTTTAAACTATAAAATAAAATATATGATTCGAAATTCGTCCTGTTTGTTAAAGAATTAATCTCCTTGGTTTAGAATTTATCCTTATGTTCTATATGTTCTTTGTTGAAAATTCATTTATTTTTTTTACAATTTGTCTTTTCATGAATAAACATTAGAATTTTTGACGAAAAATATAAATATTCTATTTTTGGTTGAAAATTTGCCTTTTTTAGTTATAAATTCAAATATTTTGTTGACATTTTGTCTTTTTTAGATGAATTCAACTGTTTTTAATGTAAAAATAAAATCTTTTGTTGCTAAAACATTAGCTATTTTGTACAAATTTCTAAGAGAATTCATTTTTTTAGTTGAATATTCTAAAACTCAAAATTAAAAAAAAAAATTTTTGTGATAAAGTATTAAGATTTTCTATTTTTGGTTTAATTTCTAACACTTGAATTAAAAATTTATCTTTATAATTTTAAATTTGTTAAAAAATTCGTATTTTTTTGTTTAAAAATTATTTTTTGTCACTGAACCATTTTTGGTTAAAACTTTATCTTTCTTAATTGAAAATTCATGTTTTTAGTTTAAAAATTCATCTTCTTAGTTGTGAAATTATCTATTTAGTTAGAAATTTGTTTTTTATAGTTAAAGATTAATTCTTTTAGCTAAAAATTTAAATAGTCCATTTATGATTGAAAATTTATTTTTTCAGATGAAAATTTAACTATTTGATGGAAAATTGGTCTTTTTTAATTGAAATTAAATGCTTTTTAATTAAAAAATAAATTATTTAATTATAAAAAAATCAACTATTCGTCACATTTTTCTTTTGAAAATTCATCATTTTTGTTGAAAGTTCTACTACTAAGGTGAAAGTGGAACTACTTTGGTAAAGATTCATTTTTTTGTAGACATTTCATCACTCAAATTAAAAAATCCACTTTTCTCTTAAGAATTTAAAATTCATCAAAAATTTGTGTTTTTTAAAAAAGATTTCTGTGAGTGAAAATTAAATTTTTTTATTAAAAATTTGAAATTGTGCTTCTTTAGTTGAAAATTTAACTAGCTAAAGACTTTCGTAAATTTCTTCTTTACTTTAAACAAATTTTCAAATGGATGGTTAGATTTTTAAAAAGATCAATTTTAGCTGAAGTAGATGGGCTTACGTCAAAAAATGAAATAGCTAAAAATTTAGCAACAAAAAAAAACAATTTTCAACCAGTTGAATTCAGCGCAAAAAGACGAAGATTGAAAAAAAATTTGAATCTCAAATTCTCAAAGTCAAAGAGACAAAATTTTAGGAGACAGATGAATTTTCAACAAGGTGAATTAAATTTTTAATAAAAAAATTGAATTTTTAATTTCAAAAGAGGAATTTTGAAAAAAAAATTTAATTCTTGACAAAATAAATGAAATTTCAAAATTAGTTCAATTTTTCACCAAACAGATGAATTTTTAACCCACAAAGTTGAATTTTCAATCAAGAAGAATAATTTTCAACAAAATATAAAGAAATATATATATAAATACATATTTAATATTTATTTATATATAAATATAAATAAATTTTAAGAAATATATTAATAAACATATTATATTATTTATATCATATATTATATTATTTTATATAAATATATATATTTTTTTATGTAATATATTTACATAAATATAATTATATTAATTCTTAGCAAAGTAGTTAAATTTTTAAGAAAAAAAAAGTTTACAATGAAAAATATTATAGTTACATTTTTAGTAAAAAAAAAATATTTTTAACCATGTAGACCAATTTTAAAACTAAAATTTTTAAATAGAAAAAGTCAATTTTCAACAAAAAAGTTTATTTTTAACCAAGAAAGAAGACTTTTTCACCATTTGAGGAGAATTTTCAATCTAAAAGGACGAGTTTCTAATAGAACAGTAGAATTTTCAATAAAATAATTAAAATTTTAGAAAATATTTGAAATTTTAACCAAATCCCTGCAATTTAAAAAAAATATATGACTTTTTCTAACAAATAGTCGAATTTCTCACTTGTAAAAAAAATGTTCAACCAAAACTCGAATAGTTATAATTTTAGTTAAAAAAATTAATTATTACAAACAAACGATGTTACAATAAATTGTAAAATTTTTTGAATCAATAGTTTAATTCTCTACCAAAATGTTGCATTTTAAACCAACATGATGAAAAAAAAAATTAATTTTCTGCCCGGAAAAATTAAATTTTAACAAAATATATGAATTTTTTATCATATAGTCGAATTTTCAACCTATAGACGAAAATTTTTGAACCAAAACTTAAATAATAAATAATATTCACCCAAAAAATGAAGTCCTAACAAAATAGTTGAATTTTTAAATAAATGTGTAATTTTCTACCAAATCGTTGCATCTTCAACAAAAAATATGAATTTTTAACAAACAATTTAATTCATGACAAAATACTTAAACATTTTAGTAAAATAATGAATTTCTTACAACAAAAACAATTATTTTTAAAATTAGTTTTATTTTAAACCAAGCAGTTGTTTTTGTAAAAAAAAAATAACTTTTAACCAAACATAAAATACTTCATATTTCGACAAAGGTTTGAATTTGAAATCAAAACCAAATTTAATCAAAAAGTCGATCCTAATCTAATTTTCATTCAATTTTCAATTATTTTTTTTTTAAGCAAAAAATAAAATAGTCACATTTTTAGTAAAGAAAATTAATTCTTAACCATGAAAATAACCAATTTTTAACAAATCAGTTAAATTTTTAACTCAAACGATAAATATTTAACAGTAAAAAATGTATTTTCAAGAAAATAGTTCAACTTAAATGCATTTTTAACTAAAAAAGATGAATTTTCAGCTAAAAAAAAAAAAATTTCAGCTGAAAATAGAATAGCGAAATTTTTAATAAAAAAATTAATGTTTAACCAGAAAAAATAAACTTTTAACCAAGGCAATTAATTTTGAACTGAAAAGAAATATCATTAACAAAAAAATTAATTTTTGAGAAAACAGGTAATCATTCAACAAAAGAGTGAAATTTTCAGTTTGAAAGTTGATTTTTGAACCAGGAAAATTAATTTTCTACTAGAAAAGATGAATTATTAACGAAATAGTTGAATTTTCAATTAAAAAAATACGTTTTCAACCAAAAATGGAATAGTTAAATATTTAGGTAAAAAATTAATTTTCAACCAAAAATTAAATGAATTTTCAACAAAATAGTTAAATTTTCAACCAATGGGATAAACCTTCAACAGAAAAAAATTAAATTTTTAACAAAAATAGTTAGATTCTTCTATTGGGTTCTTTTCTTCTAGTTTGAATTTAGTACAAAAAAAATGAGAAAAATAGGAAGTTTCTTGCTAGCAGGAAAAAAAATATAAATTCTTTAAAAAAGTGTAAAAAGACATAATGGACGGCTCAGTGTTTTGATACGTTGACAATCAAAATAAACACATTAACTTTATATTTACATTTTAAAAATCACTTTGAAGTCTTAAATATTACAGAATTTGCTTAAAATTAAAAATATTTTTAAAAAACTAAAAATTCGAACAGGCTATGCTGCGGATTGCGAACAAATATTTAATGTTTAATTTAAATGAAAAATAAAAACTCACTCACCAGATATTAAGTTCTAAATTGTGCATCATAGTATTTGTAATTTTTTATTGGAACAGGCTAGTATGCGGATTGCGATAAAAAAATGTAATCTTTAGTTTAAATAAAAAACAAAAACCCACTCCAGAGATATTAAATTTCTGAATGAGAGTAAAAAAGTTTTATTCTAAAAAAGTTATCCTATCAATAGATTTAAGAATTATCATGCATAATATTTCTTGATATTTAAATATTATTATTTTTATAATTTTTCTTTATTTTCCAGTAATAGTTTTAATATAATTTTGTTATTCACGTAAAATGGGTCAAATGCTTGAATCAACGATAATCGCTTTTATTGAATAAATTCATTACAGGTATTTCGCTTTACCTCATCCCACTTGTTTCATATTTACTCATTCAAAACACAATGCAACTAATAAACGACGCAAATTTTAGAAATCACGTTATGTACGATCAGATTCAAACCATAGAAGCGATTATGAAAATTGTTTATCAGTCATTCGTCAATTACGTAAGGGATAATTTCTGATTAAAAAGATAATTAGAAAATACTTTTAAAAAAAGTTTTGAGACAGGCTTGGCTGCGGATTGCGACAAAAAAAGTAATCTATAATTTAAATAAAAAATAGAAACTTAATTACGCACGGTGATTGGGTGGATATTATTACTAAAAAATAAGATTTCATTATACCAAGAAAATATTCGCTGTTTGCAATTAAAGTGTTTGAAAATAAAAATCCTAAAACTAATTTGTTAAAAATTAATAAGTTACAAATTGTGCACCATTTTTTTTTCAATTTATCATTTTGATTTGAAGTACAAAAAATGAAACTTGAAATTCAATTATAAAATATTTATTTGAAAGCGCACAATTTGCATAGGCTAGGCTGCGGATTGCGAAACAAAATATAATCTTTGATTTTAATGAAAAATAAAAACTTACTCCTAGATATTGAGTTCTAAATTATGCATCAATTTTTTTAACTGATTGCCGATTTTGAAAAAAATATTTTCGGGAAACGAATTTATGGAATCTTTTACGGAATCCAAACTTTATTTCCTTGTATTTGCTTTTTCTATTGTAATGTGAGATTTTAAAATCTCTCGAAGTAACACTGACCACGAATAAGAACAGGCTAGACTGCGGATTGCAACAAAAAAAATAATAACTGACCCCTGAGATATTGAGTTTCGGAATAAGAATCAAAAAAAATTTTTTTAAGTGAGTCGATTCACAGTAAATCGTCCACGAAATTTGAGATTCAAACTTCACAGGTTTTGAAAATCAAATTTTCATTTTTTTACAAAAATAAAAATTGGGTTTCGAGACATGAAGGAACTAAATAAAAAGAAAAATTTTTTAACACTCAGGAATATTTTTAACAGCCTACTTCGTTTTATATTTGCTTTTCCAATTTAAATGGGTGATTTGCAAATAAAAAAGTATAAGTCAATAAATAGAACAGGCTGTGCTGCGGATTGCGATCAAAAATTTTGATTCTAATTTTGAAAAAAAAAATAAAAATTGACCCCCAAGATATTGAGTTTCTGAATGAGGGTAAGAAAATTTTGATCTAGATTTTGAGTATTTTACACAAAATAATTAAATGTTAACAATATAGTAGAGTTTTTCACTAAATAGTTGTATTTTCTACTGAAATATTGAACTTTTGTACTAAACTTTTACGCAAAAGAGACAAATTTTAAAGAATAAAATTAAATTTTTACCAAATATTGCAAAGGTTAATTATCAATAAAAATTATTTAACAACAAAAAAAAACAAGCATTTCACAAAATAATCAAAATTTTTAACCAGAGATTAATTTTTCAGTTAAATAACGAATTTTCTACACAAAAGTCGAGTTTTCAACAAACACAGATTTTTCACTCTAAAAAGATTAAATTAAATTTATCTAAATTCTAAAAGTTATAAGCGGAAAAGACGAATTTTAAATCGAATTGTCAAGTTCCCAAAAAAAAAAATTCTAATTTTTTCGAAAACAGTTGATTTTTAAACCAGGAAATATAAATTTTCAATTAGAAAGTTAATTTTTTAAAAATAAAATAGTTAATTTTTAGTATAAAAAATTACTTTTTAACAACAAATAAATTTCAAACTACTTAAGTTCGATAGAAAAGACGAATTTTTAACCTAAAAATAATTCTTCTAAGATCAAATATTCGAATTAAAAAAAAGGAAATAATAATAAATAAATCCTGAGAGACGACTTTTTAACAAAACAGTTAGATTTTCCAAAAAAGATGTCATAAACAAAATATTTAAATTTCCAACAAAGTAATTAGACTTTTAAAAAAAATTAAAATTTTTAACCTACATAGATGAACTTCCAAACAAGAAGATTAATTTTCTACAAAAAAGACGAATTTTTAACATAAGATTAAGAAGGAACTCAAAAGTTGAATTATTTAGAAAATAGTTGAGTTTTAACCCGGAAAAATTGTTTTTTAATTAAAAAGTTTATTTTTAATCTTAAAAAATTTTAGAAAAACAAAAGATGAATTTTCAGCCAAAAGGACGATTTTTCTACAAAACAGTTAAATCTTCAGCACGCAAATATTAATATTCAAGCAAACAAGAAAAATTCAGGTTTTCAGTAAAAATAATTATTTTCAACAAATAAAAAATTAATTTTTAAATTAATAGGGTAATTTGTTAACCATTCAACAAATACAAATTTTTCAGTCAAGGAAAAAAGATCATCCGAATTGTTGAAATATTATAAAATCATTTTGAATCTTTTCACTCCGTTGAAATTCAATAAAATATTCTAAAAAATGTATGAAATTCTAGAAATTCCTATAATAATTACTAAGATCCTAAAAAACGTATTAAAATGAAATCTTAAATGTTTCAAATACTTTCAAATCTTTTGAAATATCTTGAAATTTTTTAGGCGCTTGGAAATTTTCGGGAATCTCTTAAAATACCCTTCAAATCCTTGAAGAAACTTTTAAAATTCTTTAAATATATTTTTAAAATTTATTAAAGTATACCAAACAGAAATAAAATAATTTAGTCTGGGAAGGGGGGTTAAAATAATTATGCAATAATAATAACAATAATAACTAGGTGACTAAAAATAAAAGCATGAGGTTTAAATATTGATTGAATTTGAATAAAAAAGAAATTTTAATATTTATAATTTATTTATAATAATTATTATTGTTGTAACCCTACTTTTTAAAGTAAATTATTTTGTTTTTTAGTGTATTTAATTATAAGCTAAAATGATGGAAAAAAATAAAAAATTAATTTTTAAAGTTGTAGTTTGACTTTTAACCAAGAAGTTGTATTTTCAATAAAAAATATGAATTTTCAAAAAATATATTTTTTACCACAAACAGACGAATTTTCAACAAAATACGGGAATTCTCAAACAAGTTAAATTTTCAAACAAAAAAAAATTATTATTCAACTAACCATAAAACGAATTTTTAAAAAATAGTTAAATATAATTAAACAAATGAATCTCTAATAATTTTTTGCTAAAAATATCAATTTTTCTACTAAAAAACATGAATTTTTAAGGAAATACATGGATTTTCTTCGAAAAAGTTCAATTCATTCTTATGAAATTTAAAATAATAAAAATGGAAAAAGCTATCTAATTTTGTTTAACAAAAACGTTATTTCCATCCTGCTCTACCAATTTTAATTTTATAAACAATTTCAAATTATTTATATCTTTTCCAAATCTATTTGCTCTTAGTTTTAAGGAGTTAAAAAAAAAAGAATTTTCACAGCCCGAAAAAATGCATTCTCTGGTTACAGTAAGCACTCGAAGTTCGTGATGGATCGATCTGACCCAGTGTGCCCTTAACGTTCCATGCACGAAGTGTGCCGGTTAAAGGTTGAATAAACCTTCCTAAATTTTAAAATGTCTAATACAATGTTCTAAGCAATTATCCTGATGTGTGTGTGTGGATGTCACACTTTTTTGTGAAGACGATAACTTGAAAACGATTGCAGATAAATAAATGAAATTTGAAACACTTATTTTCATCACTAATATATTAAAACTGACTGTAGGGATCTTAAAAATATTTATTTAATTTTTATAGGGCTCAATAATATTTTCAAAAGCAATTTTTTATAGTAAAACTTTTTGCATTTTCATAATTTAAAGTTGATGCAAAAACATCAAAGATTCTTTGTTACGAGATGAATCGATTGACCTATAATATTAA
Organism: Amphibolips quercusostensackenii; assembly: GCA_032357855.1. Classification (NCBI taxonomy): domain Eukaryota; kingdom Metazoa; phylum Arthropoda; class Insecta; order Hymenoptera; family Cynipidae; genus Amphibolips; species Amphibolips quercusostensackenii. The sequence continues at coordinate 2,175,245 of JAUELO010000274.1, read as the reverse complement.
TTCATTTTTTCAAAGAATAAGGCAGTTATGATAATTTATACGACATCAAAGATAGATTTTTATAGTAAAAATGTTCTCATTCTTATGAGTTAAAGTTGATGTAAAAATAGAAAAGATGTGTTGATTCGAGACGAATCGATTGACCTATACTTTTGATACATTTGATCAAGGAGTAAGGAATCTATGGTTATGCATAATATTTGAAAAAACGGTTTTTTATAATAAAATTTTTCGTATTAACATAATTTAAAGTTGATGGAATGAAATAAAAGATTTTTTGGTTTAAGATAAATCGATTGACCTATAATATTAATACATTTTATCAAAGAGTAAGGAAGTTATAGTTATTTATATTATATTAAAAATCGATTTTTATAGTTAAAATGTTCTCATTCTCATAATTTAAAGTTGATGTGAGAATAGAAAAAATGTGTTGATTGAGACGAATCGATTCACCTATAATGTTCATAGATTTTATCTCAGAGTGAAAAAAGCTATGGTAATGTACACTAGTTGAAAATACGGTTTCTTATAGCAAAACTTTTTTCATTAGCATAATTCAAAGTTGATGAAAAAACATAAAAGATTCATGGTTACAAGATAAATCGATCAACCTATAATATTGCTACATTTTACCAAAGATTAAGAAAGTTATGGTCATTTATACTAAATCAAAGATAGATTTTTGTAGAACAAATTTTCTCATTCTTATAACCTAAAGTTCATGCGAAAATAGAAAAGATGTGTTGATTCGAGACGAATCGATTGACGTATGATATTAATACATTTTATCAAAGAGTAAGAAAGCTACGGTAATGTATAATAATTAGAAATACGATTTTTTATAGTATAACTTTTTTCATTAACATAATTCAAAGTTAATGCAAGAACACAAAAGATTCCTTGGTTTGAGATGAATCAAATGACTTATAATATTTATACATTTAATCAAAGAGTAAGGAAGTTGTGGCCATTTATATTATATTAAAAATCGATTTTAATAGTAAAAATGTTCTCATTCTCATAATTCAAAGTTATTGTCACAATAGAGAAAATGTCTTGATTCGAGACGAATTGACTGACCTATATCATTGATACATTTGATCGAAAAGTAAGGAATCTATGGTAATGCATAATATTTAAAGAAAAAAAAAACGACTTTT
>JAUELO010000274.1:2146464-2162598 GCA_032357855.1 Amphibolips quercusostensackenii | reverse complement strand
TCTGCAGTGACGTTAGCCAGACAGCAAGGCGAGTGGAGGCCAGAGCCGCAAGTACAGCACTAGCGAAGCACGACGCGCGCATCTCCCTCCATCAATTTTCTACCCTCTCTGCACGACACCCACGCAACGCCCACGCAGCCTCCGCGTAAAAAGGGCGTGCACTGGCCCAGAACGTCAGTTCGTTTAAAAGCTGGTTGCCAGCACTCAAACAAAAAAACCTACAGATGGATACCAACCCTAGGAGCCTACCGCTGGTTGCCAGCTATAGATCTATCGTCGCAAGCCATTGCCGTGACTCTTCAAGTAAAAAATAACCAAATATAATAACATCGATCTCTATCTCTCTCGCTTTTTTTGGAAACCTACTGCTGGATACCAGTTATAGGTTTCACGAAAAGCCATAGCCGTCTAATCTCTTTCTCTCTCTTCAAACGAAAAACCAAAAACTACTACACCGATCTCTCTCACTCTTATCGAAAATCAATTTTTGGTTGTCGGCCATAGGTTTCGCGATTAAGCCATAGCCAGATTATCTTTCTCTTTCACCAGCCGGTATACGGATCTTCATCCTTAGCAAATCTCTTCGACTGCAAATTTTCATACAGCATGGTATGCATTTAACTTTAAGTAAAATGAACAAAGAACATAACCAACTTCTGTATATCTATTTGGGTTACTCAAATTTTGCTCTCTCTCCTTCGCTAACGGACTCGCTGGCATACTAGCTTGCCCGTTTCCGCTAAAACAACTGGCATACCAGCCCTTTTAGCTGACGCACTGACTAGGCTCATTCCCTTCCCCACTAAGTAACAAAAGGGACCATCTACTAACAGAGTTATTTTTTAAGCGGAAAACACAGAAAGTGAAGAAGGACTGCTTACCTACGACGACATTATACCTTGCAATCTTTCCTTCGGATCCCTCTTCCATCAGCTATCTCCTTCTACCTCTGGAGCTAGTCATAACCGTACTCTCCTTGACACCTATCCTCTCACTCACTCCTCTAGTGTTTTCCAGACTCTTCCTCCACATGCTATCTTTTTTCTAGTCTTTTAGTTAGACGTAAAGGTATCCTTCTACCACTTCCCTTGATATTTACCCTCTCTTCCTCCACGCCAGTTCCCCTTTGCATATCCCTATTTTTATCTCTCTCACGTTCATGAGTTATTTCCTCCTCTCTCCACCTTAATGTATCGACATCTTCTATTCTCAGAAAATATTTTCCTTACAGTTACCCAATGAATTTCCACCAATAAATAATGAGCACATCAATATGTTTTATATTGAATGTAGCTTTTCCTGGAAGTAGTTACTCAGAGACTCTCATTTTAAATTAATATTCTTAAAACATTGAGAAAAAAGGAAAAATACTGCAGCCCGAAAAAATAGCATACCTACTATTTAAAAAATGACTGTATTTGATCTTTATTTATGATTTGTTCATAACTGAAAAGTCAAAGAAATGCAGAAAATTTTCGAATTAAACCGCAATTTTCTAGAAATTATGTAAGATAGGATAGTCTTTAACAATAATACATTTTTAAACTATTATGTTCTTACTTGCATGAATTATTACATAACTTAGTGAAAACTGAACAAAAAATTAAGAATGTAAGAAAAAATTGTTATTTTTAATTCTAAATTTTCATAATTTGGCAGGAAATTGAACCATTTTGTTGAAAATGTATGTATTTTTTTAAAATTATCCTTTTTGGTAGAAAATCAATTTTTTTTGTTAAAGCTTTAAATGCTTATTTTAAAAAACTAATCTTTTATATTTGATGATTGGGTAGTTTGTTCAAAGTTCATTTTTATTAGATTAATCTTAATATTTTAAATTTTAATTTAAAATATATTTTGTAAAAATATGAACTATTACATTTTGCGTTGAAAATAAATTTTAAAGGTTAAAAATTGCACTTCTAGGCTAAAATTTAAACTACTTTGCTAGAAAATTAAATTATTTGGTAGAAAATTTAACTATCTGGTACAAAAGTAAACTGCTTTGTAAAAAATTCATTATGATATTAAAAATTCATTCTCCTTAATGAAAATCCAATTACAAAACTCTTGGTAACTAATCGATCTTTTTTAGTTTATAAATACAAAAATTTAGTTGAGAATTTTTTAAAACTTGCATTACATTTATTGTTCAAAGCATTTAGTTAAAAATGTATGTAATTTTTTGAAATTCGTCTTTTTTGTACAAAATGGATATTCAGTATTAAAAATTGTTTTATTCAATTAATTTTTTCAACTAATTATTCAACTATTTTATTTAAAAATCAATTGATTAATATTCTGATATAGAAACATTTGAATTTTTCTCCTACCCAAGAATCCTATAAATTTTTAAAACATTCATTTGAACATTTGAAAATTTAATTCTTTTTTTGTAAATTTCTTCAATTTTGTTACAAAGATTTTCCCTCTAGTCAAAATTTTAATTTTCATGTTAGAAATTCGTCTTTTTAAGTTAAAAATTCATTCATTTGATCGGAAATTAACTTTTTTGTTAAAAATTTATATTTTTGTTTTAAGTCATTCAACAATTTGGTTATATTATTATGTCTGATAAATCTTTCTTTTGTCGAAAATTCGACTTTTCAGTAAAAAAATGTATCACTTTTGGCAAAAATTTCATCTCTTTTGATTAAGCATTAAGCTACTTTTTTTTAAAGTCCGCCTTTTTTAGACAAATACAACGCTTTTTTATTTAAAGATGGAAGTGTTAAAAGTTGAAGTTTTTTGTAAAAAATAAATTTATTTAGTTAAATATTGATTAGTTTAATTGAAAAATTCATCGCTTCGGCTGATTATTTTTTACTGAACATTAATTTCAAGATTTCAATAATTTTCTTTCATACATTCTTAAATTTCTTCCTAAATTTTTTTTTCACTGTATGCATAATTTACGATGCTCGCTGGCACTTGACTTTTAAAAATTTTTTTTATTTGCATCTCCTGCTGCTTTGTCTCTTGAGTTATTTTAAGTATTTCTAATTTATATCAATATATACTGTTAATGATTTTTATTATTTGAAATACTTGTTGATAATAGTGGAAATTGCGTAAAATCTTTTTCATAATTTTTTTTTATTTTTTTTAATTTATCTCCATTTGAATTGAAGTCATATTAAAATCTTGAACTTCTTTCTCTATATCCTTCCAATTAAACCAATTACAATCCAATAATGTATTTCTTGTTAAAAATTCAAATTTAAAATTCGATGTAATATTTATTTTCAAGAAAGCAGTAGATTCACGGTTATTTTTGTCGAGGCATATAGATTATCGAGCGCGAAGCGCGAGATACAACAGACGCGTGCCCTATCCGCCCTCAAACTTGTAAGCAAAGCGCGCGATGTCAGACAGTACCAGAAAAAGTTCTAACTCAATATGCTTATCGGACAAATGCGTGTTGTCCACCCGGCAACTTTAGAAACTAAAAGGAATTTTTTTTAAATTTTATTTTTATTTAAACGTCCGGTCCAGTTCTTATTTTTTTTTTACTTATTGCTTTAATTCGGTATCAGAAAACATTATAAAAACTTTGAACTCAGTATTTTTATCAGAATACTGCAATTTGTCCACTCACGTACTCTAAAAGCTATAGAAAAAAAATTTTCAATTTTAATTTTCATTTAAACGTCCTTTTCTAGGATACTCTTTCACTTATTAACACTACTTGATGTCGGACATTACTATACTCTGTTCAGTGAGAGAATGACCAACGTCGCGCCGTTTTTTTCAAAAAAAAGCTTAAGTAAACACTGTACAGGGTATGTACAAATTTTTTTTTTTAATCTTCATCAAATAGCTGATAAACCAAGGCGTCAAGTTTTGCTACTAAAAAAATGTTAAGCAGACATTTGAAGTTTTTTCAACAAACATAAATCTAAGAATGAGGAACTTTTGGGAAAAAGACAGGTAAAAAACTTGCAACCCAGATCCTTCGCAGCAGGGGTGCCTTTTCAAGATATAATATCGCGTAATTTTACAGACAGCAATTTAAAAACGTGATTTTGGGAATCTACAGATTTCTGCGATTTCAGGCATATGATATTTGGCCTGGAAAAATGTGCCATTTGAGATGCAGTGTAATGTAAAAATTAATTTCAAATCGAGGATTTCACACCATCTGTGGGGATCTGGTTGTTTCGGGATCTTCGGCCATGAAATTTACGAAAGGCCCATACATTTTCCAAGAATTAAAAATATGTAAACCACGCCTTTATGACATTCTGCGCGAACTGAACAAAAATTCGTTGTTTTTGTTAGTCATTTTCTTTCTGAACAGACTATAGACAAAGTTTAAACTCAATATCCTGTTCGGGCGACTGCGTTTTGTCCACCCACGCACTCTGTAAGCTATATGAAATTTGTTTTCTAATTTCATTTTCATTTACACGTCCAGTTATCCGAGGTTCGTAAACTAATTACTACTACTTAATATTGGACACAACTGGAAAAAGTTTGAACTCAGCATCCTCATCGGACAACTGCGCTTTGTCCACCCACGTACTCTGAAAGCTATAGCAAAATTGTTTATCAAATTGTATTGCAATTCAATGTTCCGATTTTTGGATTTTCTTTTACTAAATACTTCTACTTGATCTCAGACTATACCAGAAAAAATTTGAAAACAATATCCTGTTCAGACAACCGTGTTTTGTCCACCCACGCACTCTGAAAGCTATATGAAAATTTTGTTAGCATTTTATTTTTATTTAAAGCCTGGTTTTCTGAGTTTCATTCAATAATTAATACTAATTATTTCAAGCACTAAAAGAAAAAGTTTTTGTGCCAGCATCCTTATTGGACAACTGCATATTGTCCACCCACGCACTCTGAAAGCTATAGAAAAATTGTTTGAAGAATTTTATTTCCATTTAATGGTCCGGTTCTCGAAATTTCTTTTACTTATTACCTCTGCTTGATTTCAGACAACAGCAGACAAAATTTAAAAACATTATTCTGTTCAGGCAAACGTGTTTTGTCCACGCACATACTCTGAAAGCTATAGAAAAATTCTTTCAAAAATTTTATTTTAAATTAATGGTCCAGTTCTCCGAATTTCTTTGACTAATTACTTCTACTTGATTTTCGACAACACCAGACAAAATTCGAACACATTATTGTGTTCAGTCAACCGTGTTTTGTCCACCCACGCACTCTGAAAGCTACATGAAATTTTTTTTAGCATTTTATTTTTAGTTAAAGCCTGGTTTTCCGAGTTTAATTTAATAATTAATATTAACTATTTCAAGCACTAAAAGAAAAAGTTTTTGTGCCAGCATCCTTATTAGACAACAGCGTATTGTCCACCCACGCACTTTATAAGACATAGAAATTTTTTAAGAATATGTAATTTTCACTTAAACGTTCTTTTCTACAGTTTTTTAAACCTATTACTATTACCTGGTGTAGGGAAATACTAGGCATAGTTTGAAATCAATGTCCTAATTCGACAACTGCGTTTCGTCCACCCACGCACTGCGAAAGCTATAGAAAAATTAGAGAAAACAATAATTTTAATTTGAATGTCCGTTTCTAGGACTTTTTTTCACTTATCACTTTTACTTGATGTCGGAAAATACCAGACAAAGTTTCAACTCATTCTTCTTATTGGACAACTGCGCTTTGTCCACCGACGCACTCTAAAAGCTATAGAAAATTTTTTTAACAAATTGTAACTTTCATTTAAACGTCCTTTTCTGAAATTTTCTTTTACCTATTACTACTACCTGATGTAAGGCAATACCAGGCATAGTTTAAAATCAATGCCCTTATCTGAAAACTGCGTTTTGTCTACCCACGCACTGTGAAAGCTATAGGAAAATTGAAGAAAAAAATAATTTTAATTTAAATGTCCGTTTTCAGGACTTTTTTCACTTATTACTTCTACTTGATGTCGCAAAATACCAGGCAAAATTTTAACTCAATATTCTCATCGGACAACTGCGCTTTGTCCACCCACGCACTCTAAAAGCTATAGAAAATTTTTTTAACAAATTGTAATTTTCATTCAAACGTCCTTTTCTGAAATTTTCTTTCATCTATTACTACTACTTGATGCGGGGCAATGCTAGGCATAGTTTGAAATCAATTTCCTTATTCGACAACTGCGTTTTATTCACCCACGCACTGTGAAAGCTATAGAAAAATTGAAGAAAACAATAATTTTAATTTAAATGTCCGTTTTTAGAACTTTCTTCACTTATCACTTCTACTTGATGTCGGAAAATACCAGACAAAGTTTTAACTCAATATTCTTATCGGACAACTGCGCTTTGTCCACCCACGCACTTTAAAAGCTATACGAAAGTTTTTTAACAAATTGTAATTTTCACTTAAATGTTCTTTTTTAGAATTTTCTTTTACTTATTACTACAACCTAATGCGGGTCAATACCAGGCAAAGTTTGAAATCAATATCCTTATTCGACATCTGCGTTTTGTCCACCCACGCACTGTGAAGGCTATAGAAAAATTAAAGAAAACAATAATTTTAATTTAAATGTCCGTTTCTAAGACTTTCTTTACTTATTACTTCTACTTGATGTCGGAAAATACCAGACAAAGCTTTAACTCAATATTCTTATCGGACAGCTGCGCTTTGTCCACCCACGCACTCTAAAAGCTATAGAAATTTTTTTTAACAAATTGTAATTTTCATTCTAACGTCCTTTTCTGAAATTTTCTTTCACCTATTACTACTACCTGATGTAGGGCAATATCAGGCATTGTTTGAAATTAATATGCTTATCCGACAACTGCGTGTTGTCCACCCACGCACTGTGATAGCTACAGGAAAAATAAAGAAAAAAATAATTTTAATTTAAATGTCCATTTCTAGGATTTTTTTCACTTATCACTATCACATGATGTCGGACAATACTAGACAAAATTTAAATTTAATATTTGTATCGGAAAACTGCGTTCTGTCCACCCACGCACACTGCAAGCTATAGAAAAATAAAGAAAAATCATTTTTATTAAAACATCCGTTTCTAGAACTTTTTTGACCTATTACTTCTACTTGATGTCGGACAGTACCACACAAAGTTTTAACTCAATATCCTTATTGGACAACTGCGTTTTGCCGACCCACGCACTCTAAATTTGCGAAGAGTGCGTGGGTGGATTATAAACATTTGTCCTATAAGGATATTGAATTAAAACTATTTTGTGGTATTTTTTTGATATTGTCCGATATAAAGTACAATAATTAAGTCCGCGAACCGTGCGTTTAAATGAAAATTAGCATTAAAAAAAAATGTCTATATCTTTCAGAGTGCGTGGGTGGACGTATGGTCCACCCGCAGCTGTCCAATTATTGAGCTAAAGCTTTTTCTGGTATCATCTGACATCGAGTATGAGTAACGGGTAGCAGAATATCCGAAAACTGAGCGTTTCGAAAAAAGTTGGCCCATTTTTAACAAGACACTTAAATCCTCGACAAAGAAAGATTTCTCAATCAATAAAGAAACAAATTTTTATCCAAAATGTGGAATTTTCAACCAAGAATATTAATTTTCTAGCATACCAGACAAATTCTCAATAAGATACATCAGTTTTAAACAAGATAGTAGAAATTTTAAACTAAGATGACAATCTTTCTACAAAATAGTTAAATTTCAATGAAATTATTACCTTTTAACCAAAAATACAAATAATCAAATAAGAAGATTAATTTTTCACTAAAAAAACGCGACTTCTTAACAAAATACATACATTGTTAACCAAATAGTTGCATTTTCAACCAAGAAATTTTTTTCACTGAAAAATACTAATTTTAAGCAAATATTATGGTATTATAAATATATTTTATATATATATATATATATATAACTATTGGTACCAATGACCTTGACTTTGAATTCAATTTTCAAGGTTACTTGAAGGTCAAAGTAATTTTTTCAAATGAAAACCCCTACTTTTAACTCCAGATTTGAAAAGCGCGGTAAATTTTACGTTTAAAACAATATTTCATGATGCTCATGGCAAGGTCGAATGAAGGCCACCTTTGCCATAAACAATCTTCAAATAACCTTGAAAATCTAATTTAGAGTCAAAAGTTCAAGGCCATTGGTATTATATATTATAAATCAACTTTAATGGCAGAAAAGTTCTGTTTCTTGGTTGAAAATTTAACTTTTCAGGTTAAAAAATAAATTATAATGCTAAAAATGCAACTGTTTTTGGTGTAATTCAAATCCTTTCTGTTTAAAGATCGGATCATTGAGTTTTAGGTACATCTTTTTTGGTCAAAACTTCAACTACTGAGTTCAGCATTTGTTAATTTTCTTCAAAATTCAACTGCTTTGTTAAAAATTTATATATTTTGCTGATGTCATCTTTTTTGGTCAACAAAATTTTAACCGTTATGTTAAAACTTTTTTTTTGTATTGAAAAATAATCTCTGATGGTAAAAAGTCATCTTTTTTGGGTGAGAATTCTTTTATCTTAGTTGAAAATAAACTTTATTATTGTAAATTCAACTACCTTCTAAAAAATTCGTCTCTTTGCATTAAAATTGAACTACTTAGTTTAAACTTTAATCATTTGTTTGAAAATTAATTTTTGTTCCTCAAAAGTTTGACTATTTTTGGTTCAATTAAAAATATTTAGGTTAAAGTATTTGACCATTTGATTAAAAACGCAGCTTTTTAGGTTACAAATTTACCTATTTGGTTAACATTTGAATTATTTTTTGAAAGTTCGTATTTTTTGTTAAAGATTTAACGATTTTGTTAAAGTGAACTTTTTTGGTCAAAAATTCAAATTTTTGTTAAAAACTCTTTCTTTTGGATTGCAAATTAGCTTTTATAGAAGAAAAGTCATCTCTGTTCGTCGAAAATTCTTTCGTGCTTGGTTACAAAATTCAACTCTCCAGATTAAATATCTAATTATTTTGTTGAAGATGCAATTGATTTTTTTTTAATTCAGTCTTTTTTGTGAAGATTCAACTAATTGATTCAAAGTACATCTTTTCAGGTCAAAAATTCAATTATTGAGTTTAAAATTTAATTATTCTCTTGAAAATTCAATTATTTTATTGAAAATTAAACTATTTTGTTAAAAATCCGACTACAAGTATTTCGTTAAAGTTATCGTTTTTGGTCGAAACTTTAACTACATATTTTGATCAAAATTCTTTCTTTTGAATTAACCCTTAGCCAGCACTACGGGTCTAAAAGACCCAGGAAATTTTTTTTTCCAATGCTTCCCATTTAAACGCCAAACCAAGGGGCATATCATAGAAATAAATAATGAAAAAGGTATTCCTAATTTTTTCGAAAAAAAACGCCCAAATTGAAAAAGCTGTTCAATTTAGTGTAAAAAGCGGCATTTTTTATCTTGCTCTACTGATTTTAATTTTATAAACAATTTCAAATTATTTATATTGTCTCCAAAACTATTCGCTCTAAATTTTAAGGAGTTGAAAATAATACATGGATTTTTACAGCCCGGAAAAATTTGTTCTCTGATTGCAGTAAGCACTCAAAGTTGGTGATGGGTCCATCTGAGCCATTGTGCCCATTACGTTTCATACAGAAAGTGTGCCTCTCAGAAAGTTATCTCTTTTAGTAGAAAATTAACTTTATTGTTGAAAATATAACCATCGTCTCAAAAATCCGTCTTTGTAGCGTTAAAATTCAACTACAATCAAATCTGTGTTTAGTTCCCCTTGATTTATTTCTTCCGGGAATTGACGCCGGCCGCCGCGCCACAGTCTAGTGTGAGAGCAGTAGTGGGGCAAGAAGGGGAAGTCGTTAGCTGTCAATCAAGCGTGAAAAACAAGATATGCTTACGTTCTAAGCACCTAGATTTAGTTCCACCGTTAGTCCCAAAACCGGCACTAAATCCCGATTCGACTGTGTTTGTTTAAGAGTTAAATCATTTGGTTAAAAAATCATTTTTTTCCAAAAATTAAACTATTTAGAAGTCATTCAATTTTTTTGGTTTTTTTCTTTTTGAAGTTCTCAACATTTCTCCTAAACTCCTGCGTTTTTCTTGAACCTCTCCCCTATTCCTTCAGACACGTCCCACACACTTACTTAATGGTAGAATGGGAGACTTACTGTTTAAGGTGAGTTCCAAACCATCAAGAGCAACGGCTTTAAGTACTTAAAAAACTTACATAGGCTGCCAAGGCTCTTACAGAGTAAAGTTTTATTGAAAATGTAAAATTGTAATGATTTGAAAGAATGTATTGCCCCCTTTAACCCTATTTTCGTGAAAAATCACCCTACCGACACCGTTTTCAGTGTAACACCCCACTTGTCACGCTGACCTGGAATAAGACGTTCTGAAATTCTAGTGAACGAGCAGAGTCCAATGAGGATAATGAAATTTGAAAATAATCAGGTAGATAATTGATAGTATAGCCGCGAAGTGATTACTAGAGCCATGTGCGGAGGAGCTCGTTGAGGAAGACAATCTCCCGAGAGGAGATGGGATGAGCTTTTTTCCAATTTACCTTGAATATCTATTTCCTATCGATAGATTCCTTTTTTTCCCGATTCGCGGTATGGATGCTGCTAATACAGGTCGGCACAGGTGAAAGATAAAGTAGGAAAGTAGGCAGGTACAGCAGAAGCTAAAAGCCGGAGCTGGAATCAGGAGAGGGTAATTTTAGGTTGGCTAACGTCGTTTCGCTTTTAATGAACTTCTCCGTTCGTTAAGTACGTTTCTCCATCTCCGTCTCCGCCAGACCGAGCAGTTCGCTAATTCAAAGCCGATGTCGGCCATTTTTTCTCTTGTCCCTGTCTCATCTCATTCATTAGCCCAGCTTCTGCAGAGTCTTCAGGAATCCTCGCCATTGGGACGCCCGATTGGTGGATCTTGATGACGCTAAACTGCTAACAGCCTTCGTTTAGGTCGTAGATTCTCACTTTATTTGTAGTCATCACGATCAGAGGATTCTTTTAATTAATACTAGACTATTATACGCGCCATCTGTAATATAAATTTTTTATCATTTAGCCAATTTATGATTAATTATTTATTTGTTGAAAGTTTTTCACCGGTAAATTCTTTCTGTAATTAAATTCTGAAAGAATGTATTCAGTGAAGCCATCTAACGTAGAATTATTTCATTAACCAACGTAATAATTTCGGAAACAAATATAAATAACAATTGATATAATCATACATTTAAATACCAGTTATATGTCGTTGAAAATTCATCCTGCAATTATAAAATGGAAATCTAAGAAACTTCGTGGAATATATTCATAAAATAAATTATGACCAGGCCCGCCAAGCCTCCATGCATTTGACGCGACAAAGTTTTTCGACTAAGAAGTACATTCTCATTACCTATAGAGGCGCTACATTCGCCTCAAACAGGCAAAAGCATATGAAACAGTGATGATCGCTTTATGTTAGGCAGTGTCTGTCATACACTGTATTTTGTGGTTACATAATTAAATTATGATTATATTTATGGTTAATTAAGCAATGTTTAGAGTCATCAGCAGTAATTGTTTATTTCGCAAATTTCGTACACTTTTCCAGACAGTTTTTTTTCTCTTAGAAGTTATTATACTACCATATATCCTTCATATGAAAACTCGTAACCTCCATTATGTAGATCTCATGGAGGACGATTTCGTGAAGGCGGCCGCTTGTAAGTCAAAGGGACGTAGGGTGACCTCTTGATTTTTAAAAATAAAAATGAACAGAATTGAAAAAGTAGATTCCTAATTTTATCGATTATCGATAATTATATTATCATATTGATTAATATTTAAAACGTTTTTTTCATATTTGTTAATTTATGTAAGTTATAGTTATATGTAAAATATGTTTTATAAATTTGTCCATACATTTCAATATTTATCGAATTACAATTCTGTTTGATATGTAATATATATTTCAGACATTTCTTACTATTTTAATAATTTTGATCATAAAGGTTCTATTTTATCATAGATCACTCACTTCATTTGATATCTAATAAACGTTTTGATTTTTTAAATAAATTTATTTAATTCAGGAAGGTTGTGGTTGACTTTCTTAATTTATTTTAATTTTTGTACATATTGTAGTAATTCAGATGAATTCGTGTTACAGTCACAAATGTTCTACTTTATCATTGTTTAAATTATGCAGTAACGTCTTAGTTTAAAATTTGTTGAAGAAAAATAATTAATAATTTCGTTTTGTGTTTTTTGAAAGAAGTTATATTCCTAGATTTATTGAAAATGGGTCATTCTTTCGATTTATGATCATATCGTTCATATGAAAACTCGTAACCTCCATTAGGTAGGTAATCATGATCAAGATTTCGTGAAAGCGGTCACTTGTAACTCAAAGGGACATAAGGTGACTTCTTGATTTAAAATTAAAATCAACAGAACTAAAAAAGTAGTTTCCTTATTTTATCGATCACCGATAATTAATTCGATTTACGTATTTTTACTATTACTTTCAAGAACAGCTCCAACTATCCAGATAAATTTAATTTATTTAGGTATGTAAGTTGTAAACAAAGATATTATACCTTTGGTTGTTATAATTGACTTTCTCTATACATTCTAAAATTTTCTGAAATTATTTTAAAAAGTCATTAATAACTCAAATTTTTTAGAAATAAAAGTTCAAATTAAAAAATCAAATAAAGTTAAAATATTAAAATGTTTCATGAAAATTATAGTTTAATGCTTTTTATTTGGTGAATTGATAAGTTAATTATAAGCTTATTAATTTTTGTACAATATTAAATTACATTAGGATTGAAATTTATTTATTTTTAAAATCAAGTGCATGCATTTATAATTGACTACAAGGTTATTTAAGGTTATTTCTGAAAATCTCAATCATTAATAACCTTTGATACTTATTTCCGAAAAAATTAAAACATATGTACGTATAATTTTTAGAAATAAATTTAGATACTTATTTCACAACATCACAAACATTTTAAAAAATTAGATAATTGTAATGGAGGTATTTTGAATAAAAAATCAACTTTCATTATATAAATGATGGCCAATATTCAATTACATAATCTTAAAGTAAATAATCGATTTATGTTATCTAACTGAAAACAATTAAAATTAAATCTTAATGTAATTTTATATTGCAAAAAAATTAATTAGTCAATGTTTAATTATTCAATTCATAACATGAAAAGCAATGCATAATTATTTTTATTAAACTTTTATTATACAAATTATAGCCAATATTCAATTACATAACCTTGAAGTACATAAGAAATTTATGTACCCAATTTAAAAAAAAATTGTAATATTTATGTTATTTATTGATATGAAAAAAATTAGTGAGTCATGCGCGCGCTAGTAGTGCGCGCCTATATCAATTTTTGGTATAAAGAATGTTACCATTTTAATTGGTAATAATCATGAATTCCTCAATAATGAGATTTTTTTTAATTAGATTATTATTTGAATTAAATTAAAAACAATTCACTTCTCTTATAATCAATGTATTTTCTATGACTGAATAATATTAAAAATAAATAGAATATTATATGAAATATTAAGTCTTATTTTTGTTTCTACTGTAAATTTAAATAAAAAAAATTTTGTAGAGTTCAAAGATTTTTAGTTAAAATAGTAACATTGAATATTTATACCAACCAAAACTAAAACAATAAAATTTGCAGTTAAAAAAATTAAGTAATAAAATTAATTAAAAAATGATTGTAAAATTAATGAAGAATATTCAATAAAATAATTGCATCTTCAATTACAGAGATGGATCTTTAAATAATAAAATACATTTTTAACAAAGAAATTCAATTTTTATTTAAGTAGTTGTTGATTTTTGAACACAGAAGATTACTCTTCTACAAAAAAAAGATAAACTTGCAAAAAATACATAAATTTTTATTTAAATTTTTAAATTTCCAACAAAATAAAGAATAATTAAATTTTTAGTTACAAAACTAATTTAGAAGAAAAAACTAATTTTCACAAAACAGTAGAACTTACGACCAGAAAGAAGGATCTTCAAATAATAAAAAGAATTTTTAAGAAAAAAGTTTAATTTTCAACCAAGTAATTAAATTTTCAATTAACAAGATTCCTTTACGACAAAAAAGACGAATTTAAAATAAAATACTTAAATTTTTAACCAAATTGCAGAATTTTTAACTGAAAATAAATTAATTATATTTTCAGTAAAAAAATGAAAATTAATGTAAAAAATGTTTTGTGGGAATTTTCAGCAAGAAAAATGGCTCTTCAAATAGTAAAATAAATTTTTGGCAAAGAAGTTCAATTTCATATTAAGAAGATTAGTTTTGTACAAATGAAAAATAATTACTTGAAATTATTTATACGAATTACAAAATTTTTTGGTGAAATCAATAATGAATTTTCAATGTCATAGTTAAATTTTTAATTACAAAGATGGACCTTTAAGTAATAAGATACATTTTTAACAAAAAAGTTAAATTTTCAACCAAGTAGTAATTGTCTCTTGAACACAGAAGATTAATCTTCTACTTAAAAAGATAATTTTGCAATAATATACATAAATTTACAATCAGAATTATGAATTTTTAAATAAATAGAGAATAATTTAATTTTTAATGAAAAAATTAATTTCAAGAAAAAAACGAATTTTCAGCAAAACAGTTGAATTTTCAATCAGAAAGTTAAATCTTCAAATTATAAAATGAATTTTTAAGAAAAAAGTTTAATTTTCATTAATAATACAATTTTTAGTCTAAAAAAATTAATTAGAAAAAATAATTAAAAAAAAAGATGAATTTTCAACCAGACAGATGGGTCTTCGAGTAAGAAAAATAATTTTGAACAAAGAAGTTAAATTTTCAACTCAGAAGATTAATTTTTTACCAAAAAAAAACTTACAATAAAATACATTCATTTTTAACAGAAGTTTTAAGTTTTGAAACAAAAATAGAATAAAAAATTTTAATAGTTAAATTTCCAACTAAAGAAGTGGCTTTTTAAATAATAAAAAGAATTTTTAACAAAGAAGTTTTAACCAAGAAAGGTAAACTTACAATAAAATACATCAATTTCCAATTAAATTTTTAAATTTTGAACCAAATATAGAATAATTATATTTCGAATTGAAAAATTAATTGATAAGAAAAAACGATTTTTTAACAAAACGAAAGGAGTTTATTTTCACTTAGTAATTGGATTTTTAATTAAAAAGAATAATTTTTTCCCAAAAAAAGTTAAACTTAAAATGAAATACAGAAATTTGTAATCAAATTGTTGAATTTTTAAGTAAAAACGATCAATTTAAGCTCAGAATAGAGTAATTAAATTTTCGGTCAATAAAATCTATCAAAAAAATTTTTGTGTAATAGTTGAATTTTCAGTAAAAAGAATTTTTAACAAAAAGTTTAAATTTTCAACCAAGCAGTAATTGACTTTTCGACAAAGAAGATTAATTTTCTGCCAAAAAGATAAACTTACAGGATAATACATAAATTTTTATCAAAATTGTTGTATTTTCGAAGAAAAGCAGAAAAATTTCATTTTCATCTTAAAAAATAATTACAAAAAAAATTTTTAAATAGTTGGATTTTCACTAAGGCTCTCCAAATAATAAGAAGAATTTTTATCAAAGAAGTTAATTTTTCAGCCAAATTGGTGAATTTTTAACCAAAAATATAAAAATTGAATTTTTATTTAAAAAATTATTTTAAAAAAATTGATTCTTCAACCCGAGAAATGGCTCTCGAAATATTAAAAAGAATTTTTAACAAAGAATTAAGTTTTTTAACCTAGAAGTAATTGTATTTTCCACCCAGAAGATTAATTTTCTATTGAAAAAGATAAACTTACAATGAAACATAAATTTTCAACCAAATTGTTACATTTTCAAACGAAAATAGAATAATTATATTTTCAGTTAAAAAATGAAAAAAAAACGAATTTTCAACAAAATAGTTAAGTTTTCAACCACAGAGATGGACCTTTAAACAATGAACTGAATTTTTAACGACAAAGTTTAATTTTCTTCCAAGAAAGAAGAACTTATAATAAAATACATAAATTTTCAATTAAACTAATAATTTTGTCACGAAATGCGATTAGTTTTCAAAAATGAATAAACATATTACATTTTCAGTGAAAAAATAAATTTTAAGAGCTGAGGTAAACTTTCCGTGGTAAAT
>JAUELO010000274.1:2076222-2106729 GCA_032357855.1 Amphibolips quercusostensackenii | reverse complement strand
TTATGTTTTTGGACAAGTCAATATCTTTTACAGCAGCTATAAGCGTAGCCATCTCACACGTGTTCTTCCGTAGGTATACATGTTCCGATTAATAAAATAAAAAACATGAATGTTAATAATTTCTGCTCAATAATATAAAAAACATAAATGTCAATGATTTTCGATAAATAGAATAAAAAACATGAATTATAATAATTTTCACATTTTCTGGTCTAAACTAGCAACATGAAGAGACAAATTTAAACATGGATATATAAATATAGTGAAAATAAATTGCTCACCAAATGAATAAAAAACTTTTGCTATTCATAATAAAATTAATTCCTGCATAACATTTAGAACATAGTGCAACAATATTATTGAACATAATATGCATAAGGATAATAAAATTTTGTTTATAATCTAAATAAAAACAATATCTACCTATACCTGATAGCCTAAAAAGAATAAACGATGATAACAAAACTTTAGAGATTACGATTACCGGTACAATAATATGTCTATTAAAATGGAGCCTATTCATTGAAAAGTCTTAAAACTGTGAATTCATTTACAAAAATTGTTTAAACAATTACCAAAAAGCATAAATTGCTAATCAGTGGTAATGTAACATTCATTTCTCTAACATTTTATACAAAATCTATTAATTTCAATGAGCAAACATTGCCAATACCAGAAAATGACTTTTCTTCATTAATTTGTTTATAACACAATAACAATTTTTTAAATTATTTCAACCAACTGGAAATTATTCTTATAGAGTTGTAACACTGGTTCAAGATCTTTTTGATTAATCTGAGTGTCTTAAAAGAAATGGCCCTTGAGAAAAGTGCGGCGCAATGCCAACCACTAGTGATCTCACCCTATGTACTTTTACACAAAAAATTTTTCAAATCCTAAAATCCTGTTTCGAAAAATTGTTAAAAACAGGAAAAAGGGTCAGAAGTCGCGTGTCTGGACGTTCTTTCTTGAGAAGAAAAAAAGGAAAAGTATCGCCCAATGGGGGGTTTCCAATTGCATTCTTCGGCCTAATTAGGTTTGCTGGCTTAGGCTGAGAGGCCCAATTACGGTAATTGCGTAAAGATGTCACTCTCGTAAGCGGATTTCTATCGGCTCTACTGGCATTGTGCTCAGAGCAAACCCCGACACGAGACGCAGAGGGAAACCGTTACTTCGCATTAAAATTCAACCCCCTGTGTATACGGTAATAACCACAAGTAACGCTTCTTTTTTCACAAAATAAATCACCTGTACTCAGCTTGTAAATTTCGTGAATAGCGATATAGGATTATCTGAAGAGGTCCTAATTTTTCAGAATACCGTTTAAAAAATAGGATTTTTTTGTGAATTTTAATTCGCGTAATCATTAGGGTGAGTCGACACAACTTGAAATGATTAAATTCAATGGTAATGGCACTATAAAATTTTCTTATGGCATTACGAACAAAATAAAAATAAAATTAAAAAAAATGACTCACTATTGTGCAATTCTTTAAAAACCACTAGTATCCAGTCTGTATCATAAAGCAATTAACTCTTGCTATTTCTCATGCTGACTAATTCTGTACTTCAACTTCCTTTCATACTGAACCACGCCAATTTATAGAACAGTTTCTTGTTTCTTTCAAAATCAAATTGCCTTCTCTTCTCTTATCCTTTTCTTCTGTTTTGATTTTATCTTTACTTTTCTTGACATCTAGTATTATTTTCTCTTTTTGTCTCTATAATAATTCTCAAGTCTATTTTTCTCCTCACCTCTAAGGCCTGTAAAGTTTAACTTTTTTTCTTTCATCATTACCCAACGCATCACCAGACATTCTTTCTACAACTGCAGTACCACACACTTCGGCCGCACTTCTAAAAATAATATCTCGGATCATGGTTCACGTGCCCTTTGTATCTTAATTGAATATTCAATTGAGCTATCTGTGCGTTCGTATATCCTATTCTGAAAATCTATTCGCACTTCCGGTTTGTGAAATTCCTTGATTTTGATTTGCGTTTGTTTCGTGATTCGCGTGATTCGCGTTTGAATAAATGTTTGTGAAACTTTTAGCGTTATCACTAATTAGTCTAATCATTTTGAGTTTTTTCGGCCGACGCTAATAATCCTTTGTAGTCTATACCATACGTTACAGTGATTTTTTTCTTAACAAAATGGTTCAACTCTCAAGGTAATAGTTGAATTTTCAAGCAAAAAAGATAAATTTTGAACAAAAAGTGGACTTGCTGATATTTCAACCAAAAAAGATTTTTATTTAAACTTATTTAAACTGTCTTCTAAAAAATTTGCCTTTCAGGCTTGAAGATTCAGCTATTTTCTTTGGATACAAATGTTTGACGTAAAAGTTTAATTTTTTTCGTTTAAAAATAATTTAATAATTTAAATGATTTATTTCCATTTGTTGAAAATGATATTATTTGGTTGAAGATTCGTCTAGTTTGTTGAAAATGTTTTTTTATTTAAAAATTAATTTTCTTGAACAAAAATGTGTATTAAAAAAATATATTTTTCTGTTGAAAATTCAATCGCTTGGTTGCCAATTAAAGTACTTTGTTAAAAATTTACTTTCTAATTTTAAGATTTAATTATTCTGTTAAAAATTTGTTTCTTATTGTTGATAATCAATTTTCTTAACTGAAAATTTAACAAATATATTTTTGGCTGAAAATTTATAGTTTTATGTTGAAAACTAACGTATTGAATTTCTGATTGAAAATTCAACTACTTGGTTAAAAATTGATGTAATTTATTAACATTCATTCAGTTGGTTTCAGATTGCACCATTTTGTAGAAAATTCGTTATATATATATTTAATTGATACTTTAGCTATTTTATTTATTTTGTCAAAGTAAGTGGTTTTAGTTTAAAAGGGTATAGCTGGGTAAGCATGCAAAAAATGCTTCAAAAGGGAACCAAATGTTGATTTAGCCATTTAAAAGCATACAAACAAAAAGAAAAATTTTGAAAATTTCAAACCGTTAGCCGCCATATTGGATGAGTTAGGAGGGGGAGGTGGCGTCTATTTTCGTTTTTATTCTTTTTCTTCGTTTCTATTATTAGAAAAAATCTAAAAAAGTTTACAGAACTCTGTTTTCTCATCACATAATAGTGACCCAAAGGGTTATCATTGTAAATTTTCTCAGATTCTTAAACTCTAAGTTGCCCTAACCTCGGAGGCTCAGACTCTCTCAAGCGGGTTTTCGAACGTATAATGTTCTTTATCGCAGTTGTGTTGCCTTATAGTTTCACGTTTCAATTACTCCTCTAAAAAGTCTCTGAAAGCGTCTAGTATCTCGTTTGTATCATATAGCAATTAACCCTTGCTATTTCTCATGCTGACTAACTTTGCACTTTCACTTCCTTTAATACTGATCAACGCCTATCTATAAAACAGTTGCTTGTTTCCTTCAAAATCGATTTGCATTTTCCTCTTTTCTTCTGTTTTGATTTTATATTTACTTTCCTTGACTAGTAGTTTTTCTTTACTCTTTTTGTCTCTGTAATCATTCTCAAGTCCATTTTTCTTCTCATCGGTAAAGCCTATGAAGTTCAACTTTGTTAGATACGCTTGTTTCTTTTCGTGGGCTGCTGCGCAGATTTGATTATTCCACCACGCATCACCAGACATTCTTCCTACAACTGCATCACCAGACATTCTTCCTACAACTGCAATACCACACACTTTGGTCGCACTTCTAAAAATAATATCCCTAATCATAGTTCACGTGCCCTCTATATCTTAATTGCATAAAAGCGCTTTCCAAATTGCCCTATCTGTGTAATCGTATATGCTATTCGGAAAATCTATTCGCATTTTCGGCTTCTGCAATTTCTTGATTTCGATTTGCATTTTTTTCGTGTTTCGTCTAATTCGCGTTTAAATAAATGTTTGTTAATTTTTCGTAATGCCACAAAAAAACTTTTAGTGCTATCACTAATGAATTTAATTATTTTGAGTTTTTTTTGGTTGACGCTAATAATCCTTATGGCTTGTGCTAAGAAGAGAATTTTTTGAAATTCTATTTTTAACGATTTCAAGTACATTAGGATACTATTTATCAATCGATATTAGAAATATTTAAAAATCATTTCTCCTTCCACTCGAAATAATGAATTTTAAAATTATGAAAATAACAACCGGATAATGACCTGAAACAATAGCAATAATGATCACATGTTTTTATAATTTTAAATAAATATACGATCATCATTTATTTTTTTCGCCTAATTTCAACTAAATTAATAGAACCCAATAAAAAATTCAACTATTTTTTGTTAAATAATGACTCTTTTAATTTAAAAGTTGGAAATTTCGTTTCGTCTGAGAATTCACCCCTTTTGATTCAAAATTCTACTATTTGGTCAAAGATTAAACTACTTTGTTAAAAATGCTTTTTTTTCAGTAGAAAAATCTTTTTTTTCAGTTGTCAATAATTTACTTATGTGGAAAAGTTAACCAATCAATTTTTTGGTAAAAATTGATTGTTTTTATTTAAAACATCAACTATTAAATTTATTATTGAAAATTCATATTTTATTGTTAAAAATGCAACTTCTGTATTAAAAACTGAACAAATGTAATTAAAAATTTAATTTATTGGTATAAAATAATACTGGTTTTTTTTTATAAATTGTTCTTCTTTTTTGTTAAGAAGGTTAAGGAGGTTCCACAAAAAAATTGAATTTTCTACAAAGCAATTAAATTTTCCACCCAAAATCAAATAGTTGAAATTTCTACTAGAACATGTAGCTTTATTTTTAACAACAACAAAAAAAGAATTGTCTACTGCATGAATTTTACACAAAAAAGTTAAAGTTTCTACCAGATAATATGGATTTTCAAAAAAAGTTAATCGTCTACAAAGCAGTTAATTTTTTAAATAAATATTTTTTATTTTAACCATACATTTTAATTTAATATCAAAATAATTAAGTGCTTACCGAAAAGATGAGCTTTCAACCAAATAGTTGAATTTTTAAATAGAAAAGTTCATTATTCAAATAAAAATATAAATTGCCAATCAATAATGAAATATTTTTTTTCAGTTAAAAGCAACTATTAAATTTTTCTACTCTAAAGATAATTTTTCGACTGAAATTATCATCCTTTACAAAAAAGTGTTTTTTTTTACAAAATATTTCAACTTTAAACCCGGTAGTTGAATGTTCAAACAAAAAAGATAAATTTTTAACGAAAAGTGGAATTGGTGATATTTTTACCAAAAAAGATATAAATTCAAATCAAAAACAATTAGACACAATGAAAAATACAAATGTTGAATAAAATAGTTTAAGTTTGAACCAATAAGATGAATTTTCAACAAAAAAGAATCATTTTTACCTGAAAAGAATAATTTTATACAAAAAAAAAAAAATTTTTCATCAGAACCCATAAATTTTCAACGAAAAAAGATCAATTTTAACCAAAAAAGTTGAATTTTAAAGTAAAAAGCTAAATTCTGAATACCAAATGTGATAGTAAAAATATTGATTTTCAACCAAAACAGAAATCGTTGAAGTTTTTTTTTAAATTATTCAGTAATTTAACTAGTTTTTCGAAAATTCGTCTTTTTCAATTAAAAATTAATTTTATTGACTGAAAATATAACTTATTAATTTTTAACTAAAAATTCATTGTTTTCTGTTAAAAATTCAACAATTAAGTTTTTATTAAAATATATTTTTTTCGCGGAAAATTAAACCTTTTGCTTGAAAACCGAACTACTTTTTTAAATATTCACTTTATTGACAATTCACTTTATTGGTTTAATATTTAATCAGGCTGTTGAAAATTCGTTTCTTTTTTGTGAAAATTAATTTTTTCTAATTAAAATTTTACCAATCTCTTTTGGCTGAAAATTGATCGTTTTGAGTTGAAACTTAACGTATTGCATTTCTGATTGAAAATTCACCCACTCTGTTGAAAATTAAAATAATTTCTTAATTTTCATTTGTTTAGTTTAAGATTGAACTATTTTGTGGAAAAATCGTTTTTTATATCAATTTTTTTATTGATACTTTAACTATTCCATTTTTTGTCAAAATGGGTCGTCCTAAGCCCAAAATCCTTTTTTTTTTGATAAAAAATTATGTATTTTGTAAACCCTTTTTTTGTTGAAAATCCATTTTTCAAAGTAAAAATTTAACTATTCCATTTTCGGTCCAAAATGGATCGCTTTTAGTTCAAAATCCAATTATTTGGTTAGAAATTTATGTAGTTTGTTGCGAATTCGTCTTTTTGTATAAAATTAATCTTCATTGTTAAAAATGTATTTTATCATTTGAAGATCCTTTTTTTTAAATTCAACTATTTTCTTTAAAAAGTCTTTTTTTTGTTCAAAATGTATATTTTTTAGTTAAAAATTCTACTATTTTGGAGAAAATTCATCTTTCTGTCTTGAAAATTCATGTATTTTCTTGTTGACTCCTTTTTTGCTTAATAATAAACTTTTTTGTTGAAAATTCAACTTTTAAGAAAAAAATTCTTTTTTTTTTGCTAGAAGGTTAATCTTATTTAATAAAAACTCGACTACTTGCTTAAAAGTTAAACTACTTCGTTAAAAATGGATTTTGTAATATAAAGATCAATTTTCTTGCTTAAAAATTTAATCATTTGTTGAAAACTGTTTCTTTTTCTGTTGCGAATTAACTTTTCAATTTTAAAAATTAACTATACCATTTTTAGCTAAAAAATAACTGTTTCTAGTTTAAATTCAACTGTTTTTTAGAAAATTTAACAGTTTTGTATAAAATTCGGTCTTTGCGCTTGAGAATTAAACAACTTCTTTCACACTGTCCCTCCTCTTGAATAAAAAATAATTCTTGCTTAAAAATTAATCTGTTTTTGTTAAAGATTTAACTAATTTGTTGAACATTCGTATTTTTTGTTAAAATTAACTCTTTTTTAACTCTTTTGTTGAGCATTCATCATTTTGCTGAAAATGTAACTATTTGGTTGAAAATTCAATTATCTGGTAGAAAATTAGTCTCTTTTGCTTAAATTTTTCACCATTTGGTCGTACATTAATCTTTTTAAGTTGAAAAATCAACAAATTTTAAAAAAAAGTAATCTTTTTTCTACAATTAATTTTTTTTAATTCGGCATTTTTAATAAAAAATTCGCCTCTATTAATTAAAAATTTATATTTTCTGTTATAAAAGTTTTAGTATCGAAATTCAACTATTTTCAAAAAAATTCACCTTTTTGTTTTAAAGATCTAACTATTTCATTGACAACTGCTTGTGGTTAAAGAATTACGCTTTTTGGCTGAAAATTCATGCATTTTGTTGAAAATTCACCTTGATGAGTTTATAATTCAACTATTTGGTTGAAAAATTATTTTTGCGGGCTTCAAAGTCAACTTCTTCTGAAAACTACTTAGATTGTTGGCATTTTTGCCATTTTAGATGCAAATTTTACTTACATACTTGTTTAAGGCCATGTGAGTGTAGCCTCAAAATTTTTTTTCACGTTTCTTTTAAATCTAATTTACGTTCACACGGAACAAGATATCGAGTTAAAATTTGGAGAATTGAATAAGAAGCACTAAGAAACGTTTGTCTGGTCCTAAATTTTCATAATTATGAAAAAAGCAAAAAAAAATTTACACAAAAAGAACTTTTTTGTAATTCTAAAAACTTAAGACTAGCCAAACGTTTCTTGGAGCTTCTGATTTAATTTCCCAAATTTGTACAGTGAAGGCCACACGGCAGAAATAAAACATTGATGGATTAATTTTGAAATTTTCCGTGAGGAATCATCGTGAGTTTTAAAAGATATAAGTGCATAAATATTTATGGCGGTTTTGAATTTTTTATTATTTATATTTACGAAAGTAGAAAGGGGAAAGGGGAAAAGGATAAGGGGAAATATGAAAAAGAAAAAAGAAAGGAAAGGGGGAAAAAAGGAAAAAGTGGAAAAAGGGAAAAGGGTGAAGGTGGAAAGAGAAAGATAAGAGAAAAAATAAAAAGGGAATAGGAAGAAGAAAACAGTAGAAAAGGGAAAAGAGGAAATGGAAGGGGAAATAAAATGGAAATGGGGGCATAGAAAAAGGGATAATAAAAAAAGAGGAAATAAGAAAAGAGGAAAGGGGGAAGAGGAAAGAAGAAAGAGGAAAAGGGGAAGGGAAAAAGGGAAAAGGGGACAAGAAAAAAACGAAAAATAGAAAAGTAAAAATGGGAAGTAATCAAAGGTAAAGAGGAAAAGGGAGAGGCAACAGGGACCAGGGAAAAACGAAATAGGAAAAGAAACTAGAAAAATGAGAGAAGGGAAAGGGGGTAAAGGGAAAAGAATAAAAGGGGAAAGAAAGAAGGGAAAAAGGGGAAGAGAAAAGTTAGAAGAGAAAATTAAAAAGGGGGAAGGAAAAGGAGTAAAGGGAAAAGGAAAAGGGAAAAAGAGGAAAGTGAACAAGGAAAGAGGGAAAATTGAAAAAGGGCTAAGGAGAAAAGAGGAAAGGAGAAAAGGAAAAGTGAACAGGAGAAATGGAAAGATGGGATTAGTCGGAAGGAGAAAAGGGAAAACCGTAAAAGTATAAGAGAAATTGCGAAAGGGAAAGGAGAGAAGGTGAAAATGGAAAAGGCAAAAGAAACACAGCAAGGAGAAACAGGGAAAAGAGGAAATAGAAAAGAGGAAAAGCGAAAACAGAAATGAAAAAGAAAAGAGAGAAAGTGAACAAAAGTAAATGGGAAATAAGAAAGAGGAAAGGGAAAAGAGAACAGGGGAAAGGAAAATAGGAAAATAAACAAGGAAAAATGGATAACGGGAAATATGGGAAGAAGAAAAAGAAAAGGCAAAAGGAGAAAAGGGGGAACTGGAAACAGAAAGGAGAAAAGGTTAAAATAGAAAAGAAAAAAAAAGGAAAAGGGGAAGGAAAGCAGAAAAAGGGGAAAATGTGAAAAGATACATTAGCAAGGGGAAAATAGGCAAGGGGAAAATAGGTAAGAGGAAAAGGAAAAACGGGAAATGAAAAAGAAAAGGGGAAAGTGAACAAAGGGATAGGGGAAAGAGGAAAGGAAACAATTAACACGGGAAAGAAGGAAAAGAAAAATAGAAAGAGAAACTAGAGAATATAAAAAAGGGGTAAGGAGAAAGAGGAAAGGAAAAAGGGAAAAGAGAAAAGTAGAAAGGAGGAAAAGGAAAAAAGGAAGAGAAGAGAAGGTGCAAAATGAAAAAGGTAAAAGAAAAAGGGGAAATGAAAAGAGAAAGGAGAAAAAGAGAAAATAAAATGGGTAAATTGGGAAGGAGAAAGAAAAAAAGAAAAAACCTGAAAATGAAAAAGGAAAAAGAAAAGAAGGGCAGTAAAAAAAGGTAAGAAAAAGGTGAAAAGGAATAGAAAATAGTGCAAAGTGGGAAAAGGAAAATAAGGAAACAAGCTAGGGGGTATGGGAAGAGGAGAAGGGTAAGGGTACAATTAGGAAGGGAAGAAAGGGGGAAGGAAAGAAGAGGCAAGAAAAAATGCAAAGTGAAGAAGGAAAAAGGGGAAATAAGAAAGGTGAAAAATAAAAAGGGAAATGTGAAAAATAAAAGAGAAATTAAAGGGGTAAGGAGGAAAGGAAAAAGGAAAAAAAGGAAAAAGGGTGAAGGTGGGAAGAAAAAGATAAGGGAAAAATAAAAAGGAAAAAGGAAAAAGAAAAAAGTAAAAAAGAAAAAAACGGAAAATGGGAAAAAGTAAAAAGAGAAAAGGAAAACAGGGAAAGGGAAAGAAAATGGAAAGAGGGGAATAGAAAAAGGGATAATGAGAAAACAGAAAATAAAAAAGGAGAAAAGGGGTAAGAGGTAAGTAGAAAGCGGAAAAGGGGAAAAAGGAAAGGAGAGCAAGTGATAATAAAAAAGAGAAAAGAGGCAGGGGGTGGGGTCAAAAAAAGTAAAAAGGGGGAGCAAAAAATGTAAAGGGGAAAGGGGAATAGAAAGGAAAGGGAATAGAGCCCAAAGAAAACGAATAAGGGAAATAGGGAAAGAAACTAGGGAGATTAGGAAAAGGGGAAAGGGGTGAAGGAAGGAGAATAAAAGGGGAAAGCGTAAAGGAGAAAGGGGAAAGGGGAAAGGAGGAAAGGAGAAGAGGGGAAGGGAAAAGTGAAAAGAGAAAATGAAAAAAGGGAAGGGAAAAGAAGGAAAAGAGAAAGAAAAAGGGAAACAGAGGAAAGTGAACAAGGAAAGAGGAAAAAATTAAGGAGGGCTAAGGAGGAAAGAGGAAAGGAGAAAAGGGAAAGTGAACAGGAGAAGTGGAAAGAATGGAAAAGGGAAAAGGAGAAAGGAGAAAAGAGGAAAATAAAAATGGATAAAAGGAAATTGGAAAGGTGAACATGGAAAAGGGAAAGGAAAGCGGCAAGGAGAAAAAGGGGAAAAGGGAAATGGAAAAAGGCGAAGAGCGGAAACGGAAATGAAAAAGGAAAGAGGAAAGGAAAAAGAGAACATAGGGATAGGAAAATAAAGAAATAAACTAGGAATAATGAGTAAGGGAAAATAGGATAAGGAGAAGAAAAAGAGGCAAAAGCAGAAGAGGGCGAACAGGAAAGGGAAAGGAGAGAAGTTAAATATAAAAAAGGGGAAAAAAACGGGAAGGAAAGGAGAATTAGAAGAAAAAGAAAAAAGGTACATTAGCAAGGTAAAAATGGGCAAGAGGGAAAGGAAAAACCGAAAATGGAAAAGAAAAAGAGCAAGTGAACAGAGGGTAAGGAAAAAGAAGAAAGGAAACAGTGAACAGGGGAAAGAAGGGAAAGGGAAATAGAAAGAGAAACTAGAGGAAATGAAAAAGGGGTAAGGAGGAAAAGATAAGGGGAAAGGGGAAAGGAGAAAAAAAGAAAAGAGAAAAGGGGAAAGTAGAAAGGAAAAAAGGGAAGAAGGAGAAAGAAGAAAAGGTGCAAAATAATAAAGGTAAAAGGAAAAGGGGAAATGGAAAGAGAAATGAGGAAAAGGAAACAGAAAGGGTAAAATAAAAAAAAAAGGAAAGATGAAAAAGGGAAAAGGGAAAGGAGGAAAGGGAAAAGTGAAAGAGAGGAAAATAAAAAAAAAGAAAAAGAGAATAAGAAAGGTGAAAGGTAAAAAGGGGAAAGTTGTAAGGGCTAAGGGGCGAAGTAGGAAACAAAAGTGAAAAAGGGAAAGGAGGAAGAGGGAAATGAAAAAGGGAAAAAGGGAAAGTGGCAACAGGAAAAAGGGAAATGTGGAAAGGTAAACGAAAAAGAGAAAAGTTAAAAAAAAGAAAAAAAGATTTAAGGAAAGGGTAAAGGGAAAAGGGAAAGGGGTGAAGAGGAAAGAGGAAAGAGGAAATGAAAAAAGGAAAGGAGGAAGTAGAATAAGGGAAAAGGGGGAAAGGACGATGACGAAAAAGGAAAAGGAAAAAAGGCGAAAGGAAAACGGAAAACAGAAAAGCGAAAAAGTGTAAAGCAAACAGAGAAAGGAAGAGAGGGGAAAGAAAAAAGGGAAAACAGAAAAAAAGTGAAAAGAAGAAAGAAAAGGAAAAGGGAAAAAGGATAAATGAAGGAAAGAGGGAAAATTAGAAAAAAGAAAGTTGAAAGGGGTGAAGAGGTAAGCCCGGAAAAGAGAAAAGTAGAAAAAGAAAGAAAAAAAGGTTCAGGGAAAAAGTAATAGGGTTGAGGGAAAAGGGAAAAGAAAGAAAGGGGCAAGGGAAAAGGGCAAAAAAGGCAAGGGAAAGGAGTATATGGAAAAAAAAGAAAAGGGGAAAGAAAAGGGGGAAAGGGGGAAATAGGGGCTTGAACAGAGAAAAAGGGGAAACGGGGAAAGGGAAATGAGAAAAGAGGAAGGGGGAAGGGCGAAAGTGAAAGGTGGCGGGAAGGGGGAAGGGAAGAAGGGGAGAAGATTAAAAGCGAAAAGCAAAAAGTGAAAGAGGAAGTTGGAAACGGGAAACGGAAAAGGGGCAGGTAAAGGGGGTAAGGGACAGAAAAATGGAAAGGAGAAAATGAAAAGGAAAAATAAGTATGGAAATGGAAAGGGGAAAGGAGAAAATAGAAAAAAAACAGGGAAAAGGGAAAGGGAAGAGGAAAAAGGGAAAATGGAATAGGGAACAAAAATGGTTATATTTATTAAAAGTGAATCAAGCTAATAATGTCCTTAACCGAGATGCCATTTTTCCTAGCAAATTTTCTAAAAAAGGGTTCAAATTAATTTGATAAAACACGGCGGTAAGTAGCTGTTCTTCCGTGCTGTGAAACTCTTACATGCAACGCATCAAGTATTACAAATTAAATTAACTAGACGAAAGAAAATTGAAAAATCCGTTAAAGCGAAGCGGGGGTGGAGCAGGCAGTCGGAAAAAGAAGGGTAGAAAAAGCAAAAAAGCCTGACGCCGCGCGCAGCGAAAACTCGTTTAGCAAGATGAAAGACCTGCTAACGACTTATTTTCGATAAGGAAAAGTTAAGGCTTTTTCTAGACTTTTTCCCTCTATTTCTAACCGTTTTCCACATGCTGCAATTACTATAGTATTGCGAATTTACCCCATGAGTAATTCCAGCAAAAGGGGCTCTTAAAAAAGAGCGGCACGATATTTTCGCAATTATTGCTATTATGCAATTTTGATTGCTATTTTGGAATAGCTGAAATTTGAATCATCCAAAATAGAAAATATTTTAATTATAAATCTTTAAAATTGAACTATTAAAAAAAACCGTTAAAGATGTAGTAATTTGAAACTGAAAACATTAAAAATGAAATAATTTTTACTAAAAAACGTTGTGAATTATACGAATCTGAAAATCATTCAACATTTCAATTATTTTAAAAGAAATAAAATCATTTACAATTTTTGAATTTTTAAATGTACTCTTCTAAATTCAGCTATTTTAATAATAATTAAAAAATTACAAAGTGGAAAAAATTGTAAATTTAGCTTTGAACATTAAAATTGAAAACTCTTCAATTGTAAACATTCAAAATTAAAGAAGCTATTTAATCAATGAGGTATCAATTTCAGGCAGTTATTTAAGAACAGTGAAATTATGTTCATATAACCTTAAATTTTCATTTTGTATTGAACATTATTTTTACCTTTAAATTATAATTTTCCTACAATTTTTTTTTTTTTTTGATAAAGTTTATTATTTCAGTTGAAAATTCATATTCTTGGATTGAAAAATCAACTTATTCGTGAAAAAACTATTTTGGTAGAGAATCCATTTATTTTGTTCAAAATAAAATTTTTTAGTTAAAAATTTAACTTTTTGATAGGAAGTTATGTTTTTATTAAAGAATCATATTTTCTTGCTAAAAGTTAAACTGTTTTGTAGATAATTCGTCATTTTGGGTTCAAAAATTTAAAATTTTGCCGAAAATTCGTCTTTTTTGGTAAAACATTAATATTTAGGGTAGAAAATTAATTTTTTTAATATAAAATTAAACTATTTTGTTGAAAATTCATTCACTTTAATTATAAAACCGACTATTTAGCAGACAATATTATTGTATTTGATTAAAAATTAAAAATTAATTGTTTTTTTTTAAATATTTATTGAAATTAGAAATTAAATTATTTGTTTGGAAATTCTTTTATTTGATAAAAATTTACTTTTTTTAACGGAAAATTCAACTATTTCATTTTCAGTTTTTCTATTTTCTTTGGAAATTTATCTGTTTTGGTAAAAATTAAATATTGTTATTAAAAAATCATATTTTCTTGTTGAAATTTCTACTGTTTTGTAAATCATTCATATATTTAGGTTTAAAATTCAATCCTTTTGTTTAAAATTCGTCTTTTTTGCTTAAACATTAATATTTAGGGTAGAAAATTAATTTTTAAAATTTCAAATTGAACTATTTTGTTGAAAATTTATTGACTTTAATTTTAAAATTTTGACTATTTAGTAGACAATATTGATGTATTTAATTAAAAATTAATTTTTTAATTGTTGAAAATTTATATTACAGAATTAAAAAATAAGACTAGAAAAAAGAAAAATTTGTTTTTTCGGGAAAATATTTAATTTTTTTTGGTAAAAATACAACTGATTGAAAATTAATTTTTTGAAATTAAAAATTAAATTATTTGTTTAGAAATTCTTTTATTTGATTAAAAATTAATTTTTTTAACGGAAAATTAAACTATTTCATTTTCGGTTGAAAGTTCATGTAATAATCTTTAAAATTCTTTTTTTTGTTCGGAAATTTATTTCTTTTGGTGAAAATTAAATATTGTTGTTAAAAAATCATATTTTCTTGTTAAAAGTCTTACTGTTTTTTAGATCATTTATTCATTTGTGTTCAAAATTTAATACTTTTGTTAAAAATTCGTCTTTTTTGCTACAACATTAATATTTAGGATAGAAAATTAATTTTAAAAATTTTAAATTGAACTATTTTTAAAAAATTTATTGACTTTAATTCAAAAATTTTGACTATTTAGTAGACAATATTAATGTATTTTATTTTAAAATTAATTTTTTTATTGTTGAAAATTTATATTACAGAATTAAAAAATAAGACTAGAAAAAAGACAAATTTGTTTTTTTCGGGAAAATATTTAATTTTTTTTGATAAAAACACAACTGATTGAAAATTAATTTTTTGAAATTAAAAATTAAATTATTTGTTTGGAAATTCTTTTATTTGATTAAAAATTAATTTTTTCAACGGAAAATTAAACTATTTCATTTTCGGTTGAAAGTTCATGTAATAATTTTTAAAATTCTTTTTTTTTTGTTTGGAAATTTTTTTTTTTGGTAAAAGTTAAATATTGTTGTTAAAAAATCATATTTTCTTGTTAAAAGTCTTACTGTTTTATAGATCATTTATTTATTTGTGTTCAAAATTCAATACTTTTGTTAAAAATTCGTCTTTTTTGCTAAAACGTTAATATTTAGGACAGAAAATTAATTTTTTAAATTTAAAATTGAATTATTTTTAAAAAATTTATTGACTTTAATTCAAAAATTTTGACTATTAAGTAGACAATATTAATGTTTTTAATTCAAAAATTAATTTTTTTATTGTTGAAAATTTATATTACAGAATTAGAAAATAAGACTAGAAAAAAGAAAAATTTGTTTTTTTCGGAAAATTATTTAATTTTTTTTTTGATAAAAATACAACTAATTGAAAATTAATTTTTTGAAATTAAAAATTAATTTATTTGTTTGGAAATTCTTATATTTGATTAAAAATTAATTTTTTCAACGGAAAATTAAACTATTTTATTTTCGGTTGAAAGTTCATGTAATAATGTTTAAAATTCTTTTTTTTGTTTGGAAATTTATTTTTTTGGTAAAAATTAAATATTGTTGTTAAAAAATCATATTTTCTTGTTAAAATTCTTACTGTTCTTAGATCATTCATTTAGTTGTGTTCAAAATTTAATACTTTTGTTAAAAATTCGTCTTTTTTGCTAAAACATTAATGTTTAGGACAGAAAATTAATTTTTAAAATTTAAAATTGAACTATTTTTAAAAAATTTATTGACTTTAATTTAAAAATTTTGACTATTAAGTAGACAATATTAATGTTTTTAATCCAAAAATTAATTTTTTTATTGTTGACAATTTGTATTACAGAATTATAAAATAAGACTAGAAAAAAGAACAATTTGTTTTTTTTCGGGAAAATATTTAATTTTTTTTTGATAAAAATACAACTGATTGAAAATTAATTTTTTGAAATTAAAAATGAAATTATTTCATTGGAAATTCTTTTATTTGTTAAAAAATTAATTTTTTGAATTGCGAATTTAAGCATTTCGTTTTCGGTTGAAAATTTATGTATTTGTTTGAAAATTCTTCTTTTCCGTTTGGAAATGTATCTGTTTTGGTGAAAATAAAAATTTGTTTAAAAATAATACTTTCTTGTCAAAAGTTCAACTGTTTGGTAAATCATTTATCTTTTTGTGTTCAAAATTTAATACTTTTGTTGAAAATTCGTCTTTTTTGGTAAAACATTAATCTTCTTGTTGGAAAATCCATCTTTTTGATGAAAAATTTAATTATTTTGTCAGAAAATCTATTTTGAACTGAAATTAATAAAAATAAATAAAATATTTAAATTTTTACTTTGAAAATACAATTTTTAGCCAAGACCAAAACAGATTTTTTTCACAAAATTGGTGAATTTTCGACCAAAAAGATCAATTTCTTCACAAAAAAAGACAAATTTTCAAAAAATTACTAAAGTTCTCAACCAAAACGATGAATTTTTAAACTGAAAAAGATCATTTTTTTATTAAAAAATTAAAAAAATTAAATTTTTGAAAACAATATTTTCTAATAAAAAAAATTAATTTTTTGCAAAACAGTTAAATTTTCAACCAAAATGTTGAATTTTTAAACTTGGAATGATACCTTTCTAAGAAGAAATGGAATAGTTAAATTTTTATTTAAAAACAATGATTGTCAATTAAAAAATCGAATTTTCTACAAAATAATTGAATTTTCATAAAAGAAAATAGAATTTTTATTTAAAAACTCAATTTTCAACCAAACACTTCAATCTTTAACCATATAGTAAAGTTTTTAGTTATTGCAATTAATTTCTAAAATAAAAAGTAAAATATCCATTCAAAACAAATTTTCAACCTAAGACTTGAATCTTCAACTAAAACAAATTAATTTGCAAAAAAGAAAATTAAACATAAAATTTTTTTTTTAAATCAATTTTTAACCAAAAGCGAAACACATTTTTAACAAAATAGTTGAATTTTCAAAAAAAAAAAAAATTCTTAACCTTGAAAAAGACGAATTTTTTACAGATAACATACATAAATTTGCAACTAAAATGTTGCATTATGGAACTTAGGACAATCGTCTTTTAACAAAGAATGGAATAGTTGTTTTTCATTTTAAAAAAATAATTGTCAATACAAAAATAGAATTTTCTACAAAACAGTTTAATTTTTAACAACAAAACATGATTTCTAAAGTGAAAAGTTGATTATTAACAAAATAGTCCAATTTTAAGCAACAGTCAATTTTGCAGTTAAAAAAATTAATTTTTAACAAAAAAAGTTAAATTGTCAAAATCTGAGACTAACTTTTAACAAAAGACTTAAATTCTCAATTAAAATCGACTAATAAAAAAAAATAAGACATTGAAATTTTCATTTTGAAAAATCAATTTTCAACCATAGGGCAAACGAATATTTAACAAAATAGTTGAATTTTGAACCAAAAAGATTAATTTTCTACCAAAAAAAAAAAATAATTTACAACAGATTACATAAATTTTTAACGAAAACATTAAAATTTTTTATTTGAAGAGATCAACTTCTCCCCAAAAATGGAATAGTTAAACTTTCATAAAAAAGAACAGTTAGCAATAAAAAAATTGAATCTTATACAAAACTGTCGAATTATTAACAAATTAAATAGAATTTTTAATTAAAAAATGTTTATTTTTAACTAAACAGTTGAATTTTTAACCATATAATTAAATTTTTAGTTAAAGCAATTAATTTTTAAAATATAATTTAAGTTGGCAAAATTTAGGACGAATTTTCAACAAAAGTGTTGAATCATTAACAAAAATAGATAAATTTTCAACCAAACAGTGGTATTGTTAACCAAAAAATTTTATTTTCTTCTAAACCAGACAAATTTTTACGTAAATAATGAATTTTCTTTGAAAAGCCATACATTCTCGACAAAAAAATAAAAAAGTTCAATTTTTGTTTAAATAAAATCAATTTTTAACCAAAAGAGAAACGAATTTTCAACAAAATCATTTAATTTGCAACAAAAAAAAAACTAATTTTTGAGCAGAATCATGAATCTTCTACTAAAAAAAATATTTTTAAAAGATAGTCCAATTTGCAATTTCAATTTTCTAATAGATTGTTGAATATTTTAGCCAAAATACGAATTTTCTACAAAACAGTGTAATTACCAACAAGAAGACAGGATTTTCAATAAAAAAGTTCATTTTTAACCAAACAGTTGGATTTTTAACCATATAGTCATTTTTTGTAAAAAAAAATAATTTTTAGTATAAAAAAGTTAAATCTTAAAAATCTTAGACGATTTTTCAACAAAAGACTTAAATCCTTAACTAAAACAGAATAATTTTCAACCAAACAGATCTATTAAAAATCATAAATTTTCAACGAAAAAATTAAATAGTTAAATTTAACCATTGAAAAAAATCAATTTTTAACCAAAAACGAAACGAGCTTTCAACAAAATAGTTTAATTTTCAATTAAATAAACAAATTTTTAAACAAAATGATAAATATTCGATAAAAAAATATTTTCAAAAAGTTTCAAATTTCTAAATAAAGAAACAAATTTTCTGACCAAAACAACAAATGCCTTTACAAATTTTTTAAATTTTAAATCACATAAAAGTTTATAGTCAAAAAGGAACAAAATTTCAATAAAAGTGTTATATTTTCAAGACAAAAAGACAAATTTTTTAGAAGACAGTTGAATTTTCTACCCGAAGATATAATTTTTCAACCAAAAAGTTTATTTTCCATTATACAGTTGTATAATAATGTGCATGAATAATAATGTAAATGAAAAATTTAATTTTTAATTAAAAATTAAATAGATAAATATGCAGTTTAGAATTTGATTTTTAACCAAAAATAAATAAAAATCCAAACAAATAGATAAATTTTCCACACAAAAAATGGACTTTTAACAAATAAAATTTATCCTTCAAAAAGAAGTTTTAATTTTAACCAAGTAGTTGAATTTTAATACGAGAAGTATAATTTTCTACCAAAAAATACAAATTTTTAAAAAATTAATAAGTTTTTTAACATCTATTTGAATTTTCAAGCCTAAAAGACAAACTTTCTACTTTTTCACTTTAGAATTTGTTCAACTTTCAAGCCAAAAAATGAATTTTGTACAAAAAATGTAACAGTTGATATTTTATCAGAAACATATTTTTAATTTTAAACAAAAAACACTTTAATTCAAACAAAAAAACCAATTTGTTTCACCAAAAATATTTGGATTTTTAATTAAAGAGTGTCTTTTTTAACTAAGCTGTTGAATCTTTATCTATATAAATTACATTTTTAGTTAATAAAATTTATTTTAAACGAAAAAAAGCAAATTTTAAACAAAATTAAATCTTTAAACTATATAATGCAGTGTTAACAAATTGGTTTAACTTTAAACTAATTTGTTGACTTTTCAGATATAAAAGACGAAGTTCCAATGAAATATGTAATATTAAAATTTTTAAATACAATAGAATAATTTTCATCCAAAAATGGATTAGGTAATTTAAAAAAAAAAATTAATCTTTAACTGGAAAAACGAATTTTCAACAAAATAGTAAAAGTATTTATAGAGACATACAATTGGCAGTCGATTTCGTAAAAAAAACGATATCCATTTGT
The DNA here is from genome assembly GCA_032357855.1 of Amphibolips quercusostensackenii. NCBI lineage: Eukaryota > Metazoa > Arthropoda > Insecta > Hymenoptera > Cynipidae > Amphibolips > Amphibolips quercusostensackenii. The sequence goes on along the minus strand of JAUELO010000274.1, from coordinate 2,087,439 downwards.
TGATAGGTTGTGAATTTATTTATAAAATTGTTTACAAAACTAGCAATTATTATTGGTTGATACTGTATCATAAATAAAGAATGTTGCTTATTAATTTAAAATTAGTTTTATTCAAAAATCTAAGTCTACATATTACATATTCCAGACAAATTTTTCATACATTTTTTTAAAGAAGCGAAGTGTTTCGAGCGTGAAATAGCTAAATATGCATTCGTTTTTTAATTTTTTTATAAAATTAACAATCACTTTAAATGAAGTCTCTAAGTATTTTTGATTTTGAAGTAACACTTGCACTCATTAATTTGTTAACATAAAAATAAAATAATTTTTTTTAATGTTGTGACCTGCTTGATATTATTTTTAAGGAGTAGTCTTACAGATTCCATGATCTTATACATTTATGTAAAAAGTTGAAAAAAATGAGATCCTTTCTAAAAAATGTGAACTTTCTTGTCCAAAACACACAAAATGCCCAAATGTTAAATTAGGCTCGAAAATTGAATCAAAACCTTCAATGGGTACTTTTTAATGTCTACAAATGTAGATGCCAAATGCTTGCAACGTTTTGATACCCTGGGTTTTTGAAAGATAAAAAATTAATATAACAGAATTTAAAAATCGACCTTCACAAACCACTTTTAAATTTAGTAAGGTTCCATTCTAAAAAAAAAAACTTTTCAAATCTGATAAAAATTATAAGCTTTAGACTAATTTCTCCAGAAAACTTTTTTTGACCCACTGCTGTGGTAGTGCACTTGGTTGTTGAACTGCCCCTAATCAGACAAAATAAGTCATTTCTGTTTTGTACCAAAATTCAATCCACAAAATGTTTAGAGAAAAGTAAATGTCATTAAGAAGGAAGAATACAAAAAATGCATTATTACAAAAAAAAGTGAAAGTTTAGAAAGACACAAGGGATAACAGTTGCGAAACACAACTCAATTGCCATGTGAAAACGATGTGAAATGGGATTGATGTAATTTGGTTAGGCGCCCTTGAAACTCCCATTGAAAATTTGCCCTAAAACGCTGTCGTTTATGAGAGTGTCTGTGTGTAACTGGTGTTTCGTGATAAACGAGTCTACAGGGTTGATTCTAATGACTTATGAAGTCAAGCCAAATGACCGACCATGCACTCCTTCCCCGGCACTAACCATCCCCATGTAACCACCCCACAAGCAGTACTTGGAGTAACTCGGCAAATCCAATAATCTCACCCTAGCAGGAACAATCGTTCTTCCATTAGATTACTGCTCTAAGACAAGATGCGTGCGTGATTTGATGTTACGAATAAATGTTTTCAAACACTAGCCGTTTATCATTTATGTGGTCACAAGGGACCGATGTCAATCAATTCATAAATACTTTACGTACAAGTAGGAAGCGATTCTTAGAATCAGGAAAATGCATTTCAATCCTGTTGTGTTTTACACCTATGTGGTTTAATCTATTTTATCCTATAGACACTTTATTGTTTCGGCAAAAAGAAGGCTTTTTAGTTCCATATAAGTTACTGGATAATATGGGAGTGCTGGACTGTATATTATGACTGTTACTATGTTGATGCTATGTTGATGCTATGTTCATGATATCTACACATGTGTTCCTGATGATCAAATTGATATAGATTTAACAATCGCCACCTAAAATTTAATTTGCAGTTGAAGTTAAAAGACAAATTAATGTTTTAATCCTAACATCATCATTAAGGATAAAGATGTTATCACAAATTGGTTTCAGAAGCCCACGTAGTCAGGCAGATGTGTATTTTTTCTCATACTCTGATATTAAATATAAAGTTAGTGTCATCAATAACAAAACTAATAAGGCTGCTAATTTATCACATACAAGTTTCACAAATACTAATATACGGATAGTCAAAAATACTTTATAAATAAATGATTATCAAAATCCTATAGTCGATAGATATGTCAACAAAAGATTTGATCTTCTCAAATTCAATAATGTCAATCATCCGGTCCCTATTCCTTCAATTATTCATTTCGAAAAAAACGTTATTAATAACTTATAACTTTAAAGATGCTTCTACAAAGACCACATATTACATATTTAATTTACTGTTCAAGCTATGATAGCTGTTATATTTGTTATTCTGAAAGATATTTTCATGTTTGTATCAGGAAACATAAAAATGATTATAAACATAGTGATCATAGCACTGATATTGTTCAACACTCATATACATTTGATCACAACTTTGATTTAAAAAATACTCTTTAAAGTAATGTTTTACATAGATAAAAATCAAAAACATAAGAAAAGTGTGTGATAAAATAGTATAATTAACAACGTTTTAATATAGTATTCATGTATTCGGTACACACACTAAACATTAAAAGTGAAGTACTAAAAATTCTTAAAAAAATTTAATATTTGACAGTAAAAAAAATGTATTTCCACTTATAATGCTAAAATAGCAGCTACAATATATCACTCTGATAAATTCAAATGTCAAATAAAACACAGCATAATGATTGCAGCAATGTAATCCGATAATAACTGATCCAAATATGAATCCTTTACAGTCTACAGTTAGGGTACTGGTAAACTTCGTTAAAAAACTATTTTGGTGAAAACTAATTACTTCTAGAATAATGGGAAAAATTTCAAACTGGCACGTGAAAAGTCAGCATGACGATCGCGAACAATCATTCTGCAATAGAGTAGGATTGGAACTAATTCCGTTAACAGTTGCTTGCCCGGGGCTGAACTACACTCTCCATATATATAACCCATACATATACATGCTGAAATTCGAGCTAAAAAAAAGTTAATTAACATCACTGAAACAGCAATAAAATAACTCTGCAATTCTTTTTGTGAAAAAACGAATAAAGTTGGGGAGAGTGAGGCTAAACTGACACTTCCTTTTCAAAAAAAATATATATATAAACCATGTGAGCTTGGAATTTTTAATTTAAAAAAATCACGTTTTTCTGTTGTTTATCATCGGGTACAAGAGTCAAGGTGTATTCATTTTATGTGGAAAAAGGTGCTGAACGTGTTTTGGTAAATTTTGATTTTCCAGCGGTTTTCAATGTTTTTTGGATACCAAAATTCAAAATTGACCAATAACTTGTCATTATAGGATGAAAATGTAAAAAAAAATTGTTTGACAACGTATTAGGTATTGCTGTACCGAGTATTTAGTTAGGAACAAAACTAAAATTTTTAAAAATTTGTCCTTTTCTTTTTTTAAACTTTATATATAAGTGTCGACTTAGCCCCGGGTGAGTGTCAGCTTAGCCCCACGATTTTTCGTTGGACAGTTTATTCTTCACTTTTTTTCTAATAATTAATAAAGAAATGATTGTAGTGTAAAATCTTAAGTTAAATTTTGTAGCTAACTAAATCCGTGATCTAACCGTACTTAATACGTTCCCAAAAAACTTTTTTTTAAATTGAAAAACGCCTTTAAAAAAAGCAAAAATAAATTCAGTTGGATTTGTCAGTAAAATTTGACAACAATTTCTGAGGGTGAAAAGAGCTCACTGAGAAAATAATCAATTTTGTGTTAATGAATCTTAAAGTAATATATTTTTATTTGTTATAATGTATCTTTTTAAGAGGATACGATATGTACATTTTTTTGTGTGTAAAATTTCAAGTCATGTACCAGGTGACTGAAAGAATTAAAAATAAGAAATTGTCGAGAGGGACACGCCTTTAGTAATCCTCTAGAACACTCAGTTATTTGAAATTGTAATCTGGTGTTGTCTAAGTAATCCACTTGTAATCCAGAGTTATCAAATAATTATCTAGAGTAATCTACTTGTAATTTGAAGAAATTTACTTGTAATCTAAAGTAATCACCTTGTAATCTAGACAATTCGAAGTAATTCTAATAATCCAAATAATTCACTTGTAATACAGTTCAGCTGATTCAAAGTAATTCGGGTAAACCATTAAATTCACTTGTGATCCTGATTATTCAAACACAAATCTACTGTAAACAACTTGTAATCTAGATAGTTTGAAGTACTTCAGATAATCCAAATAATCCACTAGTAATCCAGTGCTGCTGATTTGGAGTAATTCGAGTAATCCAAGTAATTCACCTGTAATTCAGATTAGTCAAACTATGGTCCGTTGTAATCTAGTTGTAATCCAAAGTAATCAACGTGTAATCTAGATAGTTCAAAGTAATTCAGGTAATATAATTAATCCACTTGTAATCCAGTTCTAATATTCTAAGTCATTCGGGTAATCCAAATAATTTACTTGTAATGCAGAATAGTTAAACTTTAATCCGATTAATCTAATTGTAATCAAGGGTAATCCAGAGTAATCCACTCGTAATGAAGAGAAATCCACTCATTATCCAGACTCACTAACTTGTAATCTAGATAGTTTGAAGTACTTAAGATAATCTAAATAATCCACTTGTAATCTAGTGCTGATGATTTGGAGTAATTCGAGTAGTCCAAGTAATTCACTTGTAATTCAGATTGTTCAAACTATAATTTGCGATAATCTAATTTTAATCTAGAGAAATTAAATTGTGATTTATATAATTCAAAGTAATTTAGAGAATCCAATTAATCCACTTGTAATCCAGTTCTGATGTTTTAGAGTGATTCAAGTAATCCACGTAATTTTTATCGAAATTTATATTAGTAAAACTATAATCCGCTGTTGTCTGATTGTAATCCAGAGTAATCTACTTGTAATTTAGAGAAATTCACTTATAATCCAGAATAACCAGATTGTAATCTAGATAATTCGAAATAATTCAGATAATCACCTAGTCCAGTTCTGATGTTTCAAAGTTATTTAAGTAAAACAAGTAATTCACTTGTAATCCAGATAAGTCAAATTAGAATCCGCCGTCATCTCATTTAAATCCAGAGTAATCTACTTGTAATTTAGAGAAATTCAATTATAATTCAGAATAACCAACTTGTAATTAAGATAGTTCGAAGTAATTCAGATAATTAAATTAATCCACTTATACTCCAGCTCTAATCATTCAAAGTAATTCGGGTAATCCAAATAATTTACTTGTAATCTAGATTAGCTAAACTATAATCCGCTGTAATGTAATTGTAAGCCAGAGTAATTAACTAGTAATTCAGAGAAATCCACTTATAATCCAAAGAAATCAACTTGTAATCTAGATAGTTTAAAATAATTAAGATAATCCAATTAATCCACTTGTAATCCAGTTCTGATGTTTCGGAGTAATTTAAGTTATCCATCTAATTCGCTTGTAATTCAGATTATTCAAATTATAATTTGCTGTAATCTAATTGTAATCCAGAGTTAACAACTTTTGATCTAGATAATTGGAAGTAATTCAGATAATCTAATTAATCCACTTGTAATCCAACTCTAATGATTTGGCTTATTCGGGTAATCTAAATAATTTACTTTTAATACAGATAAGTCAAACTTGAACCTGCTGTAATATGATTTTAATCCAGAGTAATCTACTTGTAATTTATAAAAATTCACTTATAATCCAGACTAACCAACTTGTAATCAAGATAGTTCGAAGTAATTCAGATAATTAAATTATTCCACTTGTAATCCACTTCTAATGTTTCGGGGTAATTCGGGTAATCCAAATAATTTACTTATGATCCAGATTATTTAAACTATTATCCCTGTAATATAATTGTAATCCAGAGTAATATACTAATAATTCAGAGAAATTAACTCACAATCCAAAGTAATCCACTTGTGATCTAGATGATTGGAAGTAATTCATGTAATACAATCAATTCACTTGTAATCCACTTCTAATGTTTCCAGGTAATTCGTGTAATCCAAATAATACACTTGCAATCCAGATTAGTTAAACTATAATCCGTGTAATATAATTATAATCCAGAGTAATTTACTTATGATTCAGAGAAATTCACTCACATTCCAAAGTAATCCACTTGTGATCTAGATGATTGGAAGTAATTCATGTAATACAATCAATTCACTTGTAATTCAACTCTGATGATTCGTATCAATTCGGGTAATCCAAATAATTCACTTGTAATCCAGATTAGTTAAACTATTATTCGTGTAATATAATTGTAATCCAGAGTAATCTACTTATAATTCAGAAAAATTCACTCACAATCCAAAGTAATCAACTTGTAATCTAGATATTTCGAAGTAATTCAGATAATTCAATTAATCCACTTGTAATCTACTTCTAATGTGTTGGGGTAATTCTGGTAATCCAGATAATTTACTTGTAAGCTAGATTAGTTAAACTATAATCCGTGATTTCTAATTGTAATCCAGAGTAATTTACTTGTAACTCAGAGAAATTCACTTATAATCCAAAGTAATCAACGTATAATCTAGATATTTCTAAGTAATTCATATAATACAATTAATGCACTTGTAATTCATTTCTTATTATTCAGTGTAATTCAGATTATCCGAGTAATTTACTTTTAATACAGATTAGCCAAACTATAATCCGCTGTTATCTGAATGTAATCCAGAGTAATTTATTTGCCATTCGGAGAAATCTACTTATAATCCAGAGCAAACAACTTGTAATCTATATAGTTCGAAGTAATTCAGATAATCCAATTAATCCATTAGTAATCCAGTTCTGATGATTCGGAGTAATTCAAGTAGTTCAAGTAATTTACTTTTAATTCAGATTATTAAACCTGTAATTCAATGTAATCTAATTGTAATCCAGAGTAATCAACTTGTGATTTAGATAGTTCGAAGAAATTTAGATAATCCAATTAATCTACTTGTAATCCAGTTATGATTATTCGAAGTAATGCGTATAAACCAAAAAATTTACTTGTAATCCAGATTACTTAAACTATAATCTGCTGTAATCTACTTGTAATCCCGACTTATCTACTTGCGATTCAGAGAAATTCACTTATAATCCAAAGTAATCAACTTATAATCTAGATATTTCGAAGTAATTTATATAATACGATTAATCCACTTGTAATTTATTTCTGAATATTTAGAGTAATTCAGATAATCCAAGTAATTTACTTTCAATTCAGATTAGTCAAACTATGATCCGCTGCAATCTGATCGTAATCTAGAGTAATCTTTTTGTTATGCAGAGAAATCCACTAATAATCCAGAGTAAACAACTTGTAATTCAGATAGTTAGAAGTAATTCAGATAATCCAATTAATCCACTTGTAATCCACTTCTGACGTTTCGGAGTAATTCTAGTAATCCAAGTAATTCACTTGTAATCTAGATTAGTCAAATTATAATTCGCTGTGATCTGATTGCAATCCAGAGTAATCTACTTGCAACTTACAGAAATCTACTTGTAATCCGGAAAAGTCATATTATATTCCATAGTAATCCACTGTGATCTAGAGTAATCGAACTGTAATTTGGAGTATCCTACTTGTAATTCAGAGAAATCCGCCTATAATCAAGAGTAATCATCTTGTAATCTAGATAGTTTGAAGTAATTTAGATAATGCAATTAATCCACTTTTACTCGAGCTCTGACGATTAACAGTAATCCGGTTAATTTAATTAATTCACTGGTAGTTCACATTTGTCAAACTATAATCCACAGTAATCCACTTGTAATCCACATAATTCGAAGTAATTTAAGTAATCCAAGTAATTGCATTGTAATTTAGAGTAATCAAAAGTAATTCAACTACTTCAGAGTAATCCACTTGTAAGTCGGAGTATTTCACTAGCAATTCGAAGTAATCTACTTGCAATTTATTTAGAATCTAGTCATCTACTCGTAATCCAGAAAAGCAGACTGGCGATCCCGATAATTAAGAGTTAATCAGATAATCTGCTTAATCTACTTCTTATCCAGTTTTGATCTGCAATAATGTACTTATAAATTGCCGTAAAGCAATTATAACCAAATAATTTGGAGTAATTTAGGTGATCCAAGTAATTTACTTGTAATCTATATTAATTTACCCGTAATCCAGTTTAATCCACTTGTAATCTGTTTATTATGTTTCGTAGTAATTAGAATAATTCAAGCAATCCACATATAATTCGGAGTAAACCATTTGTAATCCAGCTTGTTGAAAGTAATTTACATAATCCAAGTAATTACTTTGTAATCTAGATTAATCCAATTGCGATTCGGAGTAATTCAGGTAATACAATAATCCAATTGTCATTTCGTTCTTATTAGGAGTGATTCCAGTAATTCAGAATAATCCATTTGTTAGTCAAAGTAATCCACTAGTAATTTAAAGTAATCTGCTTTCAATTTAGTTCTTACCTGATAATCCACTTATAATCCAGAGTAATGCACTCACAATCTAGATAATTTTAAGTTATTCGGATAAGGCAAATAATTCGTAGTAATAATTCAGGTGATCTAAAGTAATTAGTTTAATCCAAGTAATTGCCTTGAAATCTAGAGTACTCTAGGTATTTGGAAGTAATTTTTTTTTTTTTCGAACATCAATTGTAATAAATGAATATTTAATTCATCAATTTTTAGATTGAAACTGATTTAGGTTAAAAAATAATTATTGTAACCAAAATTTGTAGTGAAAAATTGTGCTTTTCAGTTAAAAATCTATGTATTTTATTGAATTTTCGCATTTTTTTCTTTCTGATAAAAAAATAAAAATTCTTGTTTGAAAACTCAACTATTTTGTTTAAAAGTCATGTATTTTGTTTGGAATTCGTCATTTTTTGGTAGTAAATTCACCTTTCTGTTTAAAAATACTTTTTTTTAAATCAAAAATCAAACTATTTAGGTGAATAAGCAAACTATTTAGGTGAAAAATTTAACTACTTATTTGAAGAATTGAACTGTTTTATTAAAAACTCGTTTTTTTTAGTGTGAGAAATAATTTTTTTACTAAAAATTTAAATATTCACAATTTTTTATCGTAAATTCATTATTTTTAGTTAAAAATTAAATTATTTGGTTAAATTTTATCTATTTTGGTGCAAGTTTAACAATTTTGTTGAAAAGTTAGTTTTTGGTTTAAGATTCATCATTTTAGTTCAAAATTAATTCCATTGTTTGAAAATTCCACTACTTTGTTAAATCATTGTCGTTTTTTAATTCAAAATTTTTTCAGTAACTGACATATTAACTATTAGAGTTAAAAATATATAAATTTAATTATAAATTAAACTTTTTAGTCAAAAATTAACTAGTTTGTTGAATATTATTTTCTTTAGGTTCAGAATTAATTTTTTTACTCAAAATTCAACTATTCCATTTTTGGTGGAAAATTGATCTTTTTTAATTAAGAATTCAACTATTTTATTTTTGTTAAAACATCCGTCTTTCTTAGTTTAAAATTTACGCATTTTGTTGAAATTTCTTTTTTTGTAGAAAATTAAGAGTTTTGCTTAAAAAATCATCTTTTTGGTTTATAACTTAACTATTTTTTCGCAAATTCAACTATTTAGGTAAAAATGCATGTATTTTGTTAATAATTCGTCTTTCTTGTTATACAGTTAATATTCTTGCTTAGAAAATTATTTTTGTTACTGTTAAAAATTCACCTTTTTAGTTAAAATTTTATCTGCTTCACTACTTTTATGCATAAAATTAAAAATGTTGTTAAGTGGGACAATTATATTTTAACATTCAAGGTTTTAATTTACCAATTTGAAATTTTAACATTTCAAGGCATTCTACTTAAAAAAAATTAAATTTTTAATTATTTAGTTTTCAATATTCAATTTATATTAATATTGATAAATATTGAAATATAGTTATTTCTATTCAACTAAAAAAATTTTAATTAAATGGAGTAATAGTTGAATATTTAAGATTTATAAAATAAAATAAGGTTTTTATGTTCAATATTATAAGTCTATTAGTTTGAAATGATTTCAAAATTAAATGAATCGTCCTGTAAAATCAAATAATGTGCAAATTTCAATACGCAAATTTTTAAAGCACAAAACAAAACATAACATAATATGAAATTGTTTCAAATTGTGAATTTTTTTCAATTTTATTAATTTCATTCAAAATAACCGATTTCGCGTAAAAAATGTTGACGTTATTTAATATTGCTTAAGAATTCTAAATCTTTTTTAAAATCTACACCGAATTCAGATGAAAAACGAACATCAAACATACATATAAGATTGTTAAAAACATTTTTATCTTTGAAATCCAATGATTTTTTTTAAAAAAAGACTATTTCTGTCATGAATTGTCAGCAAACCCAAAAATGGTGAATTTTAATATTCTGATTAATAATCTTAAAAATACTGATAATCTGAAAATTCTTATGATTTTTTGATTTAAAAATTCTAATTGTCGACATAAAACACTAACATAAAAAATAGTTCTGAATTGTGAACCTTTTTCAAAATTTTATTTTTTTTGTTATAAACAACCAATTTCTAAAAAAAAACACCAGCTTAACAAACAATTGTACAAAAAATTTGAATATTTTTAAAGTGTAATAATTTTCCACTACAAATACCGATTTCCCATGTAAAACTTTAACATGACTTGATATTGTTAAAAATTATGAATTTCCTTTAATATCTAATGAGTTTAGTTGAAAATACTAATTTCGGGTGAAACTCACTCACCAACATGGCCTAAAGTAGTTGAGAAATTGTAAATACTGTCTGAAATCTAATAATGTTTTATTAAAAGTATCAATAGCTTTCGACCAAAAACACTGAGAAAATTTGAAAATGTTTAAGTTTTTCACATTTGATTATTTAAACTAGGAATCTATAGATTTAAATCTAATGACTTTTGTTTAAAAATAATCATTTGGTGTACATATATCATATCTGTTAACTTAACGCAATTTTTTCCAGCTCATTACAGATTCGGATTTATTGATCCTTTAATATAGTGAATACGATTCATTTGATCTTATAAAGTAAAAATAAAAAAAATATGGATACTCAAATTTTGCCTTTTGCGGAGAATCCTCCTACATTTCCTCATTTGAAAATCTCATACACGAACACGTCTTTCCTGAATTGTCACGATGATAAAGCAAAGTAAGGAGACGACAGCAGCACTTTTCCTCTTTTCAAATAGAAAAATTCCCTCACTCGTTTGCACATGAAGTAGCAAGGGAAGTGAAGACGTCAAAATGTGAGTGGCTGCAAAAGAAGATGTAGGCTACAGGTCCATACATTTCTATATAGGGATCAACATATATTTAAATGCCTTTAGTTGCTGAAAAGCGTTTGTGGGAGTATTTGCAAATATGCTTATGCACGTCACATTATATACATATGTACTACATTTTACATGCTCTTAAAT
>JAUELO010000274.1:2036805-2053157 GCA_032357855.1 Amphibolips quercusostensackenii | reverse complement strand
CATCACACAAAGCTTAAATCCCATAGGGTGATGCTACTAATAAGGACACCTCCCCCCCTCTTTATTCGTGACATTCGTGACATCAGCTTTAATATCTTTCATCATTTAAAGAAATTAAGTATTATTTCATTCTCTAGATTTGTTGCGTAACCATCTTTCAACTTATAAATAATAATTACTCTCGGTGGAATCTTCATATTCAAAATATTTAAAAATTAAGTGTACCTATTCATTCAATCTATGAATAATGTGTTTATTTAAAATATTTATTACCGGACCCCCAATCACATCCATTTTATTCCTTAATTGCCGTTCATTGCGCTTATATCCATCATTCAAAAAAAAATTATTAATAATAATAAAAATGAAAAAATGCAAGACCTGAACACTCCAAAGAATAGATTTCAATTTTTTTAGCATTCACAACACTTATTTTTTTCAACAGCTGATGCAATCACCCACAAAATTAAATTTGATTAACAAGCAGACATTAATTTTATTCATTACGCGATAAGCTTTTTTGGTTAAATTTCTCTCTACTGTTGAAACAACACGACTGTGGTTATGGACCAGCTAATGTACGTTTGCAACGAACAATAATGCTATTTCCTTCAAATATAGCAAATACGTTACTCATGTATGATGTGGGTTTCAATAATCCTTTGTACTTAATCATGCTGATCAATCCGCTGAACCTAATTAATCTCTACCACGATTTATTTATTAATAATCGGGTGCACAATTCTATCAACTATATCACATCTCCCATAGAAGAGCTCAAAATTTAATATTATTCTGATCTCATTTTAACTTAACGTTTTCAAAATAATGTAACAACCGATTTACATATACCTTCTCCATCATATGGATATGCATAGTTTCATTTTCTGAATCTTTATCTTTTAAAATTAGTGGAAAAGCTTTCAAGGTCTGATGGCATAACAATCTTTGATAACCAAATTTAAGATAAATTTTCTAGATTCATCAGTATATTTATCAAAGTCCTCTTTGTTTCTTTTGGTTTTGAAATCAAAGCAAAATTTGTTAATAATCTCAAAAAGCTTTTTAGGAAAAACCAAATGATGTTTTGACTTCATCATTCTTTCTGTATCATAGCTAATCTTCGCTTGTTACTAACCGAACATTTCTCCTAATTTTTTTAGCACCCTCTACAGAATAGATTCTAATTTTTACATATTCACCAAAACACTAAATTTTTTCAACAGCTAACGCAATTATCCTAAAAATTAAATTTTATTTTCAAGCAGATATTAATTTCTCTGTACTGTTGAGATAACACGACTGTAGTTGTGGAACTGCTAATGTACGTTTGCAATGAACAATAATTCTGTTTCCTTCAAATATGGCATATATGTTACTTATGCATGATGTGGATTTCAATAATCCTTTGTACCTAATCATGTTTGTCAATCCGCTAAACCTAATTAATCTCTGCCGCGATGTACATATTAATAATCGGGTGCTCAATTCTATCAACTAAATCACATCACCTATGGAAGAGCTACAAATTTAATTCTATTCTGATCCTAATGTAACTTAAAGTTTTGAAAAGAATGTAGCAACCGATTTGCATATACCTTCTCTATTCTATGGATAATGAATATGCATGGTTTCTTTTTCTCAATCTTTATCTTTAAAATAAGTGGGTCGAAAAATCTTCCCTTCTTCAACAATCTGAGAGCAGATCTTGTTCGTGGTAATTTTTGGAAAAGCTTTTAAGGTCTGATGGCAAATCAGATGACAAGTTACGTTTAACTGGATTCTATTGGACGTTGATAGTATCGGAAACTCGAGGAGTTACGATTAGATATTTTATCTTATACTTACGTTAAGTTATTTTGGAAGTGCAGTTGAGTCTAATAGCTTCTTTTCTGAATATTGAATGTCAGTATTTTCGGTTTTTCCTTTCTGAAAGTTGCAGAAGATTTGACTGACAAATCAACTTATCTTAAACGGTTAAGTAATACAAGAACCTGAATCCGTATCCCGAACTATTTTATTATTCTTCATGCAATAAGTGTAATTGTTTTCAATTGTATATTTTGCGTTACAATTGGTACTGTTTATCCTGTTTTGTTAGATTTAACAATGATAATTTTTTTTTGCTTTGTTTCTACTCGAATGCTATCACTTTTTATACTCTGCTATCATTCTTAATTGTTTTAAAATTGTTACACATCTGTCTAACATACATTTTTATCAAACACATATATCATTTTTTTAAAGAAATAGCATCATCATTTTCTTTTTATTTAAGAACATGGAAAGTATTATCGATTTGCTTTTAAGTTTACATAAATTTCATTAGGCTCTTGCGAATATTTCAAACGAGTTTTGAAGATTGAAAATATGTGGAAAAAGAATCTAGAAAATTGAAAAAAATTGAAATATTTGCTATTATGCTGTTATGCTAACATGCTCATAATTTCGGAAACGCTTTCAAGCTTTAAAATATTTTTATTCTCTTAAGAACTTCTCAAATTGCTAAATATCATTTAAACTGTGTCGAAATTTGTCCTAAATTTTTAAAAAGTTTTCAAAATAAAAAGGTTGCTGTATAACCTCCGAATTTTTGTAAAATATTTTGAATTGTTCAAATTTTTGATGAATTAATTTTCCAAAAAAGAAAAAATAATTTCAAATTCTCCCCAAAATCTTAACAAAATTCTTTTATTCTCTCGAAATCTTTTGATATTCTAAAATAACTTTCAAACTTTTTTCTAAATGTTCAAAATTCTACATCCTGCTTCACACTTTTAAAATCTTTTCAATGCTTCTTAATATTTTTCAAAATGACCCAAAATTTTGTAGTTTTGCAAGCTTTACAAATTTTCTGAAAATCTATATAATAATTATTATCTATTATCTCTGATCTTTTATTTATTATTTATAAGTTATCCATTTTTATTTTTCTTTATATAGGAATCTTTATAAAACTTTTTTATCATCATCAAACTTATCAAAGTCCTTAAAAACATTAAAAATTTTATTTCCAAATGTTCCAAAGTCTACATTCTGTTTTAAATTTTCTGTAATTCTTTGTGATTACCTTTTTCTAAAATCTTTTTGAAACATTTAAATGTCTTTTGAACTAGCACCAAATTTTGTAGTCTAGCGAAAAGAAAAAATTGTGATCAGAATTATCTAGATTTATTTTTTAACATTTTTGGAAAACTTTTAAAATGCTTTGTAATCTGTTTCAATTTTCTATCTAAATCATTTTTTTAAATTGAGAGATAATTTAAAATTTATATAGGAATTACGTCAATTTTGTTATTTTCTTTCAACAATTTAAAATTCTTAAAAAGCTTCTGAATTAAAAAAAAATCTTTTTCAATTTTCTTTAAAAAATGAGTTTTGACGATAAAAAATCATTGACTGCATCCACGTCTAATCAGGCAGGTTTTACATTTCAAATCACAGGATCTTTCAGGGACAAAATATATAAGTTCTTTCTAAAAATCTTTTTTTATTTTTTTCTTTTAAAATTTTTGAAAAAATAAAAAATAGATTTTTTAGAAAACATTATCTTTCTTATTTTTTGCAATATTTCAAAAAAGTTTTCGCTCATATTAGGCAGACATTGTAACAGTTTTATGCAGGCTAAGCCATTTTTGAGGCCGGGGAAATTTTTTTTCTTAATTGAATATTTAATAGTTTGTTTTAAACGAAGCCAGGTATTGCAAGAAAAGAGGTTTTTAAAAAATAAAAAATTTTTTTTCAAGGAAAAAAATTCTTTTGTCGACAAAAATGGTTTAGCCAACATAAAAAATTTAGAATGCCTTTTTCATGAAAGGACAAATTTAGCATAAAATTGGCAAACAATATAAGTGTGAGTTTTTTGCGAGAACAGACTGTTTTTGTAACCGGACATTTTCGTAATCTTTAACTATTTGAAAATCTTGTACCAGATTTTCAAGGCAAATTGTGAAAACCGCCAGTATCCAAAAAAAAATTTGGAACATTTGAATCAGGTTAAAAACTATGAGATTTAAAATAAAAATTTTAGTGGATGTCAAAATTTAAATACTCGTAACTTTGTCGATTTTTTTATATCGGTAAAATATGTTTCACCCAAGTACCTCTAAAAAGCAACATATTCTACGTTTTTTTTAATGTTTAAAAATCTCCATTTTGTTCTAGAATGTTTGAAATTTTTTATTAATTTTTGACATTTTTTCAAAACTAGTTAATATCTTTTTAAATAATTTAAATTTTTTGAAGTGTTGTAAGATGAAAAAAATTTGCCACTTAAAGAATTTAAAAAAAAATTAGAAGTTTTTTTAAAATTTTGGAAGATTTCAAGAACATGAATTTTTTTCTAGATCTTTCCGAAAATTTAGAATAATTTTATTTCAAATTATTAATTTTAAGTTTTTAAGGTTTTAAAATATGTCAGAAAAAATCTAAAAAATTTACTAGCATTTTTTAAATTTTGCATGATTAAAAAATTTTTTACAAATTTAAATAATTTAGAATTGTATCTCGATCTTTTAAAAGTTTTAAAATTATTCCTTAATAATTTTACACCTAAAAAGATTTACAATAAATTCAAATAAAATGTCAATTTTGGAAGATCAGATTTCAAAAAAATGTAGAAGTTCTTCAGGATTTTGAAAAGTTCCAAAAGAATACACAATTATTTTAAGGATTCGTGGAAAATTTGCAAATGGTTTCTCATTTTCAAAAAGTAATTCAGGATTAAAAAGTCAAACTGATTTTAAAATATCTTAAATAATTTCGAAAAATTTCGAAAAAAAATCTGAAAGGTTTTGAGGCAAGTTTTTTTAGTATTGTAGGATTAGAAAATTTTAGGAAAAAAATCAAATCAGCTAAAAGAGATTTATTTAAACGTTTAAGAAGTTCTGAAATTAAATAGGAATATACTAAATATTTATATCTAGCTCAAATATTGTAAATATTCATAATCTAAAACTAAATGTAAATAAATACAACAATTTTTAATTACGTATGTTTTTTTAACAGATTTAATTGTCATTTCATAAAGTGCTATTGAAAAGATTAATTTCTCAATAAATTTAAATTTGAGAATTCAGCTCTTTTCCTTAACATTTTTTAAACAAATATGGTTGAAAGTTAAGCTGCATTATGAAAAATTTATTTTTTAATGATGATTTATAATTGTATTTGAAAATTCAACTGTTATTCAGAAAGTAAACTTTTTGTCTAAATTCTTTTTTTTTTTTGGTTAAAACTCTGACTGTTTTGTGAAAAATTTAATTTTCGTTTTAAAAATTTAAAAATTTGGTCAAAAGTTAATTCAAAATTAAAATTAAATTTCTTAGGTCAAAAATTCATATTTTTTTATTAAAAATTCGACTGCTTTGTGGAAAAGTTGTCCTCTTACCTTGAAAATTTAACATGTTAATAGGTAATTCAACTATTTAGCAGAAAATTTAAACGGTTTTCTAAAACATTCGCTTTTCAAAATTAAAAATTATTGTTTTTTAATAAAAACTTAAGTATATAATTTTTAATTTAAGTATGATTTTTCTTCAGAATAAAAATTTAACTATTTTGTTGAAAATTCTGTTCTTTTTAGTAAACAATTTTTTTTTGGGTTGAAAATTCAATTGTTTTTCTGAAAACTCTTATTTTTTTAGTAAGTTATATTTTATTTGAAATTTGAATCTTTCTTGTTGAAATATGAACTATTATATTTTTTATTCAAAATTTATCTTTTTGATTTACAATTGAACAACTGGTTCAAAAATTGAACTAATTCCTTGAAAATTAAATTTTTTTTTGTGAAAATTTCATAATTTTAGTAGAAAATTTGGTTGATAATTTAACGTCTTTGCTGACGTTTCCCTTTTTCAAGGTAAAAATTAATTTTTTCAATTAAAATTGAACTTTTTTACGGAAAATTAAATTTGTTGTTGAAATTTTATATTTTTAGGTGAAAAGTGCGACTATTTTGTATAGGAAATTCATCTTTTTATCTTAAAAATTAAACAGTTTGGTAGAAAATTCAATCATGTGGTAGAAAATTCAACTGTTTTCAGGAAAATTCGTTTTTTTAAAATTATTTTTAGTTGAAATGAATATTATCGAGTAGAAACTTAAATCAATTTTTAACCAAAAATGCATTTTTGGTTCAAAATTTATCTTTTTGTTGAAAAATTCAACTCTTTGTTTAAAAATTTATGTAGTTTGTTGAATATTGGTCTTTATTGGTAGAAAAAAAATTTTTTTGGTAAACAATTTAACTTTCTGGTTAAAAAGTAATGTATTTTGTTAAAAATTTTTTGTTGGGATGCAAATAATTTGAAAAATTTTTAATATAACTATTTTAATTGAAATTGAAATTTTTAGTTGAAACTTCGTATTTTCGGGTTAAATATTCAACTGTTTTTTTTACAGAAAATTCGTATTTTTGTCTTAAAAATTCAATACCTTAGTATAATGTATAATTATTTTGTAGAATTTCGTTTTTCTATATTGAAAATTGATCTTTCAAATTAAAATTTAACTATTCCTTTTTTACCTTAAAACTTTAACTATTTCGTTAAAAACTTATGCACTTTGTAAAAAAGTAGTATTTTTTGTTGGAAAATGAACCTTTAGGTTGGAAATTCAATTATTTGGTTTAAAATCCATCCTTTATGTTAAAAAAGTCATATTCTTGGTTAAAAATGGAACTGTTTAATTAAATTTTTTTAAGAATATGTCTTTTTTAGTAGAAAATTAATCTTCTTGGTTGGAAATTTATCATTTTTATTTAAATATAATAATTTGATTGAAATTTCAACTATTTTCTAAAATTTTCTTTTTTTTTAGTTTTGCAAATTCCACTATTTGGCTCTGAATTTATGTATTTTGTTGAAAATTCGTTTTTTTTGTAGAAAATTATTCTTCTTGTTTAAAAATTAAACTTATTCGTTAAAAATTAATGCTTTTGTTAAAAAAATTTTTTTGTTAGAAAATTACATTTTTTATTATTAATGCAACTTGTTGGTTAAAATAATCTGTTTTAGTTAAGGAATCAACTATTCTGCTAAAAATTCATCTTTTTTGGTTATATTATATTGTGTTTAATTTAAAATTAACTTTTTTTTAATATCAACTATTATATTTTTTATTGAAAATTCATCCTTTGCGGTTTTTAGATTTATTATTGCGTTAGATAAAGGGGGGGGGGTCAAAACTTACCTACCTCAACAAAGAGGGGGTACGTAGCTTAAAATTTAAAAAAAAAACTAAAAATAAGGTCTGATACCTAAGAGGCTCAAATTTGGTCAATAAAAATAAGATGTCTTGAATATTTTATGTACATGATACACAAATTTGAAAATTTAAAATTTTGTGTTATTAATTTTGGGGAGGGGGCACCCTTATCGCCCCCTCTTCTGGATCCACTCTTTATTAAAAATATTTTAAACTATATTTTCTAATTGTGTAATTAACATTTCTTTTTACAATTAGCCACAAAATGCAAGTTAATAATTACTTTTCAAATATCAGCTTCTTATTGTGTACTTGCACCCACTGTGCAGTGCGGAACCGGGACCCATAGACCCACCAAGAAAATAATAAAAGTGAAATCAGCCAGAAGCGGCGGAGCCTTTTTTTCTAGGTGGGGGCAGGGGCGTAGAATTGTAATAATTAATGGCACACTGTGTACATAGTATATAAATATTAAACTGTGCAAAAATTTTATAAAAATAATAAATATGTAAATAAACAATAAATAGTAAATAGTGAATAATAATGAATATTAAATACAGGTACAAAATTCATATTGCCAAAGATTTCACAATGATTTTTATGATTTGCCAAAGATTTCACAAATTTTTTAAATATCACAAAATATTTAAAATAATTTTTAATATTTCGCAAAGATTTTCAAATTTTTCAGAAAGATTTTACAAAGATTTAATACATTTTCCAAAATTTTAACAATTTCACAAATATTTCGCAGATTTGGGATAGATTTAAAATATTTCACAAATACTTCAATTATTTCACAAAGATTTTAGATAGATTTCAAAGTTTGCGGAAAGATTTCAATAATTTTTTAAAAATTTTACAAGGATTTCAATAATTTCACAAAAATTATCAGATACTTCAAATTTTTTTCAATATTTTGCAAATTTTTCAAAAGATTTTAGAAAAACTGTACAAATATTGTAATAATTACCTAAAAATTTCACAAAGATTTCAAATATTTCGCAAAGATTTCAGATAGATTTCAATGATTTCTTAAAGATTTCGTAAAGATTGCAAATAAATTAATGAGATTTCAGAAAGACTTTAATGATTTCAATGATTTCACAAAAATTTCAATAATTTCACAAATATCACCAAATATTTTTTAAATATTTTCTTAATTTCGTAAAAATTTTACAAATATTTGAATAATTTCCTGAAGATTTCAAATATTTCATTAAGACTTCAATGATTTTAATCATTTCAAAAACATTACCAAATATTTCAAATATTTTTGAAAGATTTCCAAAAATATCCGAAATAGATTTTACACCGATTTCAATGATTTCCAAGGATTTTAATAATTTTACAAACATTATCAGATATTTCGAATTTTTTAAAAATATTTTGCAAATATTTTCAAAAAATTTTAGAAAAACTGTACAAGTATTTTAATGATTTCCTAAAGATTTCACAAAGATTTCAAATATTTCGCAAAGATTTCAGATAGATTTCAATGATTTCTTGAAGATTTCGTAAAGATTTCAAATGAATTAATGAGATTTTAGAAAGTCTTCAATAATATCAATAATTTAACGAATATTACCAAATATTTAAAAAATATATTTCAAGATATAAAAAAAAATTCACAAAGATTTTAACGATTTTCTAAAGATTTCAAAGATTTCACAAAGATTTCAATAATTTACCAAATATTACTAAATATTAAAAAAATTTATTTCAAAATATAAAAAAATTCACAAAGATTTCAATAGTTTTGTAAAGATTTCAAAGATTTCAATAATTTAACAAATATCATCAAATATTTCTAAAATATTTTTTAAAATTCGTGAAGATTTTACAAATATTCAAGTGATTTTCTAAAGATTTTAAATAATTCATTAAGACTTCAATGATTTCAATGATTTTCCAAGGATTTCAAAGATTTCAATTATTTGACCAATATTACTCAATATATCCAGAATAGTTCAAATATTTTGAAAAGATTCCGCAAAGATTTCACAAATATTTCAATGATTCTTCAAAGATTTCACAAACATTTTAAATTTTCTGTAAAGACTTTGTATATATATATATATATATTTCAAATATTGTAAAAGATTTCGATGATTTCCTAAAGATTTTCATAATTTCTATAATATTTCAAATATTTTAAGAATATTTCAGATAGATTTCAAAATGATTTCAATGATTTTCAAAGGATTTTAATTATTTCACAAATATAATCAAATATTTCGCAAAGATTTCACAAAAATTTCACAAAGATTTTACAAATATTTCAATGATATTTTATAAATACTTTATGAAAAATGCATTGGAAAAAGTGCCAGTGAAGTGAAGGACACCTCAATTAAAAGACTTTATAAACTAATGGGCCCGGGTGGAGAGCTTTACATAGTGACTTTCTGAAACTCTTTACCTGGGATGATTGTTAGAGAGATTGATCGGCGGCCTAAGTCGGATCAGTGTTGTTTGATCAGTGTATCCTGAACAGTGAAACGAGGCTAGAACCGCTTGAGTCACGCTTACCGGAAAGAGATTCGGCTGAATGGTATAATAATAATAATAATTATTATTATAAAAAGTCTGTTTTGTGAGTGTTTGGCGCTAATTACGATTTTTTTTCTAATTTTTAAATAAAAATTATGTCCAATACATAAAGTATTACTTTTTATAGATAATAAGAATTTTAAGTAAATTGCTTTAACAATTTATCTTTTTTTTACAATTTTCTTTAAGAACAGAATCAGAATTTTGCGATTTTTCTAAATTTCTTATTTATTTTAAATTTTTCAGTTAGAGCAGACAATAATCAATAAACTTTAACGGAGATAATTGTTTTAACTATTAATTATTATTTATAAAAATATTCTCTTCAAATTATGCTATAAAGTTTCAGCTTTTTATAAAATTTTTCACTGTTTAGCCACTTGTTACTTAGTGTGAGGTAATAATAATCTTAGGTTAACAAAAATAATTGTTTACACAATTTATTATTTTTAGTAATATTCTATTTTTTATCGAAAATTAAACTAATGTTTGAAAATTCATTTCTAATTGGTTGAAAACATTTTTCAAATTAAAAATTAATCTAATTTATTTTTGGTTGAAAATTGATGTATTTTCATAAAATATTTATGCATTTTGTTGAATTTTTTTTTTATTTTAGAATTTATCTATCTTGTTACAAATTAATTCCTTTTTCCTTAAAGTTAGATATTTTCAACTAAAACTATAAATTTTTAATTTTTTGATGAAAATTTATCTTTTTTTGTTAAAAATTTATTTACATATGTACTTCGTTGATAATTTGTTTTATTTTCTGTTGAAATTTAGTATTTTCAACTAGAAATATAACTATTTATAAGGTATTACTCTCTATTTATAATTAGATGTTTATATTAAATGTTTAAGTAATTTATTATTGTTATCAGCAATTTTCTCGTAGAATAATGCTATAAAGCTGCATTTTTTTAAATTTTCTATCTTTTATCTACTTTTAAATTAGAGTAAGGTAATAATTAATTAAAGTTTACAGAAATATTTGTTTAAACAATTTATTACTAATTTTAATAATATATTTTTTTGAAATGAAGTATTTTAAAAAAATTCGTTTTTAATTGGATGAAAATTAATTTTTTAACAAAAAATTAATTATTTCATTTTTGGTTAAAAATATATCTTTTTTCGTTGAAAAATCTTGCATTTTTTAATTATTTTCTTTCATCAAAAATTTAAGTGTTTTGTTAAAAATTCGTTTTTTTGTTAAAAATTAATTTTTACAACCTCGATTTTGTAGTTGTTAAAATTTGTTGTTTTTAGCTAAAAATATAACTTTTTTATTTTTGTTTGAAAATGTATCTTTTTTAGTTCAAAACTTTTTTTTTTAATTCGTTTCTTATTGTAGAAAATTATTCTTTATGGTTAAAAATAATATTTTTTGGTCATAAATTCAACTATTCAGTTGAAAATTAATTTTTTCTGTGGAAATTTTGTCATTATAGTCAAAAATTCGTCATTTTTGATAGTATATTAATCTTCTTGGTGAAACATTCATTTTTTTGGTTGAAAAAAATTATTCTCATATAATATATTATAATATAATAATAATTCGTATATTAAGAAACATGACATAAACTTTTGAATGGGCGAACAAATTTTTTAACAAATGGACATTTTCACAATTTTATAATGAATTTAATTAATTTTTTTATAAATAAACTCGAAATGTCTTGTCAAAGATTTGTTTCTGTTATTTTTCATAGTGCCTAAACACTAAACTTTTTGTTTTGTAAAAAATGTTTATTAACAAATGCATATTTTTACCATTTCTTCATGAAATTGTTAAATTTTTTTTGGTAAATTAACTAGAAATAACTTGCTAAAAACTCATTGCTTTCATATTGTTTAACTTCCAAAAAGTATGTTATCATATGAACAATTTTCAAATATTCAAAATCAAAAACTGATCTTTTCTGCTTGTAAACTCATTTATTTTGTGGAAAATTCATCTTTTTTGATAGAAAATTAATCTTCTCAGTCAGAAATTCATCCTTTTTTGTCAAAAATACAATTGCTTCGTTATCAATTAATCTGTTTTGTCTGCGGATTTAACTATCTTATTGAAAATTCGTCTTTTTTGGTTGAATTAACCTGTTTTTATTTGAAATGAAAATTCTTATTTGTTGGAATATTAACCACTACAGGTTTAGTTAAAAATCGATTTTTTTTTGTGAAATCAACTATTTGTTTTAAAGCTGAACTACTTTGTAGAAAATTATTTTTTTTGGCTAAAGATTCATAATTTCAGTTGAAAAATTTAACATTTTTGTAGAAAATTCATCTTTTTGAATTTAAAATAAAAATGTTTTGTAAAAAGTAAATTATTTAGTTGAAAATGAACTTTTTGGTTGAAAATTAATATTTTTCGTAAAAAATTCAACTAATATGGTAGAAAATTAAACTTTTTCGTCAAATTTTAACTACACATATCAATGAATCAAGCTAATCATTTTGGGACTTGACTATTTTGTTAAAAATTTTTTATTTATATTTTGAGTATTCAACGATTTGTTCAAAATTTAATGTATTTTGTTTAAAATTCATCTATTAAAGTAGAAAATTATTTTTTTAAGTTGAAAATTTATTTTGGTTCAGGATTCAACTATATTGTTAGAAATACTTCTCTACCAGTATAAAAGTCAACTGTTTTCTAAAACATTGGTACTTGTTAGCTTATTTTAGAGACTCAACTATTTTCATGCGAACTCGGCTTTTCAAGTAAAAAATTAATCTTATTTTTTAAAATATCATCTTTTCGTTAAAAAAAATTCAACTATTTTGTGGATAATTTGTCCTCTTAAATTAAAAATGCATCTTTCATGGTAGAAAAGTCTTCTCTCTTGGTTGAAAATTCATCTTTGTTAGCTCAAAATGAACTTGTTTGCTTTTTTTCACTTCTCACTAATTGAAAATTTTGTTTAAAAATAATAATGCCAATTATATTTATTTTCATGAATGCTAAAAAACAGTTTAGTTCACGAAAAAAATGGATGTTCAAACGTAGACGTTTACAGAATAAGGAAGTACAGCAAAGCATGCAGATATTAACGTGTAGCATCTGCTATCTTTTTGAGATGAAAGTCGCTGTCTGAGGGCAGAAAAACCCCATGGGCTCTATCGGACAATTAATGAAGCCAATTTTGTAAAAAATGCTTTTGACATCTATTGTTCACTTGATCGTTTGTAAATTTGTTGTAAAATTATGTTATTAACACTTTGGTCATAGGATAATAATAATAGTGCTGAACGGTTTGGATATGGTAAAATGATTTATAAAAGTGTTAATTAGAAGTTATTAAAAAAATTAGGTTAATTAAAGTTAATAATAGTTTTTCCAAAACAAACCTTTTAGGTAAGAAAGCTCTAGGTTTCGCTCTTGCATATATCTTTTAATATGCACAAAATTTAATCTTTAAAATCTAGATAGCAGTGCTACACTGAAAAGATCCGTGGTACCCATATACAAGGAATCAAATTTTTTGCCTATTTGGGACAGGTGCCAACTTTGCAATCCTAGTTAGAATGACAACGTTTATCTTATTAACTTCAACAAGGAAAATACATTCCTTCTACTAAAATGTTGATCTATTTCGATAGAACAAAATACTTTCAATAACAAGGAATAGCATTTTTGACCCAGTAAGTGGAGTTCTTAATTTTAATAACGCTTACGTGCATAATATATATTTCATATTATCCTGTATGGATGTTTTGGAAAATATTTTGTTATCTTGGTCCTGAGTTAAACTCAAAGACAGAAGTCATAAATCTAATAGATTCCTTCAACGTATCAAAGGACATTAACAAAGAAAGAGGTTTGGTCTTACAAAATTCGAACAGTCGTTTAAACATAAAGTTGATCATAAATCACTCGTAGTTTGATCGTAGCGCCTCTCTACAATAGCAAACATACTAAATAGTTATCATTATTAACATGAGTTACCATGATAACTAAACTAGGTTCCGTTTACATAGGTGTTCCTATAGATTAGCATAGTTAAATCAACTGTATTTCCGTAATTCTCTTGGTGAAGAATCCTTGTCATAAAAACTAGATTTAGTTCAACAAGACCCAAATGTTGGTTTAAAAAAATCATTTTTTTCAATCTATAGTTAAGCATAAAATATGTTAACCGTAAATACTTAGATGTCAAGTGTGAACATCTAGATGAATGAATGTTGAAAAACGGTTTGATAAACAAAACTCAGTTTAATAAGAATTTAAAAATTCTTCAGAACTACACTGAGGGCTCTTGAAGTTTTGTAAGGACGACCCTGAGTGGCACTCGAAAGAAGAAAATAGGTAAGATTTATCCGAATACAAGGTGTTTCTTCGGCCGCGTCTTGATGCAGCGGGTGGCTGTTTTGCGCGTATTGTTCGCGGGGATTTGTGTAAATTCTTGACAAGTTTGGCAAAACTCGCAGCGGGCGGCCCTAGAACCGATTATGGGTTAGGCTCGTGAGGATCTAGGGATTTTCGTCGCCTAATCCGTTGTTTCGTATAAAGCACACCGTGTATACAGAAGCCGATGGCTGGTCGATGGTCATACGATTCACTTATTGAAACGACCCAATAAATGCCGCTCATTCGTTCCAATGTATTCTTATAATAGAAAATAATACAGTACACACCATAAAGTCCGTCGACAAGAATAAGAGATACCATGGAAATAGAATGGAGATGATATTAAATTTCGCTTCTTTTCATGTACTCAATGGAATTATTTGTCAAATGTTTTCTTTACTGATCTACATGCACTAGAGTAACCACTTTAGAGCAACATTTGTGCAAGGATGCTTTTTTTTTGCTTAATGTTGCTTGATGTTAATGTTGAATAATTTTGTAAATTATTATATCTAATAGATGTACATTGAATAAATAATATCTACATTTGTTGATTTTCTCTAAAGACAAACATAAATTTGACCGATTATGATTTAAACATTTTTATTTAAATTTACAACTAAGGAAAAAATACATTCTTTGGAGTCCTAACCATTAAAAAAAGTTACTTCCAGCATATTATTCCACAATTTTGTTTTGAGTAAAACCCTATGCTATCCGTCAAATATACTAAATCCCCATTTTTTAACAAATGTACAGAATCAATTAATTACTGTTCATTGTGAAAAAATTAAAAAAAGTATACACGTACATGTGCGTTAGAGCTTTTTTTGATTTGATTTTATGGAAAATATTATGTAAAAGATTTAAATGAAAATGTAATTAAATTATCTATCTAAGGAATACGGATGAACTCTAAATTCAAAAATTTCCCTGTATAATATTTTTTCGCCCGGGTTATTCGAAATAAATTCAACACAGTGTATACTTTATGTGCCAATAACAACAGCAAAAAGTCGGGAATAAAAAAAATTTTGAAATTTCAATTTTTCTTTTTTTTAAATACATAGAATATTTTTAACTGATGTAAGTCGAAATAATTTAATCTCAAAAATCAAAGAAAAAGATGTTTGGCAGAAGTTATGTAGCCAAATTCTCAATATAAAATTTATAATCAGGAATGATCTATCAAAACAAATTTGGTCTTATCCTGGAGACAAACATTTGTCGATGTTTGAAAATTAAAAAATCTATTTTTTCTCAATCAATGATTTCAAAAACGTGTACAGCCAATTCAAAATAAACTGAAAAATGTATCATTTTTAGAAATTCAGTCGACCTATAGCCTTCAAAATTCAACCAATTCATCTAAAAATTTTAGGATTATTCCAGGTTTATTTTTTAAGGAGTTTTCATTTCTCAATTATATCTAGAGTCATTTTACTTTTTCAGCCTAAAATTTAATTTTTTAGCAGTTGAGGCAACATGTAGCCTATAATATTAAACCGATTTATCTATAAATTTGGAATAAATTGAATCATATTTAACAAATTTTAATTAATTAATCATTTCTAGAGTTATTTTAATTTGTGTGCCAAATGTTTGATTTTCAGCAATTCAGTCAAACTGTAGCCTACAATATTCTACCGATTCATCTGAAAATTTTCGTACAAATCGGATAGATGAAGCTTTAGTTCTGGGTCTTAGGAAATTTTAATTCAATTTTTACTTTGAGTGTTATTTCATTTTTTACACACAAAATTAAAATTTTTAGTTCTTCAGTCAACCTGCAGCCTACAATAATTAATTAATTCGTCTATAAATTTAAGGATAACTGGTCTAGATAAGGCTCCAGTTCTATTTTTTAGTAAATTTTTATTTATTTAGTACTTCAAGAGTTATTTTACTTTTTATGCATAAAAGTTGATTTTTTAGCTGTTCAGTCGACCTAAAGCCTGCAATAATTAATTTATTCAGCTACAAATTTTAAGTTGAATTCTTCTTATGATGCTTCAGTGTTCTCATTCAGGAAATTTATATCTGTATGTATGAATTCTTGAGTTATTTCACTTTTTATGTCTAAAATTCGATTTATTATCAGATCATTCAACCTGTAATTTGCAAAATGCAGCCGATTTATATATAAATTTGAGTATGAATCAAATCGATGAAGATCCAGTGCTGGTTTTAAGGAAAAATTTTGATTAATTAATTATTTGTAGAGTTATTTTAA